>CM031239.1:991839022-992380170 GCA_018340775.1 Taxus wallichiana var. yunnanensis
GGTGTTGAGAGAAGATTTCTTGACATTTTTCTATGGGTTCTGGACTGGTCTCTAGGCTGCATTTTTGCTGATTCGTTGATTTGCTTCAGCTGTTATAAGTTGCGTTATTTGTTGTTGTAACAACTGCTTTGGAAGTGTTGTTTTCTTTATTGATTTATTTGCTGTTGTAACAACTGCTGGAAGTGTTGTTTTTTTAATTAAATTATTGCTGCATTTCTTGCTTTGCAGCGTTGGCTATTATAATGCCGAGTTTTGGGTAATTCCTTACTATGCGTGTAGTTAATATTTGATGTGTTATTTAGTTGTAACACTAGCTATCAAAACACAGTGCTTTGGGGTGATTTCTATGCTCCAGGTTGCTGTCAGATTGTTGTTTTCTTTACTGCAGTGTTTGCTGCTAGTACGCTACATTTTGTCAAATGGTTAATGTGCAATCATTTGCATAGCATTTGAAAGAATGTTTTGCTATGAAATTTTGTCAAATGATTAGTGTGCAATCATTTGGATAGAATATTTAAAGAATCATGTGTTGTGGCATTATGTCAAACAGTTGATATGCAATCTTTTGATTGTTGTTTTATTTGCTTTGCGATGTTTGCTTTATTAATACGTTGTATTTTGTCAAATGATTAGTTTGCAATCATTTGGATGGAATATTTAAAGAATCATGTGTTGTGGCATTATGTCAAACAATTGATATGCAATCTTTTGATTGTTGTTTTATTTTCTGCAGTGTTTGTTGTTAATACGCCGCATTTTGTCAAATGATTAGTGTGTAATCATTTGGCTAGAATATTTAAAGAATCATGTGTTGTGGCATTACGTCAAACAATTGTTATGTAATCTTTTGATTGTTGTTTTATTTGCTGCAGTGTTTGCTGCTAAAATGAATTCGTTGGAATTGAAGTGAATATCTTTATGGCATTTTATTATACTGCTGGAACAAATTCGTTTGAATTTATGTGAAGTTATTTTATGGCATTTTATTATGCTGCTAGATTGGATTCATTGGAATTTATGTGAAATTATTTTATGACACTTTGTCATGCTGCTGAAATGCATTCTTGGATTATATTGGAAGTTTATATTATGACATTTGGTCATACGGATCTCATGCATTCTTTGAGTATAAAAGGATTTGTTGTGCTTGTTGAAAATGCATTATGTTGCTGATCTGATTTGGCATATTGTTCATTCTGAGCTTGTGAAGTGAAGTTCATGACATGAAATTTTTCATACAATTGGTATGCATTCCTTGGATATATGTGAAGTTCATTATATGACATTTTGTCATATGGTTGGCATGCATTCTTGGGTATAAAGGATCTTTTGTTCCTCTTGGAAATTATGTTATGTTGCTGATCTGATTTGGCATAAAGTTCATTGTAAGAATTGTAAAGTGAAGTTCATGTTGAAGCTTTGACAATTACTTATCATGCCTTCTCCTTTTTACATGGAGCCTATATGTGACATTTCTTCAAACAGTTGGTATGCTGATTTGATTTGGCATGAAATAATATTATGAAATGCATTATGTAATCAGCCTTACGTGAGGTAAGTTTTATGCATTTTCATGTAAGATGGTTAAAGACACCACTCTTGAAAGATATTCTGAACTTGGTTAGTTCGTGCATGTATACATGCTTTTTGAAATCATTATTATAATAATGAATGAATTAGTATGTTGATGCATGACTGTATATTTTGAATACGTTTTCATTTGTAGAATACTACATATATGAAAATGGAAATCCTTGCTAGTTCAGTTTGAGCTGACCCCTTTGTGGAAAATACAAGCCACACTGGAGATAAGGGAAAGGAAAGAATCTGAAGGGATTCAAGCTGATTTCAGATCTTGATTAGTTACTTTTATATTTCAGTTATGGAATAAATTGTACTTGATGTACTACTAGAATAATCAGTATATTATATAAGCTTATGAGGCTCTTTTCCATTGCATGTAACTTATAAGATTGTACTGAGATATTGAAAATAATGAAATGTCCTTTGGACTCAATGCTGATTTTTAGCAATATGTTTAGCACATATGATTTGTTTGTATAATTTTATGATTTGATTATGTGAGAAATCAACATATCAATTTAATAATGGGAATAATGGGAGTTAGAAAAAAATTTAGACCTCGGTTCTCGAGGTCCTTACACTTGGTATCAGAGCTGAGGTTGTATAACACTTAGGCCTCTGGGAATGTTATCTAATACTTCTCTTTGTACTTACCAAGAACAATGGTAAGAACTCGGAGCAGTGGTGGTGTGAATAATCCAAACCAAGGTGTGGTGGCCAAAGGGGAGGAGTTGGAAGAGGTACAGGTAGAGGAGTTGGTGGAAACATCAACCATGTCCTCAACCCCACTGAAGAAGTCCTAAATGAAATTCTCAGGACTGTCAACACTTTGCAAGATAGATTGACAACTCACGAGAGGAACCTAGAGCAAAATAATGGCCTAGGGGGTAATCATGTAAGACATGACCAACATGAGGTAAACCTAGGAGACTTGAACAACCAACTGCATGCTCATGAAGATTTACCCATAGGGAATAGAGTAATAGATCCCTTCCTCAAGGAATTGAAGAAAGTTCCTATTCCTAGATTCAAAGGGTTATCCACTAACTCGGGTGATAAAGTGAGGCTTGGTTGTTTAACTTACAACAATACTTTGGGTTATATGATTGCAACTCCAATACCAAGGCCCGTATTGTAGTTTACCACCTTGAAGAGCATGTTGTCATGTGGTGGGCTCATTTGAAGCAAGTTAAGGGTTATGTGGATTCCACCATTACTTGGGAAAATTTTGAGAAGAAATTCCGAACTAGATATGTCTCGCTAATCACCGAGAAAGGAAGCAAACTGAGTTTCATAGTTTGAAACAAAATAACATGACTGTAGCTAAGTATGAAGCTCAGTTTTTAGATCTGATCCATCATGTGGACTATATGAAGGATGAAGAGTCCAAGGTAACCAAGTTCAAACTGGGTTTGAGAGAGGTTATCCGGCAAGACGTAAATATGGTCAACCCTAAGAGTCTTGCACAAGTAGTTAGTGCAACCTATAGGGTGGAAGAAAAAGAGCAGTCTCGATTAAAATACTGCCAGGAAATGAAAGAGAAGGCAACAAACAGTAAGAAGACTATTATTTCCTCTTCTAGACCTTACCGAAACCTGATTTCAAAAGGACTACTTTTAATGGCAAGTAGAACAATGGAAAGTTTCATGGAAATAATAATCGGGAGGGCCAAGGCCTCCCATTAAACAACAACAAAATAATCAAAGCTGGTGGCAATAGATACACACCTGCTATAGGAGCCAACAAGGTTCCAGTGGCAAACAAAGAACCTCAACAAGGTTGTTGGACATGTGGTAAGAACCATTACCAAAGATATTTCCCAGAATTCCTTGCAAGCAAGAAAACAAGCCACCAGGTCTATGCAGCGGTAGATAACCGCAAGGCTGAGCACCAAGCAACCCCTATTGAGACTAGAGGTAAAATCTTTGATGCTGAAATTTCTGTTCTATTTGATTTTGGAGCATCTAATTGCTTTGTGTCTCCTAGAATAGTCACGAAAGCTAAATTTGAAAACTGTTCCTATGAAAGAAAAATGGCAAGTAGAATTTGGGACTGGTAAGAAAGTGCAGATTTTTGAATATTTAGATCAAATAGAAGTTGATCTAGGGATGTTTAAAACTAGATTAAATTTGCATGTTGTTCCTTTGGGATCTTATGATATGATTATTGGCATGGATTGGTTGCAAGACCATAAAGCTCAGATTGATTGTTTTGATAAAATAATACATTGTTTTGATGATTTTGGCTTTGAACAAGTTCTGTTTGGTATAAAAAATAGCAAGTTTTTACCCACTCTTTCTGCCTTATAGTTGAAAAGAGTAGTCCATAAGGGATGTCTCTTATTTTCCTTACACATGGAAGAGTCTTCTGAGGTGAAGGAACCTAGTTTGCATGATTATCCAATATTAAATGATTTTAGGGATGTTTTCCCTAAGGAATTGCCAGGTCTGCCCCCAAAAAGAGAGTTTGATTTTTCAATAGATATCATGCCAGGTTCAGCCCCTGCCTCTAAAGCACCTTACCGAATGAATACTGTGGACTTACAAGAGCTAAAAGTTCAACTGCAAGAACTTCTTGAGCAAGGAATGATTAGGCCAAGTGTGTCCCCTTGGGGAGCACCAGTGGTCTTTGTTAAAAAGAAAGATGGTACATTACGGTTGTGTATTGATTACCGCATGCTCAACAAGGTTACCATTAAGAATAAATATCTTCTTCCCAAGATAGATGATTTATTTGATCAAATGAAAGGGGCAGCTATATTTTCTAAGATTGAATTAAGGTCTGGTTACCATCAACTTAGAATCAAAGAGGAAGATTTGCATAAAACAACTTTCTATACAAGATATGGACACTATGAATTCACGGTTATGCCTTTTGGTTTGACCAATGCACCATTGCTTTTATGAACCTAATGAATAGTGTTTTCAGAGATTTTCTGGATAAGTTTGTATTAGTCTTCTGGATGACATTTTAATTTATTCTAGAGATGAGAAAGAACATGAAAAACATTTAAGAATGGTTCTACAAAGGCTCAAGGACCACAAATTATATGCAAAACTGTCTAAGTGTGAATTTTATAAAGATAAAGTGCACTACTTAGGACATATCATTTCTAAGGATGGGATTTTTGTGGATCCATCCAAGATTAAAGCTATTGAAGAATGGTCAGCTCCTAAAAATGTGACAGAAGTCTGAAGTTTCATGGGTTTGGTGGGTACTATAGAAGGTTCGTGAATGAATTTTCATGAATAGCCCATCCTATCACATCGCTACAGCGAAAGGGTAAACATTTTGAATGGACTGCTAGGTGTGAGGAATCCTTTTTAAAGTTGAAACATGCTCTCACTACAACACCTATCTTGCTGGTTCCATATCCAAATAGCCCTTTTGAGGTCTAGACTGATGCATCCCTAGATGGTTTAGGGGGTGTAATAACTCAAGAAGGAAAGGTAGTGGCTTATGAGTCACAAAAATTAAAGCCTAATGAAATGAAATATCCCCACATGACTTATAGTTGGTTATAGTAGTTCATGCTCTTAAGAAATGGAGACATTTCTTGTTGGGTAAGCCATTCAAACTTAGAACAAATCATAAAATTCTGGAGCATCTGTTTACTCAAGACAACTTGAATGCCCGACAAAGGAGATGGCTGGAATTGATTAGTGACTATGATATGGACATAAAATATGTCAAAGGTAAAGAGAATCGAGTGGTTGATGCACTCAGCCATAGAGTCCACTTTGCTGTTGTTTCTAGAATAAAATTTTTGCTAAAGGATCAGCTATTACAACAACAGAAAATAGATATTTTCTGTCAGGAAATGACTGAAAATATGTTACAAGAAATAGTGGATAACAAGTATGTTGGGTATTCCTTGGACTTAGATGGTCTTCTAAGGTTCCAAGGTAGAATTTATGTACCTTTTGAAGGAAATTTCAGAACTATTTTGATGCAAGAAGTGCATCAAGCTCCTCATTTTGCACATTCCGGGTCACTAAAATGACTCATGAATTGAAACAATTTTATTTTTGGCCTGGTATGAAAAAGGATGTGGCTATATTTGTTTCTAAATGTTTAGAATGTCAAAAGGTGAAAGTTGATCATTGCCATCCTGGTGGTAAGATTTTTCCCCATGATGTTCCAAAAGACAAATGGGCAACTATAACTATGGATTTTATTTCTGGTTTTCCAAAATCTAAAAAGAGAAACTTTTGGGACCGAGTTGGATAGATCTAAATCTACATTTTTCTAATTATCTCAGTGATCTACAAAACAAGCTGGAAGGGATCTAACTCTTCATTTTCCAATTATTTCGTGAGCTAAAAAATTAAGCTAGAAGGGTGAGTTATGATCGATTTGAGAATCGAGTTGGGGAAAGCTAATGAAGCTCCCAATTTACATTAATACATATCCAAGATGAGCTAGGAGGGATATTATTTCATCTCCTCACACCAAGTTGGTTGAGCCATATCATCACTTCATCCAAGGATCACATTCTAATTAAAAAGTCCCAAAGGTGAGTTACATGCAAAGTTTGATGATAACCAAGCCCCAAGGGCAAGCTACATGCCAAGTTTGATGAGTTGGATGGAAATTTGGCTACACAACCAAAAACACATATGATATCATGTGGCCAAAGCCACGTGACTATATCCACTCCCTAAGGATTTTAAGGCTTATCTCTAGGCACCATACAATGGATGTAGGATTTTATTCCCACCAAGAAGGAAACCCACTATAACAAGTGGTCAACATTGAGGTGCATGTACATAGGTCAAGCCAAAATGAGTTCCATGAGGATTGAACACCCAACCCATCTCTGTTAATTGAAATCCCTAACCACTAAGCCACACACTCATGGCTATTGTAATCGCAACGGATATTGTTTTTAACTAATATTTTCAAGCTCTAATAACCTATAAAATGGCCCACATTATTTAAGCAAAAACATTTGAGTAGAGTCCTTATTTTACGTTGAGAAAAATTGTGAAATATTATTATAAGTGCATAAGATAAATTTGTAAATTCCTAATAAATAATTAGGATTATTTCATTTCTAAAATCTTAAATCCTTATTGTTAATTTTTAGACATGTATTAGCTCCAGGATTCATTTTAATACCCCCTCCAAAAATTATTATAGAATGGATGGAAAATATCCTTGGAACCACTTTCACAACACAGAAAATTCTTGGGGTTTGTGAATACAATATTCAAAAAACATAATTTTCCTTGTCACACATCAATAATGTTCATGTCGCGTGACAGGAAATTTGTTGTCGCGCAATGAAAATTTCCTATTACATGATAATAATTCTTCCTTGTCATGCATCTTTACTTCTTCCTTATCATGCAACAACACTTCTTCCTTTTCTACACTCCTTGATACTTTTCGTGCGACTATATTGTTGTTACACATGTCTCTCTACACTCCTATTAGTAAGTTAATAATATAAAACCTCATGAACTACTTATGATTATATAGGAGGATTTTTCAATATTAGGTAGAGCCGAATGCTAAAAAAATTATATTGGAAAATTTGGATGAAAGATACACTTTGTCATACTAAAATTTTTTTTTCATATTTTCCAAATATGGAATATTTTCCAAATTATGAATATTATCCACTAAATTTTTCCCTGATTAGCTTGGTCTTATCCTTGAAAGAGATAGAGATTTTATTTCCTATTATAACAACATTATTTTTTTCTTGGATAAAGAGTCGACCAATCTTGTAATGATGTGAGTATTTTTCCCATCAACTTTATAATTGAAAAGTTCATTAAGGAGGTAAGAGAATCCATCAAAGTGAAAAATCATCAAAGGATTCCATCGAAAATATAGAGAGTTATTTTTGTGTCAACACCATTACTAGGAGTAGGAAAGTTTATTATTTTGGTGACTTTATTATGAAGTAGGATAGAGAGCCGCAGAGATTGTCTTTGCCGACATCATCGTCTCATAAGTCAAAGTGCCATTATAGAGACATTATGAATGACATCCAAGAGATATGGAGAACTCATTATTTATATTCGAGGAGCTATAAGACATCGAGACATATGTTTCCAATTATGAGCCGGGTAGGTTGACACTACCAAACATAAGAAGTATTTTGATGTAAGAATTTTTTATTTTTGCATCATAATTTATTGGTTCATCTTTTGACAAACCCATAAATGTAGTACATTTTTGGATGAACTCCATTATAAATTATGGTGGTGAAAATTTTGATGTGTGTTTCATTCATTTAATATCTCACACACAATATAATATTAACTCGAGCACTAATATATGTTTTCCTAACATTCCTCCCCCCTTAGTGTGAACTTGGGGAAAACCTCCATACTACATTGCACTTGATTTCGTGATCATGTGATTTTCCTTTGGATTATCGAAACAAAAATTTGGTTTTCCATCGGTTAACTAAAAACTAAGAGTGAGGTGGTTTTCCAGTGGTTGATCACAAACCAAAAAGGGGTGAAGGTTTTCAAATGGTTTACCTACAACCATATCGCGATGTGCCAGTGCATTCTTTGGCCCTCATCATAGTTTCTCTTCTAGAGATAACATTTGAAATCCATGATAGTGTAAAACATATCATCCCACACATACAAACTGAAGCATTTTGTCATTCCCCCCAACAATGTGAAGTTTCCATAACACATTATTCTAAAAAAACCACACTGAAATAAATGAAATAAATACACACTCACACACATCACCAAATCAATATATGGGGCCTTGTCGGTGGTGACTAACAAGAGGCATTGATCACTCGCCATCCTCTGTTTCCTCCAACCTCAAGTGCGATGCCGCTAACTCAACTTGATATAGATTCTATGATCTTTAAACAATTCACCGCCATAAGATGGATGTCACGTCATGAATAGAAAATGAATCCAATTATTGAAAGTGAGGAAAATTATTTTTATTTTTATTTTACATGCTTTTGACTTCAAATCACAATGATATGAAACGACAATGAATCTATTGACCACCAACTTTGACGACACAAAATAATGATACATTGATCATTTTGACGACATAATGTTTGACTATAGCTTAGATTAATGACACAAAAAGGATTCCAACTTGGACTTATGACAACCTTAATGAACCTATATAAGAAATACTATAAATGACACTAATGTTTTTAATAACTAATCCAATTAAATATTGGATTGTTCTCTAATTATCTAGAATTAACCTTTACAATAATATAAATGACCAACACTATGATTTCACCACAATATAACAAATATTGTGACAGTAAAAATAAGATTTTTCAACTTTTACACAACCTCACCTAGATGAAACTACGGGAAAAGTGCTTTATGAGATGTCAAGCTGGAGACAAGTTGCATTTTAATGAAACATTGGTTGACCAATCATAAAGATGAAGCTGTCACAAGATGGCAAAAATGTGAATATGAGTGAGTTGGTAGAGATCAGTCTTATATGTATATATGCATGCCCAGAGACTAGGAGTGATCGATCTTGATGTTATAAATGAAAATGGAAGATACGTCAATGCAACGGTTTTAGGGTCTTCAATACGATTCATACAGATCTGTAGGAAAATTCCATAATCGATGACCCACGTACATTGGTTCTTATGTAGCCACCGAATGCCACAACTTGCGAGCCTATGAATACAACTAAGAGTTTAGTGAACTCATAATATGGAATACATGAGTTCCATAGAATTCATTCAAAGGAATATTAAACACAATTGACCTCATTCCCACCACAACCTTGGGTTGTAAAATAAATATCTGAATTCCAACAATGATGTTAGTATAAATAAATTTGAATGCTCACTTGTAAAAAAAAGGTTAATAGGTCTTCCCACTGAACATTCATTTTTATGACTATGCAATATTCTATTAACGATTCACCAAAAAATAATAACAATTGATTAAAAAAATAGGCCTTAAATTAGGTATTTAGGGTTTTAGTGTTAATCTAAATAGGAGGACTAAAACGTTGTAAATTAACTAAAGTAGTATGAGAGTAAATGTAAATAAACTATTCTAAGTGAAATCAAACCCTAATATGTAAGAGGAAGAAAGGAAATGACTTAGGCTGATTGGTGATATCTGTCGCGCGGGTTTCACGAGATCTAGAATTGGAACTCGGCAGATCAGATGAATTCTCGGGGGCCCTATGAAGGATAGATCTAGGTTATGCGAGATGACACAGTGTGCAGGAGTGTACTAGGGTGACCCGGGGTGCCTTGGTCTACATTCTAGGTGCTCGGTATAGTACAAATCCTTAGAATCTGAATCTAGTATGTTTGTTAAGTATCTCTAAATACTATCTATCTGTTTCGTTGGATTTTTTGGATGTAATGTAGAATGACCCATGATACAAGGAGAAGTATCCAACCCTAGAATAATAAAATATGCATATGAATGGGTTAGAATGACTTCAGTTGCCAAACTAGTAGACTTATCACTAAGTGTTGCACTACATTAAGAACCCTGGTGTAGTTCTGGTGTGTGCGTGTGTCTTGTGCCCTAGGTTCTCTCGTGTTAGTCACACTTTATGAAGTAGTGAGCAATAGTATCTATAGAAACATAAGAAGCATGTGTGCACGGAATAGAATGGAATACCTCCCCTATGCAGTGTGTGTGATGCAAATCTCCTAGCTTGAATGTATGACACTATGTGGATGTAAGTGATGCAATGGATGCAGCCCTAGATGAAGTGATATTAGTGATAATATGTAATGACCTAGGACCCTTATTATGGTCTTATAAATTTATATTTATAGGGCTCTCAAGCTTAATTTTGTAATTAATCCTGACAAGGCCGAATAAGAATAAGATAAGGATGAACAACAACTAGAAGTGACCCAAAAATAATTGGAAGAGGTTGTGCAAAGACCAAGGTGCTTGGAATGGGACCAGGGCGCCTCAGGGTACCCTAGTACAGGCTAGGGCACCCTGATTTCAGGCTAGATTATCAGAAAGGTCATGAAATGGGCTGATAGGTATCGAGAAATACGTGAGAAAGATGAAATAACAGATAACAAAAAGTTGGCCAAAAGGTGGGATTTATTAGTACTTTTTACACTTGAGAACCTTCTAAATAGTAGTATGAGACCATGTTAAATATTGTCTAATGTGAAATATTTTTGTCTTCATTTTCCCCAACTTTATGTTGGTGAGAAGAAATCTCAATAACATAAAGTAGATAGAGATGCGTACTTGATAACCATGTAGAGTGTAGAAGAAGACGTGCCGATGGACTAGACTCAAGCATGGAATGACTAAAAGAAAAATGTGGAGGAGCGTGGATTCTAAAGATGAAAAATGTGAATAAAAGTGATGAGAGTGAACCTAAGATGGAATGTGTGTGTAGTTGTTGCATGTGTGTAGTGTACCTACATGGTTAATATAGAAAGTACCGTCACGCTATGTTGTTGTTGTCATTATTGTTGTGGTTATTGCCCCCAATTTGACTATTTATTTCTCATACGATGGACTTGCAAGGAGAAAATGATCAAGTATTCAAATATGTATGTATGTAAAAATGTTATGTAAAGTACACAAATGCAAATTATGCTAGAAAAATGTAAATGGAACATGTGCACCTAATCCATGTCAAGAAAAAGGTGTAGAAGAATATCCTATAATGTTGATATTTTTTCGGGCAACCTCACGCCACCACTGGTGAATAAGTGTAGGGAGAAAATTCTTGGTGTCCTCCAACTCTAACTGCTTCTACTGAATTTTTTTTGAAGAGATCTTTTTACTACACTGGTTTTGGAAAATCCTATGCCACTTTGGATGGATAAGTGTAGAAAGGCCACCCAATGTAACCCCGAGTCTCCGTAACCATTCCGCAAATTGTTGAAGGACACCATGTCTATTAAGGCCACTGTGTAAGGAGTTTGTAGACTAGTTTTAACTCAACCACTATGTGTGAACTGGTGTTGATACGTTGTGTTAGTAGAAACCCTCAATGATGTCTCCCCTCTTTGGTGGTGCATGCGATGACCTTGGAAGGATAATACGGCTCCTAAAGAGGACCAACCGCACTCGGCCTATAGAACATTTCCTTGCGGGGGAAAAGGAAAGTGCTTAGTCGATACCAAGGCACACATAAAAGGGGAAGGCTAGCCAATACAAGTGTTAGTCCAGGACACATGCATGTTAATAAGTGTAAAAGGTGTAGACAGTGTAGAAAAACTATCAAGTACATGAGTAGTGTAAACACATAAAAATAAGTAGACTACACAAAGTGGGTTTCAAATATGGGACATCACTCACGATGTTGCAAGACTAGCAAGGCCATCATGGCTGCAAACAACAGTCAAGTTTGCACACAAGTAAAGGGAAAAGCCCACAAATAATGGCAAACAATAGAGACACATAAAAAAATACATGCATTCATGAAAACATATAGTGTTGCACATGGAACACTTGTTAGCATGCTAGAGTGAAAACCAATATGTCAAAGCATGTAGAAGAAAGTATTAAAAGATGTTAAGGAAAAAATGAAACAATAACACCTGTATGAGATGAATATCGATGCCTCCAATGACCAATATAGTAAGGTTAGAAGGTGTGCATCCATGTCACGATGGTATGTATCTGCAATCACACTAGACAAATGCGTGAATGAACATGTGTGTATGATAATGACATATAAGAAAGCACACTAACATGTGTAATAGAATGAACATGCAAAACACTAGTAATTAAGAGTAAATGTTACCAAGGTAATGCAATATAGGATGTGAATGGATGGAATGGAATGCAAGATGGAATGATACGAGAAACATGCCCCCTAAGTGTATAGAAGTGTATGCAGTGAGGTTCATTTTTTTCCCCCTTAGTAGTCAAGAATGAACCATAAAAAAGAGTGCGTCATTCAGAAATGGTCGAATAGTGTTAGTTGTGTCTAGCGCACTGTGATGAGTATGTATATGTAGTGGTGATGAAATGCAACATGGAGAGAAGATGTGCATGAACCCTATAGCCAAAGCATATATCATGACTTTTTTGATCAGAGGAGTGATGATTTATCCCTAAGCATATATCACTATAAGATGAATGGATGGGAATGCAACATATGGAAATATGTGCATGGACCCTATAGCCTAAGTGTATACCATGACTTGGTTGAATAGAGGAGTGATGATTTAGCCCTAAGCGTATATCACTACATGATGGTAGAAGAAGATGACGATTTAGCCTATAGCATATGTCACTATGAGATGGGTGATGAGGTCGTCTCAAACATATATGAATAGGTGGTGCGTAACAAAATGTGGTGATTTTTAGAGTAAGCATAGACCACTATGTGATGAATAAGGCAAGGGTGGTGATTTAGCCTAAAGCGTATACCACTAAGTGATGAGTACGATAAAGGATGATGTAATCTAATGATAATACAATAGGTGATGATTGGATGTAAGAGGATAAAGTAGAATGGATGAAGGGAGTGGTGATTTAACCTAAGGTGTATACCACTACAAGATGATGGAAGGTGTGATAATGTAATGGAATAATTTGGAATTGGGAAAATGTAAGAGGAGGAGATAATAGAAGATGATAGGATGTAATAGGATGATGTAGAATTGATGAAAGGAGTGGTGATTTAACCTAAGGTGTATACCACTATGGTAGGTGATGATGCGTGTGGGTGACGATATAGCCTAGAGCATTGGTCACTAGTCGAGGAATGTGGTATGATGATATATCACATGTAGGTAAGGTCCATTTGATTTGGTAAACCCTCGGTAGTTGAGTATGGACCGAGGAACTAAAGTGCGTCATAGGGTGGTGAGTGTAGCACGTAGAAGACAACATAGTGTAAATGACCAAGGTATGTGAATGTAGTGTAGGTAATGTAATGTAGAGTGGGTAAGGTAGAAATAGAATGTGTACTTGATGATAGATGAAACTAGACCCAAGTATAAGGAAATCTAATCTAGGATGTAGAATAGGTAAGATGTATGCCAATATAATGTGGGTGTGTACAATGTATATATAGTGTGGGAGATACGATGATAGGTGTAGATAGAATGGGAAGCTGTAAGAGGTAAAGCTAGACCCATGGATAATGTGACCTATCGTAAATGTATAATGAAAGGATGGAATGGAAAACTAGATGCATATGTAATTACAATTACTATAGTATATGGATGATGAATGCTATGAAATACATGCGATGTATAGGTGTAGGATAGTAGAGTGTAAATGGATAGGTCTGTAGTGCATTGTGTGGGTTTTAATGTAATGGTAATCCCTCAATATTCTAGTGTGAACCGAAGCACTAGGGTGCATCATTAGGTAGCAAGGGTGTGAAAATAGATGATGAAAATGTATGGATGGGAGAGGTATCAATGCGAGAGTGTGAGAAGAGGGGGTGTGTCTAATGGCAAGGCCCCCTCAATTGGGTAGGAAAGAGGAATCAACCAATAAGGTCAAGGGACGGATGTCCATTGACCCATACATGAGAGGAGGATGGCGTAGAAGGATTCTCTAATAATGGTGATATAGGAGATAAGCATTGTGCGGGGAATGAATCCAATGTGTATGTGAGGGAGGATATAATATGAATGTCGGGGCATAGTAAAGTGCATAGGTGAGGGATATCGAGGAGGTGCTTTGGGAGTAAAGAGGAGGATGATCGACATGGGATAAAATGAGGTGGTGATTTATGATGAGAGGTGGTAATAGGTTTAGGAATAGGTGGATGTCGGTGTGTAGGACTAATAAAGCAATGAGATGACATGGGATTTAACCATGGTAATGATAGAGGAACATGATAGGTGTTGGTAATGGCAGAGGAGTTGTGTAAGTAGGAGGGGGAGAGGCATGAGTAGTGGAATGAGAAGGTGATGAGAGTGGAGGGCTAGGAGGGACTCTGTTAATGGTGATAACTTGATTTTTGTAAATAAATTTGAGATACAGGTGGGTCATAGAGATGATAGCTTGGGATTTACAAATCCAATTGAGTCCTAGAAGTAGGTCACATCCATGGACTACTTGGATAACAAGGCAAGGGATGAGAAGAGTAAGAGGGATGACAATGATATGCAACTTAACAACACCAAATGGTCTGTTGAATGGATAATCAATTTGCAAAGGAGGGTAACCAATAGAGTGCAAGAAGGAAAAGGAACATGCATTAATGGGGAGGATGGATCAACCCTAGTATTGTTTATAGGGGTTGAGCCAATAGATGCTTGTATATGTAAATGATCGGAGGTGAATGCAATGTGGTAATCATCGGTAGAAAAGGAGATAATTGGTGTTGCAACGAAGTGTGAGAAATGAGAAAGTCAAGAGGTCCGAGGAAGAAGGAATTATATGAGAGACATAGTTGGAAGAGGAATCGATGGGTTTGGTATCATGTTTGGGGAGCGAGTTGTTAAAAATTTGGATTTTATAGTTATTGTTGGGAGAAACTGTGTGGGGGACTCGGAAGCTCAATATGGCCATTGTCAAGTAGATCTTGAATGAGATGTTAGAGTTTGAAACAATGATCAATGGGATGCCCCGCACACTGGTGATAGTCACAGTAAGAATTCTTGTCAAAGTTACGCCCTTTAGGTTGGGAGGGGTCAAGTTGCAAAGGTGAAGGCAGGATGAGGTTACTATCAATGAGTTGTGGCAATAAGATGTTGAGTGGCATACTAAGTTTAGCAAGAGGACTCGATATGGCTGAGGGCATAATTCTCAAGTGGTAGAAACCGCATTAACAAAATTTTGAGGACTACTAGGTTTATGGGGAGGGACTTTGAAGAATGCTTTTTGGGAGTGCGGGTAGAGGACAAAGGTGAGTCCTGATATTTGAGCTTGCCAACAGAGACAAGTTTAGTCTCATAGAGCTTAAGAGCATGAAAAAGTTGATCAAATGAGGAAAAAGTCTCAAAGAGGATGTTATCTTACAGAGGTGGTAAGAGATTATGGATGAATAAATCCTGAAGTTCTAAATCAGCAAGAACATTAGTCATCTTGGCGACATTATTTTTGTATCATAAGATGTAATCGGGAATCGTTCATGAGAGTGTTCTTTAAGATGGGAGAGTTAGGTGTAAGATAGGGTGGAAAAAATATTGATGGAAAAATGTGTGAGAAAAGCATCAGCCAAATGGGTAAAAGAGATTACTGAATGGATGGCGGCAAGTCATAGAACCAACACATCGCATAGTCCTATAGACTACATGGAAATAACTTAGCAAGAATAGTATGATCATCAGCATAGTCAGACATGCGACATGAAAGGCATGAAGGTGTTCTTGTGGGTCATCATGGCCTTTAAAAATGGGAAATTTGGGAGTGGTGAAGTTATGTGGGAATGGGTAAGCAACGATAGATGGCGTAAAGGGGGAATGCAACAAGGATGTGGAATCAAGCGATAGAGGTCCTCGAGTGGTAGTAACTTACAACTGTTGGATTTGATTTTGGAGATCATGATATAATGATGTTAGATCAAGGGTATGAGATGAGGAGCCAAGTGGTATATTAGAAGCACCATGGGGAGCTGGAGGGACAATAGTCGCAATAGTGGGTGTGGTGGCGGGAAGTGTAGAGACTATAGGGAATGAAAAGAAGGGGAGTGGTGTCTCATGAGCTCACTAAGTAGTGAGCATAGCATGTAAAACATAATGGAGAGGAGTAGGATTTTCACGTAAAGCTTGGCAAAATCAGTAATAACATCAAGTTGCTCTTGGTCAACATTAGTGTCCTCATCATAATATTTCTCACTAATGACAGGTTTCAATTTCATGTAGAGGAACTTGGGTAGAGGCATCTAAGGGGTTTTCAGCCATGGAGGTGGGTATATCCATCATGGATCTAAAGGGATGGTGGAGAGGAGAAAGAAGTTCACAATAGTGAAGAGGTCCAAAGTGACCACTACGAGTAATGGGCATAAAAGAAAGAGGTATGAAGGAGACCCTAGTTGAATGAGAAAGGGGAAAGTTAGGAAGATATGTCGGGTTCAAATGATTAACAAAAATAGGTCCTAAATGGGGTATTTAGGGTTTTAGTGTTAATCTAAATAAGAGGACTAAAATTTTGTAAATGAACTAAAGCAATATGAGAATAAATGTAAATAAACTATTCTAAGTGAAATCAAACCCTAATATGTAAGAGGAAGAAAGGAAATGACTTAGATAATTGATGATGATTGTCACAGTTGTCACGAGATCTAGAACTGGAATGTGAAAATGCGATGAACTCTCGGGGGCCATGTGAAGGAAAGATCTGGGTTTTCGAGATGACACAGGGAACACGGAGTGTATTGGGGCACCTTGGGGTGCCTTGGTTTGTAATCTAGACACTCAAGACAGTGTAAATCCTCATAATCAGATTTTTTTATCGTCACTAAGTATCTCGAAATACTCTTTTTCTATCACGCTAGATTATTCAGATGTACTACTGAGAATGACCCGTGATACAAGGAGAGGTATCTAACCCAAGAAAAAAAATGCATATGAATGGGTTGAATCGACCTCAACCACCAAACTAGTAGACTTATCACTTTGAGCGTTGCACTACATTACGAACGTATTGTAATTTTGAAGTGTGTGTGCATGTTTCTCCCGAGGTGCTCTCATGTCAGTCACACTTTTTAAAGTAGCGAGGAATAGTATCTATAGAAATATAAGTAGCATGTGTGTATGGAATAGAATGAAATCCCCCCCCCAATGTAGTGTGTGTGATGCAGATCTCCTAGCTTGAATACATGACACTATGTGGATACAAGTGATACAATGGATGCAACCCTAGATGGGGTGATAGTAGTCATAAGATACAATGAACTAGGACACTTAATATGGTTTTATAACTTTATATTTATAAGGATCTCAAGCTTAATTTCGTAATTAATCCCGACAAGGCCAACTGAGAAGAAGATAAGGATGACCAATAACTAGAAGTGACCCAACAAGAAGCATATGAGGTTGTACATAGAATGAGGTGCCTGGAATGGGACCAAGGAACCTCTAAGTTCCCTAGTACAGGCTAGGGCACCGTGATTTTAGGCTAGAATGTCGGAAAGGTCATGAAATGGGCCGATAGGTATCAAAAAATATGTGGGAAAGACGAAATAAAAGATAAGAAAAAGGTGGAAAAAAGTTGGGTTTAATTAATACTTTGTACACTTGAGAACCTTCTAAATAGTAGTATAAGACCTGGTTAAATATTGTTTAATGTGCAATATTTGTCTACAAAAATATTGTTTTAAAAATTGCAATTACTGAATGGTTTCTTTATATCATCGAGCCACTATGTTATGTTGAGATCACAACTTTTATTCTCAATGATGAAGAGGTAATGATTTTCAAAAATATGAGAGTATCGAGATCGGGAAATGAAGAAGATCAATACTTCCCCTCATATATGTATTAGCTTTCCATGACAAGATCGTGGGCATAAAATGACCGCTCTAAATTTCTGCCTACTCGGTACCAAATGAAAATATCTATAAGAGTCTTATAAAAAATAACAATAATACTTCATTCTATTATCAATTTTTATAATCAATTACACATATATATGAGATATCAATCCTATAAACAAAGAGTTAACAACTATACATGAGAGTTGTTAAAACAACTCTTCTAATTAACAAATATCCTATTTTTGTGAGTTTGGTGAAACAACCCAACTTCTCATATTAATATCTCACACACAATATAATATTAACATGAACATTAATAAATGTTTTCCTAACACTCCAGTATGCTCTAATACCTTTTTCCTAGTGTGGATGCATTGGCAAACCGGGGAACTAGAGGAGGGATATAATAGTTCCATTTGTGCTCTTAGGACCCATAATAACCCCATTTTTCGCAGTCTTTTTGTTTTGCAGAGAGGATCAGGTCCGGGGTGTAAATGTGGAATAATTCCACCCCTTCCAATAATTCCCACTTTATCTGCTTCACTCGAACATTCTCACTTCCCCCTCTTAGTTCCATTGTTCCATTATCAACCGCGTTTTCCATGCGGAGAACTAAAGGCCCAAAGAAACTGCTCCACTTGTGCTCGAAAATCCCGATCCATCTGCAATACACTATCTCTGTCTCCCATTCCACCTTCTTTACGAATGGATCAGAAATAAGGGGACTAAAACGCCTGGAGAAATTGTTTCGTCTATTCCTAAAATGTCTAATTTAAATGATTTCAATGCCCCACCCTTCAATGTTGGTGATCGACAATGCGGGGAGCACGAGGAATGAAGGAACTATTCTTTTGTACTTCCAAAGGCCAATTTGGCTGATTTTTCTTAGATCTGTCTAATTTTGATGAATTTTTCTTAGTGTTTAGACTTTTCATGCCTACAAAGAGGGATAGATATTCCTTGGAATGATTTCACCTACAAAAATTATGAAATTTACTTTTTCTTTCCAATTTCTTCTTCGAGGAACCATTATACTACCTTAGTCTACAAGTGTCAAGTTAGCTAATTTGCAGGGGTATCAAATTGGATAACAACAACTTTTAATAGGTAGCATTAGTATGACCATTTATATCACAATTCTTACAAAACTTCTTAGGATATTTAAAAGTATTCAAGGTGGGAGCGATCTGTTTACCTTTCCATTTATCCTTGTGACTTGCTTGTCCCTGCTCTTTCTTTGGTTGATTTTTTGACTACTTTGTCGTTGATTCTTCTTCTCCTTGATTTTTCTCATCATCTATGTAGTATTCTTGCACACATGCTTCATTGAGATCCTTAGGTTTTGTGGAGATGACATATCTTTGTAGGTTAGTGTGAAGTCCTCCCAAATACTTGGTAATAATAACCTCCTCCTCCAAGTCCATATTGAGAAACATGGTTTGCCTCAAAAATTTCATGTTGTAATCCTACATACTTTGACCACTGGTTTGTCTAAAATACTGTCATTTAATCATTTGGTCATTCTTATGGCCAATAGGATAAAAATTTCCCTTAGCAATTATTTAAAACCCTCCCAAGAACTTACAATAGGATGCTTCTTTTTTTCACAAGTGGCTAGATGGGTTTCCCACCAAACTAGAGCATTTCCTTCCATCTTGAGACATGCAAAGGTGATCCTTTGTGCCTCAGTGATATTGTGCACACTAAAATATACCTCTAATTATTTTAACCATTTATCTAGTAATTTTGCATCTACTTGTCCTTCAAATCTTTTAATCTCAACTTTAGTTTCAACTTTAAAAGGAGCATGATCAAGTTTTACCTTTCCCTTATCAACTAGAGTTTCCTCTTCCCGCTCTTCCATATCTTCCTCATTATGGCTCTTTATTATGCCAAATTTCTCATCCAAAGCTCGAACCACTAAGTATATGGAGTCTTTATTAACCGCTACTATCCTTTGTTGATATGAGATCTCCCTTTGGTGTTGAAACACCCTATATGTAGTGATTTCAAACATCTCAATTCTACAAACCAAGTTCTCTTCTTCCATTTGTTCTCTAATCCTTTGATTCCAACTCCTCGTAGTTTTCTCCAGATCGCAAGGCATTTAATATTCTCTTTGAAACCTTGTCACTATCAAACAAATAACACAATAATTTATACCACAGTCCTTTGGATATTTATTATCAACTCTAATACCAAAATTATCTCAGAACTTCTACTTTGGAAACTTACGAAACCACACAATTGTTGTTCCTACTTCCAATTTACTTGAAAATGACATTTCTGAAAGTTAGTGAATGAATTCTAGTGCTTAGCACTAGTTGGAGCAAATAAAAATGAATTAGGTAAGCACACAAGACCATATTTTATCATGAAACCCCAGTTCGGGAAAAACTATTAAGGAAGGGAAATCCCTCTTTCTTCCTAGTATTATATTGGTCAATTAAAATAATAAAAATTAGAAGAAGATGAAGGAAGACAAAAATGTTACTTCCACCCTCTCTACTTTCTTTCTCTGCTCATACACCTTACTTCTACAAAACAATTCCAACACCAATGGTTTCTTGCTCACTTCTCCCATTCAAGAATGATTAATTCCACATGCTCTTCTTGTATTTATAGCTTGCTCCCTATGTCCTCCCATGCACTGGAGAATAGGAAGAGACATCCAAGGAAGAGACACAACCCAAATGTTCAAAATCCATGACTATTCATTGATATATATATATATATATATATATATATATATATATATATATGATAGATATATCAATGGATATATAAATTGGTAGTTACATGATAGGACCATCAATGGACACAAATTGGTGTTACACCAACCAGGGGGGTCGTTACACAACCACCATGGAAGTTATGAAACTACCGCTCTATTGAAAGCAATGGTTCTGTAAATTAACTATTTTATCATGCTTCTTCTCGTTTTCCTTATAATCTTGGTTATTTTCATGAAGTAGTATTTCTCTGGATACTTATGGATCACACATCCAAGCGTGTAATATTTTTATTGAATAATGATATAAATGAAAAAGAGATATGGATGGATTGCAAAATTAATGGAATATGATTTCCATATTAAAGTCACCAAGGTAATGAGAGGAAGAAGATTGTGTTAGTAAATCACTTCAGACTTAGAAGTGGGAAATAATTTAACCATGTGCTACACAACCATCACCAATATGAAATAAATGCTCATGATAGTTTGATTTACCATATGAGAAACTTCTTACAATCAAGTGAGTATCCTCTAAATATCGAACGACTCAAAGAAGAATCGTCGATTCAATCCATTCCTTGCATACTTATTGATGATGTGTTTTACCTAAGAGACTTAAATGGAGTTATTATAAGGTGTATCCTCCCTTTTCAAGTTAACAAATTACTTAAGGAATTCCATAATAGGCTATCAGGAGGCCATTATTTAGCAAGAACAATTGCGACCAAAATCATGAGGGCTAGTTACTATTGGCCTGACTTGTTTAAGGACTCTCATAGTGGGTAAGGAACTATAAGGAATGTGCACTATTCACTAGCAAGAAAATATTTTCCACTCTTCCCCTTCATCTAATTCAAATAGACCAATATTTTGTGCAATAGGGATTGGATTTTATTGGCATGATAAATCCTCCATCTAACACTGGTCATAAATGGGTGTTAACTACTACTAATTATTTCACCAGATGGACAAAAGTGGTGGCATTAAAAGAAGCTAATGAGAATTCCATTTTGGAGTTCCTTGAAGGAATCATGATAAAGGTTTGGTGTACCCTTCACCATCATCTTTGATAATGCTAAATATTTCATGGGTACATAAATTATTGAATGGGATGTGAAGCACGGTATTTTTATCTCAAGAATTTTGTCAAACTATTACCCTCAAGGTAATGGATTGGCTGAGTCTAGTAACAAAAACTTAATAAGGATAATCAAGAGGACTATGGAGAGTAACCAAAGAACATGGCATACTCAACTCAAGACTTGCATCTGGGCTAATAGAATCATCCCGAGAAGGGCTATTATAAATTCTCCATTCATGCTAGTATATGGGAGGGAAGAAAAATTCCTTTATCTTTGGAGTTACCATCTCTATAATTGGCACAATAGATGGAAAAAATGGAGAATGATCTTATGACGGTGAGATTTTTTGAGATAATGGAGCTGGAAGAAACAAGGAATCAAGCAATGAGGACCCTTGAGCTGCATCAAGCTCAAATGAAGAAAAATTTTGACAGGAAGGAAGATGAAACATTTTTTCATGAAGGTGATGTATTTCTCAAATGGGATGTAGATAGAGCTAAGCCAGGGAGGCATACAAATTTTGATGCCCTTTGGAGTGGGCCATTTGTGGTCACTAGTTACAAGGAAGAAAATTCATTTCACCTATCTAGATTCAAAATAGAAGCACTACCCATCCTAGTTAATGGGATGCACCTCAAAGCTTGTTATTGAGGTATCTTCACCTTGTACAATAGTAGTTTAGTTCCCCTTCCTCTAAGTTCTTACGCACATAGTCTTTTTTTTTTTGTTTTTGTTTTATTTTTTGGGAGGGCTCTCGGTTATATTTGATTTAATATTTTGATGACCCATGTGCCCAATGGACTTAATCGAGGCTACTTGAACTTTGTCTTAGAAGGAAAGCATTCCTCGAGAGTAACAAAAATGTTAACTTTTCAAGTCACCTTTCCCAATTTGCCTTTTTATTTGACAATTTCCTTGCAATTTTTTCCATTTTCCCTAAAAATCATTTTTGAGAAATCTTGAAAAATTGCCTCGATTATAAATTTTTTTGATTGCATTTAGGATTTTAGGTTTCGAGAAACAATTTGTAATTTACATGTTAAATTATTCTCAAACCCCAAAACCCGAAATACAAAGAACTTAGTGTATTTCGGGTTCGGGTTTCTAAATTATAAGATGAAACTTGATACACTGAAACCCAAATTCCCAATTAATGTCAAGTTTTGGGTTCTAATTTGTAATTTACATATAAATTGCAAACCAAAACCTGATTCCCAAAAATCAAAGAAATCAATGCATTTCAGGTTTTGGGTTCTCATTTGTAATTTGCACACAATTAGTAAATTAAAACCCGAAACTCGAAACCCAGTCAACTTGTAAAAATGCATTCATATCCCAACGTCTAATCAACACATTAATGTCACCCACTCATGTGTGTTACCTACATGTAATTAATGCACCCTTTTCTATTTATAGTCATATTTTCACATCATTTTCACTTGTCCATTTGTACTTTATGACTTACTTTGAGAACCCTCATAACTTCCAACCATATTTTTATTGATTTCTCAAGAGGTTTTCATGATTTCTCCTTGAATCACCAAAATTATTGGTAAGATCTTGTGTTCTAATGGTTTTTTAAAAAATTATGTCATTATTTGAGACATTTTTTCCACATTTTTGAGGCATTTAGGGTTTTTCTTCATTATTTTACTTGTATATCCTTGTGTGTCCTTTCTCTTCATGATTTTGGCTTTGTGTGAAGACAAGTTTTATATTTATCCAAGTTTTCCAAAAGAATGGAGACTATTTTCCATCGGGAGTTGCAAGTCGAGAGATTCGCAAGTGTAAAACGAGATGTGACCGAGCCACGAAGATTACTTCGAGGTCGACACCGCATTACTGAGCATTGAGTTCCTCTCAAGTCTAAGTTGGAAGTCGAAGTTTCATTGCAACCAAAAATATCTTCGAAGACCATTTTAGATATTTGCACTTTTATTATAGGTCCCCACCTCCACCAAAACTAAGTCGGAAGTCGAGATATTTCAAAACAACGTCTAAGTTCTCGCTTTGTGTATTTAGGGGTTTAACAGGTTGTTATTCAGACCTAACTTCCACCATTAGTTTTATGCCTTCCCAAGGGGATTTTAGATAATTTTTGAGAAAATGACAAATTATTTTTCAGAAGGCAAGGGAAAAATGAAATATAGTTTTGAAGAGGTGGCTCCCCCTTCAAGCATCACATTAGAATTTGATAATATTAGGGACACTAATTTTGGCCACATTAATATACCTAAGTTTTAGGATAAAATCAAATCTCCATCCAAGTCCGCTTGGATTAAAAGAATCTACGATAGTGGTATATCCATGGAATTCACTTTCCCACCTTCAATGTCGTGCCTAGAGTTTTTTTACACAAGGGTTGCACACTTTGATTTCGAATCGTGGCTATTTAAAGATCAAGACAAAATAATAGTAATCAAATTGGATACAACTACCTCAAGAATTTTTTCAAGCTCCCGGATGTTGAAGGTTATGCATCAATCTCTCCAAAATGGCTCTGAATTATTGGAAAGGTAATTTTGATACTTATATCAAGATTATTAACAATATTTACTTGGCGAAGCCAAAACCAATGGTAACTAGGTTTCCATATAATGTTCCCCATTCGGACATCATTTAGGAAGTCAATAACCTAATCACCTCATTGATTAGAGTGGTGGGCCTTCCTTCTTCAAGATATTTTAAGAGTGGATGTACCAGTACATCTCCAATATCCATAAGAATACCACTCTCATTCGATAGGATGAGCATATCTGCGATGCCTTATAGTCTCAATTGCTAGATGTTAAAACCAAAATAAACTTATGCATGACTTCTTATCTCGTATATGTTGAAAAATGGATGAGAAATTACCTAGGGTTGACATCTATTGGTTTAAGAAAACAAACACAAATTTTTATTTCTACCCCCAATTAATGATGAAAGGACCAAAAAAATTAAGAAGAGTGAATGACACCTTCTACGCTATTATGTGTATATTTAATAGAAACCTATATAATCATTGGATCATGGATAGTTCTTAGAATGTGCTTTGAATTTGGGGATGTATCTTGTTTCACTTACCAACCTTCACATACCTCGAGTAGGAGTGTTTTCTAGTGATCCTTACAAACTTCCAAATTTTCCTACTCTTGACAAATGGGTCTTGATGGAATTTGTGTAATAACTACATCTTCACAAGTATCAATAGAGAAACCATAAGGAAGGAATTCAGTTCCTTGTAACATTAGGATGATACATATGTTTATCATCCTACAAGGCCAAAAATTCAAGGCGAGATGAATAAAATGATGATAAATAACTTTCACCCATGACTAAGCTTTGATTTTTGGGGTATCATTGGTGGAATTGTGCCAACCGGTTTCCACATACCTTAATTAAAGGACATATAGATTGATTATAGAGATGAGGTGGCCATATGTGAAAAGGATTACTACGAGTTAACTCTTGATGAAGTGGATAAATATGGTATCGAGATGTTGTTGAATGCATTCGCAATGACTACGAAGTCTTAGACCCCACCGATACTTAGATGAACATAAAGGCATAACCACTTCCCTCAATTAATTGGCCACTTCAGGAATGTGTGGTCTCCAAGGATCATGCGGCGAACATCCTCAACTACACCCACTAGTGGATTATTTCATTGGGAAGTCCACTTAAATATTACAATTACACTACCATTACCACAACTCAATTATAACTAGTGGTGGGAAAACCTACTTTTAAAGAAGAAAGGCCCACTCTCAAGCCTTGTAGGATAAAATTTGTAAGCAAGGGTGCATGACCTTCTTATTTTACTCATTCCATAGAAGTAACTGATTTGATTATTTCTCCATATTCTACCACCCAAGTGTTACAATCTCCTATATCACCTCCTCTTCCTTCTTCCCCATTTTCAATTCCTTCTCCTCCTCTACCTTTCATTCTTCAACCACTCACAGTATCTATTCATTTTCCTTCCACTTCCTCTTTTCCCATATTTTCCACCTCCTCTCCTTCCACGGCCCACTTGTATTTTGTTTCATTAATTCTCTTTCATCTGGAGATAGTCTAGCTTTGAGTTATCCTTTAAGGACTCCTCTTCCCCAAATTTCTCTTCCCACTTCCCCTCTTATCACCCTTCCCATTTCATCCATACCTACAACCATTCTATCCATTCCTCCTCCACTAGTAACTCATTCTTCACCATTGATATCCATTGCGGTAACTATCCTTTCATCACCCATTCTTTCTACCCCCATTGTTTCCTTACCCTTTTGTCCTCCCAAAGAAATGATCTCTTCTTTCACTCCTTCCTAGATGAGAAGGAGAAACCCAAAGAAGAAGTAGAATGGATCCATTGCTGATGAGTTTGATCTCAACACTCGGATCCAGGCTCTCCAACGCTAGAAAAATAAGTCAATGACCATTTCTCATATGTCGTATTGGTACCCAAATTTAATATCCTTCAAAGACCAAGTAACATCATGGATTTGACAGGACACTCAGAGGTAGATAGATAATCATGTATGTCATTTTGTAGCTGGGGAAGCAATCTATCTGACTTGTTAGCACTCAGGTTTCGAAAGGAGTGGGTAGCACCTTAAAAGGATGTGATATGATCCTAACTATTTTAGGTTTTCCTTTCAACCAAGGTAAGAGAACCTATTTTGTAACCTCTGTTATTGAAGAACAATGATAAATCCTTCTTTTGCATAAATTTTATAGAGAAGACCTTGGGAAAATATGATCAACACACCAAATCTGACTCTCACGAGTTGTCACTTCCAGATCATGGAGATATTTTCACAACAAGGAAAAGGTTACTAAATACATTTGGGAATCGATTGTTTCGCATGTTTTGGTAACAGAGATTATGCATTTGTGCACACACAAGATAGACAGGGGTAGTATGGGTAGGATTGGTTGTTTTAAATGAATTTTTTGGTGGGAGGTGGGGCAAGATGAACTTGACTCACTAGATCCTTGAGGAATCTTACAAAATGGAAGGTTGAACCAACAGAATGCCACATAACAGCTATAATGTTTCTTTAACCAAAATATGTGCTTCAGTGGAGGCCCAGATTAGCACTTTTTCACACAATCTTTGAGATTCTATCACGAAGGCTCGAGTTAGGAAACCCAACAAAGTATCAAGATCTAAGCCAAATCACACCTAAGGTACACCCAAAGGCTTACAGAAAATCTCTATCAACAAATGAAAGAAAAGTGATTTTAAATCATTTATTCCAATCCCGATGAAATATCTTCTGAGGAATGAAATTGCAGATGCCACTAAACTATCACAAGGATTGAGGCCTGTGTGATTGAATCAAATTTTAATACAAGATTGCAATAGAAACAAGAAAAACTACTTGCATACATTTAGAAATAAAAAAACACATTTTGCTCAAGACAACAAAGAATAACTTGAATTTGATTAAATCTATCAGCAAGGGAAAGCTTCTAGAATAGTCTCAGAGCTTGTCAATGGTTGTACACTTGAAACCACCTTGACCTGATTATGTTTAATACCAAAGAGATGTACAACCTTCTTAAACAGCTTCTCAAAAATGATGGGCTCTGTCAAGATTTTTCTATTAGAAAATTTAGTCCCAACCCCTAACACTCCAACCATTTGCATGAAAAATTTGTGCCATTTATAACATTCACAATAGAGCCCCTTCTTCCCCAAAAGACAAAAATGTTTAATGCACTAGTGCTTGCCATGATTTTGATTGTGATTCTCATAATCAGATCTACAAAAATTCACCAGTGCTCAAGGGGGCAGATCTCATCGAATATCTCCCACATTCAACTCCTTCCTCTAGTAGATCACTCTTTCTTCAATTTTCCAACCACTTCCACCCCTAATCTGTCAAATCTGGCTCCTTGCATGCTTGGGAGAAGAAAAATGGAAAATTTGATCGAGCACGATAGTCAGACCATTTTAATGGTGAAAGATGTCTTCCATATCTTTCCACCAAACTCAGATATCAACATTAACTCCCTCTCTATTTGGCATGTAGGAAATACAAAGAAATCATGAAGACTCACACTTCTAGGCGTGTTTCAAGTAAAATGGGGGGAAAATCAAATTTAGACTCTTAGCTGCCATTGATCTTTACTTTGAATTTGGGTCGTCCACGTGGAAGATTCAAAATTAAAAATAGACCCGGGGCTTCCTCTGAATTTTTACAACTTTTGAAAAAATGGAAAAAAATTCCATTTTGCTCCACACCTCCACCCTTGGGAAATGAGTCTGATACTTGTCCTGAGGTGGGTCCCAAAGAAACCGTGGATAAATTATGCCATTTGAGCCTCTTTTTGGAAAAAGGAAAATTTTCCAAGTTTTCTCCACAGCTCCACCCTTGAAAAATAGGCATGACACGTGTCTCAATGTGGTTCCAGCAGAACTGCGCTTCCCGTTTTACTTTTAACTCTTTTCTCTGAAAAGGAAAATTTTTCAAATTTCCCCAGAGTCTCGTGCCTCCACCATTGACCAGTAGCAATCTTTGACCTTTCCTTTATTAGGACTACAAGCCATTTTGATGTTTTTAGTTATTTGCATGTCAAGGGAAAATAAATCCAAATTTCCCACGATGGTCTGCCTCTCCCCCCCTTTGAATTTTCAAACTGCCACTTGTCACCATGGTGCACCTTGAGATGGTCCCAAAAATTTGATACCTTGAATGAGCATGGGCTCACCGCATGTCCTAACCCGACAAAGTTTTTCTGAATGCTTGAAGCTCAGTGGAAGGCACCATGTGTCATGCTCCGAGGCAGTCTCCTTTGGCCATTGAAAAGTCTAAGAAAAATGCAAAGTGAGTGGAGGCCTCCATGTGTCTCCATGGCGTAATTTCAAAATGGTGCCCAAAGTGGAGACCCTAATTGAGTGCGGGCTCACCATGTGTCCCTATTTTCTACCACATTGTTTTAGCTGCATAAAAAATTTCTAAATATGGGAAAAGCTGCGGAAACCTCCATGTGTCCTCCTGGAGCTACTCCAAGGCCAAACCAAAAAGTAGATCTTCAAACTAGCGTTGTTCCTTCACGTGGACACATTTTGAATTCAAAGCAATTCATAAAAAATTTTAAGTACCTAGATGAAACACATCCAACCAAAAGGTGCCACATCCCCTGTCGATGCAAGGATGTAAATTTGACTGGGAGAAACACTCGTCAAACCATAAAATATAGAAAAACAATCATTCGAGCCCGAAAATGAAAATTTCTCCAAGGACAGAGAATTTAAAAGTGTTAAAAGGCTCAAATATGTTTATCAGAGATACATCCATTCATTTTTCTTCAAGTATTTAGGGCATAAATGAAAAAGAAGACAAATCCTGACCATGAAGAATGGAAAATATGGGAGAACCCGAGTTTTTAGATGAACAAAGAATGGGAGACCCAAATTACAGACCTTTTCCAGAGGAACAAAGAAATAAGGAGCAAACTATAGACCTATAAGTGATCTACAACCCATGAACATATTAAAAATGGCAACAAATATTAACCAGAACAACATGGGGAAAAAGAAAGTGACAGAGGCCGTAAATCGATATATTTTCAAAGGCAAACTAGGGCAAGACTATTTTGAGCACCAACATTGGCTCGACTCAAGGATGGGCACTCCTTGTGAGTGCCACAAGAACAAAGGTAGACCAAGTGCCAAGAATAGCCATTGGGAAATAGAGTCAACTTATAGAGTAGAGAAACAGAGCCATCTCTAAAAAAATGAAATAGAGAAACCAGTAAAAATAGGTCACCGAGGACCAGAATGAACAAAAACACAAAAGATAGGAAACAAACAACAAACTATACACTTGTACACAAGATTTATGCCTTGATTCAGGGAATCAATCCAAGAAATGCTTCAAATGCCTACCATTAACAAGAAATTCAAGTAGTTCACCATCTAAGTCCTTGAGGAAGAAGGTATGTTCACTAATCCTGATATCAATGGAGTAAGGGCCCTTCCATAATGAGTCAAACTTGCCATGCTTTCCCTTATCTTCATGCCCAATATCCCATAGCGAGAACAATATCTCTAATGTTGAAATCCCAGGGAGTGACCTTCTTGTCAAATAACTCCTTCAGCCTTTCTTAAAACATTACATTCCTCTGGTGGGATGCCCTCCTCTCTTCATCAAGCTCAACAATCTAGTTAATGCAAGCATCATAAGGACTTACCTCTTGATCTTCCAACTGTTGCATAAATTGATATGAAGATAGTTGCATATGAAGGGGAAGTAGGGCCTGAGTCCCATATACCAACTCAAATGGACTCTTTCTAGTGACCCTCTTAACAGTGATCCTATCTGCCCAAACAAAAAAACTTCAATTGTTCACCCCACTTTCTCTTGTTTAGCTCCAAGGTTCTTCTGATAATCTTCAACAAGTTTTTATTACTGGACTTAGCTTGTCCATTTCCTTGGGGATTGTAATTAGAGGCATATGTCAAGTTGATCCCATACTCCTTGCACATTACCATCAAAGGTTTAGCTCTAAAGCTCATGGCATTGTCAAGCAACAATCTTGACTGGCACCCCAAACCTACAAATGATATGGTTCAACAGAAAATCCATGAAAATTTGGTGTGTTGCTCTTTTAGTGGGGATTGCCTCCACCCACTTGGTGAAATAATCAATGGCTACAAGAATCCACTTATGGCCAACACTTGAAGGGTCTAAAATCTCACCAATGAAATCCATTCCCCATTGCTTGAATGGAGCTTCAATTGATATAGGCTACAAAGGAAGGGAGCACAAGCTTTCAGTCTTCCAGAGAAGCACTGGCAACTCTCACATCTTCTAACCAAAAGAGTTGGATCCTGAAGAGAGTTGGCCACCAATAACTAGCCCTCTATATCTTGTGTCTTTGTGACTCTTGTAGAAAAATGTCCCCCACATACTCCTCCATGGAGATCGGCAATTATCTTGGGGGCTTCTTCTTCAGTAATGCATCTTAAGAGGACTCCCTCTGGGTTCTTCCAAGCCAACCCATAATCAGTAATGACATATTACTAGGAAGACAACTTAAGAGCCCTTTTCTAGTTCTTACTTAAATGTTCGGGGTAGTATAAGTGTCTGATATAGAAAATCACATCCTTGTACCACTCAAAACTCATCAACCTTTCAAAGACACCTACCCTTTCTTCTTCTACCTCATTTACCTCAATAGTTTGCAAGCTTCTCTCACCATAAGATTAGCCAAGCCTAAACCTCTCACCAACTTCGTGGTTTGGATATCCATGTCATATTATTGCAGCTTGTTCACCCACCTGCATCTCTTGCTTGAAACTTCCATCTCTGACAAGATGTTTTTCACCATGGTGTGGGGAACATAAGGAACAATTTTAGAACTTAGAATGTAAGGCATTAAAACCTTTTTTTCTTTTACTAAGGTAGATGCTTGCATTTCCATGATAGTGTGCTTCATCTTAGCCCCCTGCAGAGGCCTTACTAAAAAAGGAAATTGGCCTCTCAGCCCCTTCATCATCCTTCTGCAGCAGAACATAAGCAATAGTGTTCTCTGAAGAAAAGGAAAACAGTTGGAAAGGATTCTTATAATTTGGAGCTGCCAAAACAGGGGCATGTTTTAATGCCTCCTTGATTCCACTGAAGGCTTGGATGGCAGCCTCCTCCCATTTGATGACCTAGTCTTTCTTCAGCATGGAAGTGATTGGGATGGTCAACTCAACAAAGTTTGATATGAATCTTCTGATGAAGTTTATCTGCCCAAAGAAGGACTAAATTCCCTTCTTGGTTCTTGGGATTGGAACCTTGCTGATGGCCTCTACTCTTTCTGGATCAATCATCACTCCTTGTGACACTATGTGACCAAGAAAATTTTCCTTCTACACTCCAAAATGGCATTTATTTGGGTTGACTGATATGCCATATTCTCTACATCTTATCAACATCTTCTCCAAGTGTAACAAGTGGTCACTTCTCTTTCTAGAAAACACAGTCACATCATCCTGGTAGACAACAATAAACTCATTGATGTAACTAGAAAAAGAAACATCCATTGCTCTTTGGAAGGTGGCTCCAACATTCATCAGACCAAAGGGCATCCTGACATACACATATGTTCCCCAAGGAGTAGTAAAGGCTGTCTTGATCCTTTCTGATTCCTTCACCACAACTTGGTTATAACCAGAGAAACCATCCAAGGTAGAGAGAAATTTAGACCCAGTCACTAACTGTAGCATGTTCTCCATATTTGGTAAAGGATAATTATCCTTCATTGATGCTCTGTTCAGATTCCTGAAATCCACACATAACCTGATATCACCATTATTCTTTCTTATTGGTACTAGGTTTACAACCCAAGAAGAATACCTAGTGGGCTGAATAATCCCTCCATCTCTCAGCTTCTTCAGTTCCTCTTGCATCTTGAGAGATAAGAGTGGGGTGATTGGCCTCTATTTCTACCTGAATGGCTTTGCATTAGACTCCAGGGAATCTCATGCTGAAATAGGTCCTCTCTATATGATTTTAGTTCGAGAATAGGTCCAAGCCATGAAATCTTGGTATTTTTTCAAAAATAGGATGTATGACTCGCTTCTCCTCCTTGCTGATATTTCTGCCTTACCAAATTTTCCTTCACTTCTCCTTTGTGCCAAGTTCATGCTCCATAATATCCCTTGAGGCTTCCATGAATGCATTAACAATGTGATCAACATTGTCAAAATTGGACTCAAAAGCAACCAGTCCTCTATGAACGGTATTGGTTTTTAGGTGGATGATGCCCTTACCAAACAAGGTTTCTTTTCCTTTTGTTGTACATAACATTGGCTCTAAATCAATGCATTGATAAAAAAAACTCTCCCTTGTTTTGCAAAATCTTCCACTTTGAGCATCATCATCAAAACCTACCAATGTTCAATGTTGTCGTCGGGATAGAAGGTCTTGTCAATACCTCAACATCATATTCACAATATGGGTACATTGTACAATTTTCAAACTGAGACCACACTTTGAAAGCTTGTCGCCAAGTCATTGAATTTCCTATCATGATGCACTATGTTAAATGAATCAAACATCTCAATAAGATCCTAAACTGCATGCTTATATTGTTTCATTCGTTGATTCTTTATGGCATACGGTTTTCTGACTTGTTTTACAATTAATTATGATTCTCCTTTGACAATGATGTCCTTGATACCATATTTCCAAGAAATTCTTAAACCCAACAATAGTGCCTCATACTCAACAATGTTGTTGGTGCACTCAAAGTTGAGTTTGAAAGAAAAAAACAAATTTTTCCTAACCAAGAGAAAGTAGAACAACACCAACACCATTCCCAAACTTGGAGTAAGCTCCATCAAATGATAGAGTCCAAGGAGAGTCCACTTGTTCAAGACACCTACATTCCTCAATCTTGTGCTCCTTTCCATCAACAAATCCTACAAAGTTGTCAGCATCAACATTTGTGTACAATACTTCATAGGATGCATTGTTGGGATCCTTAATAAGATGCAACATTTTCTTTTCTCCATACAACCTGACAAGGCTTCCTTCAATTGGAATGGTGGCATATGACATATCCATTTGGACAATCCAACCAACACTAGTAGCCCATTTTATTGACAGTAGCATGCCCTACTTGGGTGGGTAGTCAACGATGACAACATCAAGTTTTAAATTTTTACCTGGGTAAGTTGCAAGATGCACCACCAAACCCTTCACACATCCCACTACGGCACTTCTATGGAATCCATGGTAGTGCACTTCCCATATGCTACTTGTCACTTTGATATTCAACTCATTCATGACTTCTAGAGGCATGACATTACATGATGCCCCTGAGTCAAACATGCAGTTGTGCAACAGTCTATCCTTAATGATTAGGGTAGTGAAGAATGGATCCACATTTAGTTGAGAGTCCACCAAGGATGTCCCCAAATAGACCTCAGGTGGTTCACCTAGATCTTCTGATGCTGGTGGTGCTTTTGGTTCTTCAATGGCTAGAGGGTCTCCACAATGTTTATGTTTCTACCTAGGGCAGTCTTATCTTCTTTCAACCCCAAGTATTTAAATGCTCTCTTTTTGCTAAGAAATCCTAAGCAATTCAACAATTGGAGCAGAGAATTTGATTTGACTTAAAACTTGGGCAATATCATATGGGACATTCCTTGGCAAGGTAGTATTGGTAGGAAACACAACACACTCATTAGGTGGTACAGGATTTTCGATAACTTGGGCATGAGGAGGGATATGATTTTTGTTTAGAACTGTAGGGCTTTTGGCAGATTCCTCTTTCTTAGGAGCCTCTTTAGGAATGTTTGAAAGTAAGGGAGCTTTTGGCTTGGCTTGAGGCCCTATCCCTTTGAAAGCCTTAATTCTTGTGTTATATTCCTTCTCTTGAGCAACAACAACATTCATCAAGAAACTTCTGTCTTCTTTAGATGGAATTCCTCCATCATACTTCTTTATCATTAAAGACCTCAAATATTCAAAATTGTTATTTGGAAATTCAAAATCTTGTACACTATCTACTTCTAAAGTATGAGAGGGAGAAAGAATAGGTACCCTATGAATGCAGTCCCAAAAAGTGGCAACAGTCCGGGCACTTATCACCTTAGTTGAAGTTGCCCCTTGTTGTAAGCTTGTGGAACAACCCATCATGCAGACATCATCATCATTGTCATTATCTTCTTCTTCTTATTTTTGATCTTCTTCACAAGGATCATGAGGCATGAAACATTTGTCACACCAATCAATGACATCTATCTCCTCCACAACAACAACTCGCAAACCAAAGGATCAGGTACCATTCTATTATCCCTAGCTTAGGACTATCTATTTCCAAATCCAACAGGTCCCTTGCCTCTATCATCAGATATTTGGTGATTTGTGAACCTGTCTTGGCCTTGTTGCTTGTGTTGACCTTGTGAGTTCTACCCAATTCCCTTCTCAGCCTGGGCTAGTTTGTAGGAAATTTCCTTGATAGCCCCTGCCAAAGTTTTCACAACCTCTTCCAAATCAGCAACCTTACTTGTTTGAGGTTTTTCTGGGTTAACCAGCTTTACACCCTCCCTTTTTGGAGGCTTTCTAATTGCCTTGATGTTGTTCTCTATTTGCAGAGCCATGGTGAAGGCCTGCCTCAAATTTGTGGGGTTCTTGTCTCTTAAGTAATATGTAGCATTTTTATCAAATGCATCAAAATATTTTATCAAACGTGACTCATCACAAGGTTTTATCCTAACAAGAAATCTCCTCAAGGTCTTATTAAACCTTGTGTTGAAATCGTGTATTGACTCATTAGGATTCTTTTTGATGTTTTCAAATTCTGTCAAAAAAACCTAGGGTCAATTCTATCACCATACTTGCAATCTAAATGCATTACTCATCTCATTCCAAGAATCAATAGAGTTATCGGCAATGCTTTATACCGAGTCCCCGGCATCCTCTTTCAAGGTATGGATAAATAACTTGATATATGTATCTTCATGTTCAATCTCAAAATCTTCCATTGTATTGATAAAAAGCTTTAGATGTTGATCATCAGTAATAACATTATTTCCTTGGAACTTTGGCATTCTGTTCCTTACATCTTGAGGCACTGCATTTGGATATCCAACCATTCCCACAAAATTTATAGGTCCAAAGGTGTTTACAACAAAAGGGGGTCTAGGTGGGGGCTGGGCCATGTTGATTCAAGAAGGTGACCCTAGAGGGGTGACAAATTGATAAGGGGCAGAGGGTCCTTGGAACACAGGAGTATAATTTTCAAAATAGAGATCCCCCAAAGGCCTTGTCTCTTGGAAATCCCTATCAACCTTAGAAAAGACAGGTGCAAAATGTGAAGAAAACCTTTCAAAATCAAATGAAGGCCCTTCTCTAGCTAGAGAATTCAATTCCACAAAGAGGCTACCTGATTTAGAGTCACTTGAATTGTAGTCTTCAATAATAGGCTGATCACTTTCATCAATGGAGATCCCTCTTCTTGTCATTGTTCTCCCACAACTCTCCAGGATTTTCTTCCTTCTGATTTTGCTTTTCCTAGCTCTGGAAACAATGTCCTAGCAAGATCCCTAGCAAAGAAAGATCTTCTTCCTTCCAGATTTTCCAATATTAGTAACAAATCTGACTTTGATAGAGTTTTAAGACACTGGTACTCATTAAAAATCAGATCAACAAGGAGTCACCACTAAGGATTTCCACCCTAGTTGTGAAAATGCACTAAATATGATATGTCAAATGTTTTTAATGCTAGAAACTGAAATGGAAAGATTCTAACCTTTCTTTACCTAGATTTATCAAATGAAAGCTAGTGCACTAGGTGTGAAAACTGAAATAACTACACATAGCACTTGGAGCATACAAGAAGTGTTTTACTAGGGTCTAAATGTGAGTTGTGAGTCCCTAGAAATGGCGTCAGAAGCGTGTTGATGGGACAAATAGATATGGACTAGCAATGAATCAGCAAATTAGTCTCAGCAATGTAAATTATTTCCTAGGAATTCAAAACAATCCCGGCAATGATGCTAGAAGTGTGTTGGTACCCAAATTTAATCTCCTTCAAAGACCGAGCAACATCATGGATTTGACAGGACACTCAAAGGCAGATAGATAATCATGTATGTTGTTTTGTAGCCGAGGAAGCAATCTATCTGACTTGTTAGCACTCAGGTTTCGAAAGGAGTGGGTAACACCTTAAAAGGATGTGATCTAATCCTAACTATTTTAGGTTGTGCCTTTCAACCAAGGTAAGAGAACCTATTTTGTAACCTCTATTATTGAAGAATAATGATAAATCCTTCTTTTGCATAAATTTTATAGAGAAGACCTTGGGAAAATATGATCAACACACCAAATCGACTCTCATGAGTTGTCACTTCCATATCATGTAGACATTTTCACAACAAGGAAAAGGTTACTAAAGACATTTGGGACCACGATTGTTTTGCATGTTTTCATAACGGAGATTATGAATTTGTGCACACACAGGATAGAGGGGTATTATGGGTAGGATTGGTTGTTTTAAATGAATTTTTGGTGGGAGGTGGGGTAGGATGAACTTGACTCACCAGATCCTTGAGGAATCTTACAAAATGGAAGGTTAAACCAACAAAATGCCACAGAACAGCTATAATGTTTCTTTAACCAGAATATGTGCTTTAGTGGAGGCCCAAATTAGCAATTTTTCACACAATCTTTGAGATTCTATCACGAAGGATCGAGTTAGGAAACCCAACAAAGTATCAAGATCTAAGACAAATCACGCCTAAGGTACACCCAAAGGCTTATAGACAATCTCTGTCAATAGATGAAAGAAAAGTGATTTTAAATCATTTATTCCAATCCCAGATGAAAGCTCTTCTGAGGAATGAAATTGCAGATGCCACTAAACTGTCACAAGGATTGAGGCCTATGTGATTGAATCATATTTTAATACAAGATTGCAACAGAACAAGAAAAACTACTCGCATACATTCAAAAATAAAACAAACACATTTTGCTCAAGACAACATAATAACTCGAATTTGATTAAATCTATCAACAAGGGAAAGTTTCTAGAACAGTCTCAGAGCTTGTCAATGGCTATACACTTGCAACCACCTTGACATGATCAAATTTAATACAAAAGAGATATACAAGCTTCTCAAATGGCTTCTCAAAAATGATGGGCTCTGTCAAGCTTTTTCTATTAGAAAATTCAGTCCCGACCCCTAACACTCCAACCATTTGCACAAAAAAATTGTGCCATTTATAACATTCACAATAGAGCCCCTTATTCCCTAAAAGAAAAAAATGTTTAATGCACCAAGGTGCTCACCATGATCTTGATCGCGATTCTCGAATCGATCTGCAAAAATTCGTCAGGTGCTCGAGGGGTAGATCTCATCGAATATCTCCCGCATTCAACTCCTTCCTATAGTAGATCACTCTTTCTTCAATTTGCCAACCAGTTTTGCCCCTAATTTTTCAAATCTGGCTCCTTGCGTGCACGGGTGAAGAAAAATGGAAAATCCGATCGAGCACGATAGTCAGACCATTTTAATGGCGAAAGATGTCTTCCAGATCTTTCCACCAAACTCAGATATCAACATTAACTCCCCTCTCTACTTGGCGTGTAGTAAATACCAAGAAATCATGAAGACTCGCACTTCAAGCGTGTTTCAATAAAATGGGGAAAAATCAGATTCAGACTCTCAATTGCCGTTGATCTTTACTTTGAATTTGGGTCGTCCACGTGGAAGATTCAAACTTAAAAACAGACCCGGGCTTCCTCTGAATTTTTACAAATTTTGAAAAAATGGAAAAAATTTCCATTTTGCTCCGCACCTCCGCCCTTGGGAAATGAGTCTGACATGTGTCCTGAGGTGGGTCCCAAAGGAACCACAGATAAATTCTACCATTTGACCCTCTTTTTAGAAAAAGGAAATTTTTCCAAGTTTTCCCTACAGACTTCACCCTTGAAAAACGGGCCCAACACATGTCCCAATGTGGTTCCCGAAGAAATCTAAGCGCTTCCCCTTTTAATTTTAACTCTTTTCTCCCAAAAGTATTATTTTCCAAATTTCCCTTGAGAGTCCACACTTCTTCATTGACCATAGCAAGCTTTGACCTTTCCTTTATTGGGCCTACGGGCCATTTTGATGTTTTTAGTCATTTGCATGTCAAGGGGCAAAAAATCAAAATTGCCCCCGATGGTCCGCCTCCCCACCCCTTTGAATTTTCAAACTACCACATGTCACCATGGCACACCTTGAGATGGTCCTAAAAATTTGATACCTTGAATGAGCACGAGCTCGCCATGCGTCCTTACCCGGAAAAGTTTGTCTGAATGCTTGAAGCTCAGTGGAAGGCACCATGTGTCATGCTTCGAGGCTATCTCCTTTGACCGTTGAAAAGTCTAAGCAAAATACAAAGTGAGTGGAGGCTTACACATGCCTCCATGGCATAATTTCAAAATGGTGCCCAAAGTGAAGACCCTGAATGACCTTGGGATCGCCATGTGTCCCTATTTTATGGCACACTATTTTAGCTACATAAAAAATTTCTAAGTCCAGGAAAAGCAGCGGAAACCTCCATGTGTCCTCCCGGTGCTACTTTAAGGCCAAACCAAAAAGTAGATCTTCAAACAAGCGTCGTTCCTCCACATGGACACATTTTTAAGTTAAGGTGATTCACAGAAATTTTGAAGTACCTAGCTGAGCTGTGTCTAACCAACAGGTGACACATTTCCTTTTGATGCAAGGATGTAAATTTGACTAGGAAAAACACCTGTCAAATCGTAAAATATAGAAAAACAATCATTTGAGCCCAAAAATGAAAATTTCTCCAAGGACAGAGAACTTAGAAGTGTTACAAGGCTCAAATATGTTTCTCGTAGATGCATCCATTCATTTTTCTTCAAGTATTTAGGGCGAAACGACAAGGAAGACAAATACCAACCGTGGAGAATGGAAAACATGGGAGAACCCAAGTTTTTAAATGAACAGAGAATGGGAGACCCAAATTACAGACCTTTTCTGAAGGAAAAAAGAAAAAGGAGAAAACCATGGCCCCATAAGTGATCTACGACTCCAGAAATGCAGTTAAAAATGGCAACAAAGATTAACCGTAGAACACGGGGAAAAAGAAAGTGACAGAGGCCGTAAATAGATAGATTTTCAAAGGCAAAATAGGGCAAGACTATTTTGAGCACCAACATATTGGTTGATCAATCTTGGGAGAGGTTTTTTGAAATTACAACACCTCCCGCAAATAAATCTAAAAAGACATTTCATTGACAAATTACTAAATCTCTAATATCTCCTTGGGAGAAGTTACTCATGAAGGTACCAATTAGGATGTCCAGATTTCCATTGGCAACCTTTTGGAGCAATTTTATTAAGACAAGGTCACCAAGGATGAGCTCAAGAATAAAGTGAAGAAACTGACATCCATCCTTCACATGATCATGCAGCCACCCATTCTACTACTTTCACAATTTCAACAAGCTTTGACACCAGTTCCTTCTCCAGTGGAGAAAATATGTCAACAAGGGTGGGTAGTTGGGGCTTGGATAGATCGTCCCGATTCAAAAAGGAGAACATGTGATTAGAGATGTCGTGGTTATGCACAATGATCTTAAAATAGAGAAATATAGTGTGACCAAAATGTGAAATATATTGGGGGATGAATGTGATAATTGGGAACTTACTCAGGAAACATGGAAAGATTTATAGAGGATGAATCCTGATCTTCTTGTTAATGAAGGGGCCATTAATGACTCTTCTAATCTCTTCAAATATTTTGAGACCATCGAATTCCATATTTGAATTCTCAAGGAAGTGATTTAAAAATTGGTCAATGCAAGGGATGAAGGAATTGACACCGTTGATGATAGCATCGACTAGTTTGATAAAATCCATTGTAAACTCCAAGATAATGATCTTAATGCATGCCCAACCGATGAAGATATTGCTAATGTCAAGATCTTTGTTGAGGAATGTACGGGAGTATCTCGGATATTTGATCTCCACTTTATGGATAAGATAGAGCTATACTAAGGTTTTTTGGATGAAGTTTAGAAGATCATGAGAAAAGTTAAGAAATTTCCCGAGAAGAAAATGTTGAGAAAAAGACTCATTGCTGAAATATTGAATCGCTATGCATGTGGGCCTAATGTAAAGGAAGTACAGAAATCATCAAGTGGTTTCTTGAATATTAGTAGAAAATCACTTGAAGGGGATACTTGAGGAAACCTATATGGATCATGGAACACAAGTAAAATGTGACGCTAGTTCCAAGTGATTTTTCCCTTATTAATGCCTTGTTTTTGCATAGTCCTCCGACCCACAGTCCACCGTTTTGAGTTGAAATTTTGATCTGGTCAAAATTACACAACCAATATCAATTTTCAAGGAGTACTTTTTCATAATTTTGAATGCATCCTATTTTTAGAATGTAATCAGTTAAGAGGAGCAGCTGATATTTCTCAACCTCTTTAGCTATATATACTAGGATGTAAAATGAATTAAGGGGCATTTTTATCAACTATATAAGGAGACTCTACCCTTTTGAGCACTTGTATACTGAGACTTTAGGCCTTGATGTTATCTATGAAATCAATATTTTTCCTTCTTTCACTTGCATGTGTTGTGTATATTGATGGTTGAATATTGTACTTGTGAATATTTCTTTCCTAGTACTTATATAATCCATTTTACCTTCATATGAAGTTAGTTCTTCTCTTAGCAAGTTGTATGTTGTGACAAACAAATCTTATTTGTGATAGTTTTGGAATCACATATGAATCCCTTATGTTATTATTTAAGTTTCTAACCTTCATGCAAAATACTTATGTTAAGAGGTTAAGATAGGAAGTTGTGCATGTTGTTATCCTTATGTTAAATATTTTGTGCTTATATAAGCCAATCATTTTTTTCCTTAACTATTGGTGCATCACCACATTTTAATTTCAGTTATCCTTCTTTCCCTTTTCTAGAAAATGAATTGAATAACTATATCTAGTTTATTTCCAGTAATTGTAGGTTTTGCAGCTTGATCTTTTATCATATGCACATGTTTTAGTAGGAAGGAGGCCTATTCCGGAGGTTCATACCAAGGAGCCAAGGTCGCACACCTTGGGGACATTCCCATGTTGTCTTGAATCAATTTAATGATCTAGCATGTGCATGATCCAAGTGAAAACACCTATTTTTCTTGAACTACCTCAAAGTACTTTCTCAAATTCATGAGCCAAATGCTTCATATTCTACAACCACTTCTTTTTTTCCCCAAAAAAACATGATGATAACCTTAGAGTCTTGGTTAAGAGCTTGTATAATGAAATTGTCTCTCTGAAGAAGCAACAAGCTCAATCATCTAGAATTTACCCAGGTTTTAAGTAGGGGAAATATTTAGGTCAAACTTTTAATAAAGGTTATCAACAAAAAACTAATATCTAAATACGAGATATGGTAAAAATCAGCAAATTGATAAATTGCAAGGCCAAAACCAACATCTACCTCTTTAAACACTTGTTCTGCACAAATGCTTTCTATCGCCAACTCAAGCAAAGCATTTGTTCCAGTGTAAAATAATGTAATACATGAAGCTAAATGATGTTTTCCATGAATTCAACCACATAAGTACAATACTTGTGGAAATGAAATTCAAGTCTAGACCCTCATGATGGAAAAAAATTTCAATTAAAAAGAATCTTTTATGGAAACAAGAAGTACTAGTGTAAAAGGTGCACAAGAAGCAACCCCGAGCCTAACTTCATATTTTTTGGGCACGATGTTTTTTTTGCGATTATTAAAGCCATGGACAACTTGAGCATGCCATAATTCCATGTGGTGGATCACACAAGGTCAAAGAGAAGGTAGATTGAAATGGATACTCCATTCCTTATATTGTAAAGTCCCCATTTCAAAGACAAACAATCTATAGACTTAAGCAGAAATATGGCTTCATCTAGTAATCCAAGGAATGCATAAAAATTGCAAAGCACTATGGGTTCACATAAGAAAGAAACCCTAACAACCAAAGAGCTTCTGCAGATAGAGAAAATAAGAAAGGATAATGACACACCTTAAATACACAAATCCATGGGTATCTACTTCAACAATGTTGATTATATAAAGAAGAAAAAGATAAATGTGATAATGTGGGATGCCCTATCTATCCCATCTCAAAGGGATCTTCTACAAGAGGCTTTGAAGCAACTTCCCAATATCAAGAAGCTATGGAAAAATTAGATTCTGCAGGTCCATGTATGCCATCCAAACGAGAAAACGTAAGAAAGGGTAAGAATCCCCATGCTTTTACATGTCTCTAATTGTAGGCAAAAACCTAGTGCATAATTACATGATTTACTCAAGTGTTAGCACCTCTGTAATGCCCAAGAAAATTATTGATATTTTAAGCAATAAATATTATATAGTTTCTAAAGGTGAACTACAACTTCATGACTTAACTATCAACATATTAGGAGTAATCAAGGATCTTGAGTTAACCCTCAATGCTTGTCCAAGTTTAACAATAACTCAATATATCTTAGTGAATAGTCTACCTCCTTTTTTTATCTATTTATCTATCAAGATATTTTATAGCTAAAGTGGGTGGATATTTTTCATCCGATTTGTCTCATACGGTCCTAAGAATATGATATGCTACAAGATTTACCATTGGAAATGAGAAAATCTCTTTTTATCATGTTGAATCTTATGATCCTACTTTTGTCTAATCTAATTACATGATACGGAAGATCGAGAGCATAAATCAATGTCATTTCATAAGCCTATTCCTATGAGTTACGTCTCGATCTCTTGTTAGATTAATGGACCAAGGAACATTATGAGTTTGATGCTTATGATATGATTTTGGATCAGCCAAATTAATTGTTCTATTTCTAGGTACAAGGATTACATTACCACCTTATGTCCATTTGGGGCTGGATATATATAAAAGGAATTCTCCATTTGGTTGTTCCAAGTGATCGGATCATTCCCATTGAACTTGTGCATCTTCACTTTAGGAATAATTCTACGTAATTGGTTTGAATATAAAGTGGTGTGTGTAGAGGATCCAACTTGATTGGTTTGGTTTGAATCAAAGTATGAATTTCTTAAGGATCCCATGTAGCTCAAATGGACATTATTACTAGAATTTAGGAATGATCTCAGCTAGAGAAACTCCTTCTTTAATGACTCAAATTCTATTTTCATGTCACCCTTCACTATTTTCAATCCATCATCCAATTCTAACATCATGTAATGCCCCAATTTTATATGCTCAAACATACCTTAGGGTCACTAAAATTTAGGGTAATTTGTGTTTTTAAATAACTATATTGACTCTTTTATCGTTACCCCTTAGTTGTCTATTTAATAATTCATAACTTGACCCATAATATAAAATCGAACCCCTCAATTTTTAAATCCAAACTCTTTTCCAGGATAATGTTTATTTAAACATGGTCACTTTTATTTAAATTCTATTAAGGCCACACTAGAAAGTTTATATGCACCCTTTAATTAAATTGACCCCACACCATTATTTTATTTTATTACACATTCCCACAAAATTTCCCAACTTAAAATTTTGTAGGGAGAGATGTGGGCCATTGGATCTATCCAATCTTAGCCCTTGATCTAAAGTTTCCCTAGAGTTTCCCTAATCCTCGCAACTAAGGCTTCCTTTATTAATTTAATTTTTCTCTTATTGCTTCCATTTATTTTGCAGGTTTTTGAGTATTCACAGAGAAAGACCGGCCAAGGTAATACCATTTGAGACACCATTTCTTCACCTACGGGGTTTTGATGTGGGAGATTTCTCCTCTCCAACAAGTTTCTTTAATGTTTGGTTTAAGCAACTAGGGTTTTCATATATTGATCTATTTATATTCCCCATTTTTTTAATCAGTACTAGAATGAAATCAAGCTATAGGTATCTTGTAGATTCGATTATGGGTATACTATACCCCCTTTTTCTTTTTTTTTAAATGATATATATATATATGGTTTGATATAAGAAAACCACTTAAATGTATCGAACCGAACTATTGCACTCCCTGTATTTTAATATAGCAAGGTTTAAGTATTTTGGAGCGGCCCATTTGTATGGCCATTGTTATGAGTATTATGTGGTGTTGACTAGGTTGGTGTGGCATACACCACACCACAATGGCTGAGGGGGTGGGGATTGGCCGCCCCATCCCGAAACAAATAGTAACAAGGGGGGGGAGTTTGGCCACCCCACCCCCAACAAACTTCAATTTTTGTTTTGTTTTTCTTTTAATTAATACATAATTTCTTACCAAATAACAACAATCGAAATCACATCTCCTTATTTTTTGTTAAAACACCTTCAATTTTTATTTAAAAATAGTCGATTATTATATCATTTAAGATATATATATATATATGGAGAAATATGTAAGATGATTCCATGTAATAACAAATTTATAAATATACTAGGAGTTAAAAAAATGTATATGATATTTTTATATAAAATATTTATAAAAATATGCACATACCAATTAAAACATCTCAAAATGGACTATCTCCATTTTTATATAAAATATGAGCAAATTACAAACTAGATAGTCCTCTCATATCAATGTAAACTATGTGACTATAAAAATAGATTTTTGGATAATAACATTTTTTCTTTAAAAATAAATAATAAGAAGATTTCTAAAGTTTATATAGAAATATGAATACATTTGAATCTGCTTCCTATCATTTTTTCATTCTACAATGCTTTGCAAAAGTAACATACATTGCAAGAATAATAATAATATTCCTTTCCTCGGGAAGTTCAATAAAACATTATCTAGGTAAGAAAAAAATACTTTATGGAAAATGAAATGCATCAACTCAAATATTACAAGACTCCTCATTTTGTGATGATTACCAACACACATGAAGCAAGAGTTTGAGATCCTTTTCAATATTGGAAACAAAATAAGTAATACTACAATGCTCCTACTAGAAGAGTGAAAAGTTTTACTTCATTATGAAAGACTAAAATTTTCAACACACAAAGCATCCATTCAAGAGAAGAAACCATATAAATTAATCCTTCCATTGCCTTTCAAATTACAAATTTCTTTCAACATTTTACATGCAAGGATGATATACATCACAAGAAAGCTAAAGCTTGAATTTATTGCAACATATGAAACAAATTACCTTTACAAGGCTCCATTTCATGATTGAAGGAGATACACAATACTACTACAACACTTGATGGTTTTAAAGCTACAAACCATATCCCAAACATGGGAAACTTACAAGGAATAAAACAACTTGGTATAACAATATCCACATGATATTTAGAAGTAAGACTCTCCCAAAATTGGGGAAACAATTGCCATAATCACCAAGAATGCTCCAACCATCTTCAAGCTTTAGACTCCAAGTCTTGTACTCCACATAGTCTTCAACACAAAGAGAAAGGCTTGATTTACCACCCAACCTATAGGCATCATTACATGCCTTTCCAAAGGTTGGAAGACATGCTAGCCTCCCCCAAGCCCATGGGAGAGAGAAAATATTCCACAAATGTGCACAAGAATAAGGGAGGGTAATAACAAGCACATCACAAGGTAAATGCAGCATGTTGGGGGACCAAAAGTGGACATCAAATCCTGAATTTTACATCAAAAATAACAAAACATCAAATTTTCTCTTCCACGGAGTTGAACCATGCCGAAAAATAAAAAACATGTCACAAAAATGGTACCATTGTGTAAGGGATACTATTAGCTTTGTAGAAATATGTATTTTAAAGTGAATAGAATATGATAAATATCATTTCATGATTTTTTTATTACTAGTAAGTCTTTAAGACACTTTTTCCCGTGAATGTTCATGTTTACTTTTACGATTGCAACTTTTGTTTCACTTATCAGAATATGATAAAACCTATACCATCCCAACCATGGAAAAATTCTATACACATTCAAAAAAATATATTTGATTTCGATATTTTTGATGAAGTTATGGCGCGAAAACGAAAAATTGCTCCAATATGTTTATGTTTTCAGACCACTTTCACGGAAAAAATCATTAAAAATATACAAAAAAACTATCCCAAGATAGACAATGCAATCTAACTTTTCACCAAAGGAAAACAAAATATATCAAGTTTTGGTCATCAAAATCAAGGGAAAACGGACTACAATCTTATAAGATTTTTTTAAAAACCAATTTATTGAATTTTGAGTGTTTAATATAGCTAGACTTGTCCATTTTTTATTTTTAGTAGTTTGGAAACTAGATTCTGGATGCTACAATTCATATTTATATAAGTTTTTCTAATTTTGAGTGCGCACATTGTTAATAATCTCTACAAGTTTAGATTTTGTTGTTATTTTCAATATGATGTCCATGTATGACCCCTTTTTCCCCCTAACTTGTTGCGCTTACCCTACATACAAGACCAAACCCATGCACCACAAAACACAACAAATGACAACCAAACAAAAAGAGGAGAACACCAAATTCATCCTCAACAAGGGGAAGATTAGATGAGACATCCAATAGTGCCATAGAGTGTGGTCTAACCATAGGATGCACACTTACAAAATATTCAAAATCCTCCTTATCCCTCCATAACAATCACCCCTCCTTATTACTCCTCCCATTCACCTAAATTCCTCCTTGGGAGGATTTTCAAACCCATTGGGTTTCCTCTCCAAGGATGGGGAAGGGGGTTTAAACCATATGAACCACCTTCCCCACCTCAAACCATATGAGGGGATAAAAGAGAAACCAACATGGCTTTCCCATCAAGCCATGAGGTTTAAGAGGGAAAATCCTCCCTCTTCCCCAAAAAAACTCCTAAATCCATCAAGCCATATGATGGATGGAGAAAACAAAAAAGAACACAACCAAACAAGCATGCAACACATACAAAACAAGACCATACTTTCAACAATATGAAATCTACAATTTAACATGCAAAATAACACAAAAAGGATCAAAGATCCTACCTCTAAAAAGCTTTCCAATCTCTAAGCTTCTCCAAATCCTTGTCCAAGCAAGAGCTCCAACTCCAAAAGCACTCCAAGCACAAAATGACAAGCAAAAAGTCCTCTTTCTCCCACATGAGGGAGTATTTGAAGAAAACAAAGTAATCTTCCTCACAAAATGAGGGGGTGACATGTGTCACCCTCTCTTCCCTCCAACCAAGATTCCAAAAATAAAAGGAAGAAAAGATAAAGCTTCATTTTAGCATTACTCCCCCAAATTACCCAAAAATAAAGTAAAACAAATCCATGCAAATTTTCACAATACACAACCCCAACCATTCTTACATGAATGGTGACAAGAGAGAGGCCAAATGGGAGGAAAATCCCTTTTGGCCTTGAAATTAAGCCCCCTACCTAATAGCTAGGGTCTAACAACTCATTTTTATGCTAAGAGAACCCCCAAAACAAGGTTGTCTAAAAATGCCATAAATAACCCAATTTCAGGTTTGGAATTTTTGACACATTTGTTGAGGAAGTGAGGCCCACTCAAGGGTGCTTATATGACCCAAATCCTCATTAATTAAGAAAACACATAAAAAAACACATTCCTAATGCAAGTGGGGACCATTAGGTCCCCTAACCTAGTTCCTAACAATAATAAACAACCTAAACACAATTAAATTTTACAAAATATACAACATTATAATCTAAGGGTCACTCATGGTGCCCAAACAATACATGCAACCAATAAGGTTTCATACAGCTAACATGGCTAAGACTTAGCCCCGTGGTAGGTCGCCAGTGCACATTCATGTAGCCACCCTGAAACCCACGTTCTCTTGTGCCTTGTAATCTGCACACTCATTGCAAACATTAAACACATATGTCCAATAAAAGTATAAATCAACTACTCAGTAAATAAATCAAAGTATAAACATGCTAACTATGCTAACACATCATCAATATGGAATTGTAAATGAGAAACATGCACAATTTCACATAAATTCACCATGTGTTAGCCATTGTAGTACATATAAATCAACATATATCCATGCTATCATATGATCACATCAAATAATTGAATAGTCCATAACATCAAGATGTGCGACAAAACCATGTATCCATCATATATCAAATAAGCTCAATAACATAGTAACATGTTAGTATCCAAAACATCTACTGAAATGTACTAACATACTAATCAAGGCTAAATTGGTGCTACGTGCCCAAATCACCATACATGTCCACGAAAGATCAAATAACATAACATAATATCAAAATATGTCATAATCCATGTCAAATCATCGATATGAGTATAGAGTTAGCAAATAACTGAAGCTAGAAAATGTGGGCACTACATATCATTTCTCCCTTCATTGTGATCAAGCTATGACCAAACTCGGCCTGCACATTGTTCATCTGGTTGTTTACCATGTCCTCAAGTTGGGAGACTATCTTTGATGCCCCCATAGTTGAAGATTCAAAATCCACATCTTCCTTACTAGGAGTTTGACCCTTCCCTTAGCCTCTAGTTGATCTCCCTATCATGATGTAGATTTTGTTCTAGGGATACCATGATTAGGGTAGAAATTTAGGGCTTGGATATTTTTAAGGTTATTGGACGAATAGAGAAAAACACATGAAACAAAATCTAGATAATTTTTGGCAAGATTTTTGAAAATATAAGAAACTTAGAAAAATTCCCAAAATTGTAGCCTAGGTAGTGAATTTATGAAAAACCATAAAATTAATATAAATTTTGCAAATAAAGTCAAAAAACTTGAAATTTGGAGAAGATCATACTTGACTCGAATTCGAACACTACAAAAAATTGGAGAAAAAAGCACTAGTAGTTTTGAGATATAGCCGAACCTTCATAATTATGGTTTTGACGTAGTTCTTGCTGAGATCAAGCTATGATACCACTTGTAATGAAATTACTTAGATAGATCTAAATATCAACAACAGAAAACATAAAAAGAACACAAAATTATAGAGAAATGATCACAATATGCAATTAGAATAGCTTAACCACTTCAAAGAGGCTACCTCCAAACCATACAATAAGAAAATCCTTCCATCTTACTCAAAATTTGGAAAGTTTCTTTGGAGAAGGAATTATTCCTTCTTGTAATTTGATATGACATAGAATCCGCTCTTGTTCTACTTAATATCTGAGATTCCTCCTATCCCCACATAGAAGTCAAATATAATGTAATATAAATTAACTAAATTTATATGGAATTCCCCTTTAAAAATAAGTAAATACATTTAATCCTTCATTTACTATTAATCAAAACAAATATATTATATATACAAACACACATATATAATCAACCATTAATATTTATTTTAAATAGTAAAATAATTTTATAATATAAATTAATATTTGAAAATAGAGGTATGCATTTTGGAGGAGCAGCGATTAGTATTGTGTAAACAAGTGTATGGACACTTTTATAAAGCATTTCTTTCCTGAGCCATATCTAAACAAGAATCTAAGTTGTTACCTTTCAATAAAAAGAATGTAAGTTGTACCTTTCAATGGGTGGTTGACAGAATGGGGATGTTTTCTTTTAGTCTTACAGACAATTTAAATTGTACTCTTTAAAGTAAGTCGTTGACAGATCGAGATTGCTTTCTCTGATCTAAGCAAAAAAATTAAGTTGTACCCTTAAAACTAAGTGCTTGACAGATTGGGATTGCTTTGTTTACCACAGATATTAAAGCCTGGATATGATTACCCATGAATTATACAGTACTGAACAATGATTTCTATTATATTGATCCACTTTGTCTTACATGGAAGACACCTAGTTTTTATTAAAAGTTAAGTAAATAAATCTTTATTGAGGGACAAGTAACCAGAGAATATCACATTTCCAAATTTGCATTCATGTCACTCTTATGTACGGTTTTAAGGTCCTCTCTTTTTATAAAGTAACAGTCGCTAAAATGATAGCTTTTGCTGTTATTTTATTTAGAGGTTGGACCCATTCCTGTGAACTGTCTGCTGGTTTGCACTGTAATTATTGGGATTTCTACCTTACACTCGTTTATTCTTTGCCTTTCAGCTTCCATGTTTGTTTAGTTTATTAAGAAAAGATGATGTTGTCGTTGTTCATGATGTTAGAAATACTCGCCGAACTTTGCTGCACGAAACTTTGAATCAAAGAATAGAAAATAAATAAATCACAGTGATAAGGTCAAATATGCGAACAATAAAAGTCAATTATATTGAGAGTTTGGTGCAATTATTCCGGTCTCCTAAATGAGTTATAAATTAATAATTTTAACTTAAAAACCAAATTTTGACATGGACTGGTTAATTGATATAATGATAATGCATTTATATGATTATTGATTTTTTTTTAAATTCGATTTTTCGTTGTCATATTTTTTGTATTTTGTTTGATTATTAACATGATTCTTTTATGTTATATATGAACATTGACACTATCTACTTTGTATCGTTTCTTATGAGTGTTCTTTCACTTGTTGATACTCTATTTGATTATGTGTACATATATTTCATCTGGTATTTAAATTTGTTTTATCATTTCTACAACCTATTTTTGGGTTGTCATGGACTCTTGAAAATATCATCAACTCAAAATAACAAAACATGTACAAAATCATTATTTATTTAACCTTGTATATAACTTTTGATGCTTCGAGAATGATTGTTTTCCACTATTCTAAGTATTTTGCAAGTTTCATGCCATATGAAAATTGGCATGTCATTATCATACTATACATGGAAATGATCATTTGTTTTGTGAGCCCTTCTCACCTTACAAATGGGTGACTTGAGTTTGGATAAGTTCTTGTGCATTTTTACCATCCAAATGTATATGTTGGTTTGCTCGTTAACATGGTCTTTATTTGAATTCAAGAAGGCTATAAGAACATAGGTGCATTAGTACATTTAGGAACACTTTGCATGTTCATAAGTGAATTATCTTAAACTTGTAAGATCGGATAATCTATTTTGTTATGAATCGTCACCATGTCAAAAGAAGAATTCACAGATTTAGAGTGGCTTCTAGCATTTATTAGTTGTTGCATATGCTGAAAGACAAGGGTTAAGACATTAGCATATGTTCGATTAGGTGATGATTTGCATTGAATGTACATTGTAATAAAACATGATAAACCCAATAATAGTGGAAAGATAACATATGCCTCCAATAACATTACATGTTTTTATGGGATCTCGAAAGGTGTTTAGGTTAGATTAATTTTTTTGAAGGAGGTTAGATTTTGAACAATGCGTAACCTATTCAAAAAAGTGTGAATTTTTTTGAAGACCAACACATAATGATCGCTTTCATGAAATCAATTTTGCAACTTTGGAAAAAGACCATTTCCATATCTTTTAAGTTTTTGGTCAGTCACTTTAGTAGCCATTACGGAAATAGTCAATATACATGTGTTTGATATGTGACTTCATTATTTAATTTTCTTTATCAATTAAACTTGTTTTATGTTACCTATCACTAATGATTATCTCCGAATTCACATGATCCAGTGTATTTTAACTCAAACCTTTATTTTATTAAAATGTAATTTCTTATATTTTTGTGATCTAAATAGCTCCTTTTTTATTCAATTAGAGTTGATTTACTATATATTGACTTATCTTAATTTATATATGAAATTGCAAGGAGATTTGTCGATTTAGTGCATTTGTAAATGTAAATCTGCTCTTCATATTACATTAATACTAGATTATTTCAAATTTTGTTACAATCAATATAAGGTCGACCGACCTTATTAACGGGTTTCGTGCTCATTCATTAAATTTCGATTAATTTATGAAAAAAAAACACTATTAAGTGAGGTAGTTTTTTCACAATTTATATGATAAGAGAAATAATTTTTGAAATAAAATGATATTTGATTTATTTCAATGAACATTTTGAATCACACTTAATGATCCATCGTCAGAAACAGAGAATATAATATTACTTTTTAACAATGGCTGGTTCTCACCACACGAGTAACCTGACTAGAAAGAAAAATCCTTTCTCAGTGCATTCATGCATTTCAAAGCTACAAAGTTAATTGGTTTCCCAAACAGTGTATGATGTTTCATGTTTATGTTACACGCAACAACACAGACTGCCGAAGCTCAACAACGGGAACCTTTTCTACAGGTAAGAACACCAGAAGTTGCAGTGATAGAGCCCACAATAGACGAAGGTCTTGCCCCCATACTAGAAGCTCTTGCATAGGTTGACGATGCCCCAGCCCCTGACGGAGTGAAGTAGGCTCCATTTAACATTAGATCTCCCTTCGACCTCCAATTCCAATTCCTCCATACAGCGCCCGGTGATTCTTCTCTCTTTGTCACCTGCACGTTAAAAATATTATACATCCCTATCACAATTGACAAAAATATATCCAGTTTTTAAAGGTGTAAATATAGGTTATATACCTCCTTGTGGAATGGATTGTTTGGGGCAAGGAATCGATTGCCTTGACTGTTAATGGTGGGGTTTGCACTTCCCCCAATGGCGTACATTTCCCAGTGGGTGTAATCATTGTTCACCACATGAAAGTATCCATGTCGGCACCTGCATTATCCCCATTATTCTAACATTTTTAGTTCAAGAATGTTACTTGTTTCATGCTATTTATTTTGTTATGACACCCAGATTTTATTTGTACCTGGGCATACGCTGAACAAGCCCTTCTCCAAAGTGGTTGAATGCAATTGTTACTTGCATATTAACATCTTGGGTATAGTCGTCGTTGTGACCTAGAAGCATCACCTGAAAATAACAAAAATAGGCTAAGATACTGTAAGCAAATAAAAACATGAATGACAGAGGGAATATGTATTTGCGCACCTTGTCATGGTGTGTAAAGAAGTTGTTTGAAATGGTGATGGCAGTGGAACCTCTGATGGCGTCGATCAGTCCATCTGCACAGCTTGACAACGAGCAGTGATCTACCCAAACTGCTCTTCCTCCAAATATAGAAATTCCATCTCCATCACTGCGAGTTCTATAGCCATAATGGGTGGGGGAACTCCTCACATTTGTATTTCCAGCAGGTTTACAGTCGTGGATATGAATTCCATGAATGATGATATTGTTCACGTACTGTATTGTAATGCAAGCTCCGTTTGCTATGTGAACGTTGGCTCCTCTGCCGTCAATAGTCTTGTAACTGTTCATGATAAGTTCTTCCTTGAGCTGAATAACCATATCTCTTTGGAAAATTATCCAGAGAGGCTCAGATTGAATGACAGCGTGACGCAGAGTGCCGGGACGGGGATTGACGGGGTCATCGTCGTTGGGATCAGTAACGACGTAAAACCTTCCGTTCTGGCCTCCAATGGCGTTTTTGCCGAATCCGATGGCACAGTCAGCAAGTCTCTTTCTGTTGTTAACCCAGTTTGGATCACAGCGCCAGCAGTCGTCAATGGGGTTTCCCGTTCCGCAGGACAAATAGCTCAGCTGCCTTCTCGAACTATTTACACTCCTGTTCACCACCTTTTAAACCACATTAGAAATTTACACAATTGTAACCCTCAACCTAAACATCACATATGTTTGCAAGACTGACTGGTCAACCAACGAATGATAAATCCACCCCAAAAAATGGTAAACACTTCATTAGTTGTTAACCAGTCAACCTAAGCAAACACATTCCCACTATAACTCAGCTTACATTAAAACTGAACTGTAATGTTTTCATCAAACTGAAATAAATATCTCTAAATCATATCTATTTACATCAATTTTATCTCTACAACTCCAGATGCTTACCTTTCAACCATTTCGACTACAATCTCTGGATTTTCCACATGATGTCTACCTGCATTTTCAGACAGAGGTTCTGCCGTGATATTTTCGATAGATGACTCGGCTATTTCTAAGTGGAAGAAAAATATAGCAACAGACAAAAGCATGGCCACTAAGGCTTGATTGCCGGCCATTTTGGGTGAGGGGAAATGGTATGAGATGATACGACATTGGCTCTTCTTATATAGGAAAACAAACTCACACTGTTCTGTGTCAACTGTTCCACCAAGAAAGTCCTGTGATTTGAACCGACGACTTCCTTACCAAGCCATGTATCAGTTCACTGTTTTATTTCGACTATTGTGGAAAAACGGAATGTACGACTGTTAAAAGCTCTTCCGGAAATTAAGCGTCAAAAGGGATAGAATCTTTGTATCTGTAGCGACTAAGATTTAATATAGCCGAGCCCCACCGGTTGACAAATAGATTATATGCACGTTACCACGTTGGTAGTGCGGTTGTAATGGACATCAATGGCATCTACGAATCTAGCACAGTGGTTGACCATTAATCATAATTATAAAAAAATAATTTTAAAATGTGTTGTGATGTGATATAACTATCTCAAAGGTTCTTCTGTTGAAAAATAGAAAAATTAATAGATGAGCTTTCATACTCTGAATTAGTTGCTTAAAGTTAGGGCATCCGTCGAGTATTTGCAGTTTGAGGTGAATGTATTGAGACTTGGATTTGGATTGGACTAGTCAAAATTATATAATCGCCTCTTACATGTTCTTAAGAATAATAATATTAATAATATAGAGGAGTAGTTAAAAAAATTGCATATTAAAAGAGAATATTCTTTTCTATTATTAACACGTATTTATAAGGTTTGTGTGTGAAATTGGATCATTTTAATGGTAATTGTTATAAAAACTTAAAGGAAAAATATCATTTGAATAATGACTTAAAAATCACTTTTAATAAAAATCTAACAAAAATATATAATCTCATTAAATTAGTAGAAGAATTTGTCAACTTAACATAATTAAACATGTGTAAAAAGATTTGTCAAAATACTTAGTATTTGTCATAGGGGATTTACTATGTACACTTATGGCTTATCATGTATCTCTATAGGACAATAAATAATACTCCTATTTACAAATCTACATCTAAATCTTGTATTATTAACATCCCTCCCAATCCAACTTTTCAATTATAAAATATCCCTTAGTTTACCATATGTATAAACTATCCATTTTCCCCATATAACATTTTATATCCCTTTTTATTTCCACTTCTTTGGTGTTGGATTCAATATCTTACATTTTTACAAAAAGAAAAATATTTCCACTTAAAACTTTGATGAAATTCATATTGGACTCAAAAAGTACAAACGCTCGGTACATATAAGGTGATGCTCTCTTCCTTTCTTTATTATATACATTTTTCACACTAATCAAACCTTGTACATTAATATAAAGGTTCATGTGTGGTTACATTATTGCCACTTAAAGTTATTATCTTTATATCTATTCTCCCAAACATGTTGAATCACATGACAAAAAATACCATAGCAATGATATTATGAAGGATGTCTCAACTTGTAAAAGTTATATAACGTTATTAACCTAAAAAATATGTTGCTTCTCTAACAATCATGTTGCTACTTTGAAAACAAACACAATGAAAATGATATGAATTTAGGGTTTCTTCATCTTACCATGACTCCTCCTCCTCACTCTTTCCTATTGCTCCACATACCACCCCTATTATATTTTTGAAAACCTTTATACCCATTAAATTGGAGAAATATATTTGGTTCCTTTTGACTAATATCTAAAATCCTAATAGAAATGTATGTGATAAATAATATTTTGATATGTAAATTCATGGAAATACAAATAACTTATATCAATGTAAAGAAGAAAACTATTATAACAAAAGTAATTTTGGTTCATATCAATGGACTACACTGTAATCGCTACTCTAACGGAAGAAAATTCAAATTTATGTTCCATCTCGACCATTGAGATTCCTCTCAGACTATAATAATCGTTGCATCCGGTTTGTTGGACAACAACCCCAGGAACACTAAAATATCCCATGATCATTAGGAAAACTCAAGATGCCGGGTTAACCACTTTATGAATGTGTCATGGATTTTCAAGAAAACTCGGGACAAACATGTGGACCCCATCATCCCCGACTGTCCCTCGTCATTTCTGCCTTTGCTTAGCACCAAGGATCAACATAGAATCACATTCATTCATATACTCAAGTCCAGTTTGCAAAGGGCGATCCAAAATAATCAAATGGCTCTGGTTGGTAAGTTCCTTGGTCCTCGACCCAACATTGATAATGTTAGGAAATGGGCTTCCAGAAAATGGAAACTGCTTGAATATTTGAGCATTTCTTCTATGGCTAATGGATTTTTCCTTTTTAAGTTCAATCTCCATGAAGACCTTAGTGTGGTTCTTCTGGGAGGCCCCTAGTGTATGGGGAATATGGGGCTTTTCATAAAAATATGGTACTCTAGTTTTAACTCAACTACTGAGAATATTCATACCATTCCCCTATGGTGTAGGCTCCTTGGCCTCCCCCTACAATTTTGGGATGATGAGATTCTTCTCAACATCACCAGATCTATTGGCTCGCCATTGTCCTGATAGCTCACCAAGAAATAAATCTAGGCTTGCATTTGCCAAATTTTGTCTATCTACTGAGATGGATCAACATCTTTGGACCAAATTATTCAAAACTAAATCTTCTACTGGAAGCGAGGTTATTGAATATGAATCATTCCAAATGTGTTGCTCCAAATGCCATAAACTGGGTCATTTTGCAAAAAAAATGCCCTACTGCCAAAACCCAAATGGATAACAACAAGAAGGGGGAAGAAAATTTGTTACATGAAAAATCTAAAATGAGGAATAGAAAGATTGGAATTGATTCATCTTTAGTTGTTATTTCCTAGCATGAAACTAGCAAGCTTGGGCTCGACTCCTCTGTTAAGAATAATGAAAGTACTTTCTCTAAAAGGTTTAGATCCCCAACTCTCGGGTCAATCACTCAAAGGAGGGGTTTAAAACCCCTTACAAGAAGCCCCCAGTTCGACGGGACCATATGGAGGCCTAAGACTCCACATCCTAAGATTCATATTTAAGAGGAGGTTTCCAACTAAAAATTTTGGAACTTCTTCTACGTGTAGACGAGAACAATGAAAAATTCATCGTCACCCTAAAGCGAAAGGGGGAACAAGTTTCTTTGAACACAAGGGAGGAGATCAGTCAGGAAAAGGTTAATAATACAAATAATGCATTTTTATCTTCCACTATTAAACTGGACTAACTTTTATCGATCCTTGATCCCATACCGGAAGGACCCATAATGGTAAATAAAGATACTCCCATATCTCTAGTATTATCGGAAAAGGATGATTTTACCACAAGTTTCATACTTCCTAATATGTATCACCTTGAAGTGGTTGATAAAAGTAGCTAAATAGTTTTCCCCAAGCCTCTTAAGAAGGGAATCACCGAGAACACTCGGTAAATGAGGTTAGGAATGATGACACTCTCTTGATAGAGAAGGTAATGGAATTAGTGGGAGATGATAGCCTTGAAATGACCATCACTCAACAACATAGAGAAGACACAACATGCATTAGATAAGTTGTCACCCCACATAAAACTACTAAGGAGGAAGGGGAGATCACTCTAGCTAAGGTCCTATCAGATTGCACTAACTCCCTATTCCAACAAAACCACTAAAATCAATGGCTCGTAAGAACAAGGCTTTTGATGGAATCCCATATGCTTTGTACTTTGACAAAAAGAAATATATAGGAAACTGGGAAGCATCTTCTCAAGAGTCATTAGATCCTCAAAAAAAATTCAAACACATGATCTAACACTTCTAAAGGATGGCCCTCAAATCATGACTAGAGAAAGAAGGAAACGAACAAAAGCATTGCAGATGGTACTCAAGTCCACCTTGGACCATCCGACAATCCTCACCCCCACATTTCATAGATGAAGATTGTTTCTTGGAACATAAGGGGCCTCAATGGGGGAGGCAAATAGAGAACACTCAAGGAATTAAGAAAACTTGCAAACCTTCCATTTTAGTTGTTCAAAAACAAAGATGAGTTTCATTTCTATGAAGAATTATAAAAATATCATTTGGAATAAAGATGACATTTCTTGTGTAGACTCTAGAGGTTCTTTGGGTGGAATCGTTATATTTGGGATCCTAATAAGGTAACTGGAAAAATTGTTTTATCCACTCCCAATTACCTTTTTTTTTTTTTTCACACAAGTGACAATTCTACTACTTGGATCTTATCCAATATTTATGCCCCCAACACCATTCATGGTCGAAGACAACTTTGGAAGGAGTTGAGTGCATTTCGAACTACTTATGGACGGTTACATTAGATGATTGTGGGAGAATTTAACACTCCCTCACTCCGAATGAAAAAAAGGGGGTACTTCTGACTACAATGTAGGTATGGATGATCTTTCCAATTTCATTGCTTCCTCTAATCTTATTGACATTGATATTCAAGGAAATCCCTTTACTTGGTCTAATAGAAGACTTAGAGAGAACCACATTCAAGTCGACTTGACAGAGGCACTTATATCTATGGATTGGATCCTTAACCAAATTTTAAACTCTCCTCTCTCCCCAAAATTGGATCATACCACAACCCAATTGTTCTCAACATGCTAGAAACTGAAAATAAAACTCACTCTTCTTTCAAATTTGAGAAAATGTGGTTGGATCATCATGAGATTTAGGACAGAGTCAAAGAATGGTGGAGTATTGAGGTGGAAGGAACTTCTCAGTTCAAATTAATACAAAAGCTCAAGAATGTGAAAAAAACAGGTTAGAAATTGGAACAAAATTGTCTTTGGGAATGTCTTCACTCGGAAGAAGAAAAAGGTTAAGGATGAACTTTCTATTTTGGAAGGAAGGATTGCAGATAAGGGTATGACTAGGGATGACTACATTCTTGAGAAAAATATTCTCTCGAGCTTCACAATCAGTGTGCTAAGGAAGAATCCTATTGGAGACAAAAGTCTAGAGCCTTATGGTTAAAAGAGGGGATAGAACACTAAATTATTCCACATGACAACACTAAAGCATAGAGCTCATACAACAAGATCTCTGAAGTCTCTTTGGTAGATGGCACTACTACTTCCAACATGGATATAATCAAAGATGAAGTGTTGGCCTTTATAAAGATTTATTAAATGACACTCCTTAGCTCTCTCTTCTTCAGAATCTGACACCATGTTGGAGGCCATCCCTAACATCTCTCTTGATGGATTTCATAATCTCTCTAAGTTTGTTACTTTGGAGGAACCCCAAAAAGCGACATTCTCTCTTGATGGTGATAAGTCTTCAAGACCCATGGTTTTTCTACCAATTTTTCCATAAATTTGGGACATATGTGGTGGAGATCTTCTCAAGGTGGTTAATGAGTTCTTTAGGATAGGCAACCTGCTCAAAGAGATAAACAAGACTTTCATAGTTTTGGTTCCTAAGAAATTAGGTGCTAAGGAATTCAAGCACTTTAGGCCCATAAGCCTTGCTAACGTTATTTATAAGATCTTCACTAAGACTTTGGCTATCTATTCAACCCCTTCTTCCTGATATGATATCTAAACAACAGGGGATTTGTGAAAGGCAGCTTATTCAAGATGGTGTAGTGTTGGTCCATGAGACAATTCATTCAATGGAGAAGAGCAAAAAGGTTGGGATGGTGGTCAAACTAGATATGAATAAGGCTTTTGACGGGTCTCTTGGTCTTTCCTTGATAAGGTCTTGGAAAATTTGGCTTCCCCCTCATTTTAGGAAGATCATCAGCTCATGTATCTCTTCTCCCAAGTTCTCCATTATTGTTAATGGCTCTCCGGTGGGGTTTTTCTCAAGCAACAAAGGTCTTAGACAAGGGGACCCTATCTCCCTCTTCTCTTCATCATCATGGCAGATTCCCTTATTTGTTCCATCTCTCGGTCATTTCCCTGAACTATCTCAAAGGCTTCAAACCATCCTCCTTTGAGCTTTCTGTCTCCCACTAACAGTTTGCTGATGACACCATTCTTTTGTTTCTAGCCTTGGTTCTTGAAGCTAAAACTATGAAGTTTATTCTTAAGATTTATGAAGAAGCCTCTAGCCAACAAATTAACTTTGATAAGAGTTCCCTATATTTCTTCAACACTCCCTCTAGGAGGCAACAAAAGATAGCCCAAATCATGGGTTGTGAAATCAACTCCTCCCCTCTACCTACCTTGGACTACCCCTTGGTACTAAAAAAATTTCTATGAATGTTTGGAATTCTTTGCTTGACAGGTTTCAAAAAGCTTGTGGGATGGAAGGGCATTGTTCTTTCTAGTGCTGGAAAATGTATGCTCATCAAAAAGTACACTATAGAACCTTCCAATATATATCATGTCATTATTTTTCATCCCTTCACTTTCATTAATCGAAAGAATCCAAAAGCATTTCCTCTGGAAAGGGACGAAGGAGAAGAATAGAATTCATTTGGTGGCATGGGATAAAGTTGTACCCATAAGAAGTCGGGAGGTCTCGGCATTAAAAACATCAAAATCATGAATACTACCCTCATAACTAAAATGGGTTGGAGACTCATAACTAAAAGCATCCCTGGATTGATATCCTTAGGGCCAAATACCTTTCTCAAAACTCAACCATGAGCTTATTGAGTGAGGATTCTCTTCCTACAAGCTCTCTTTTCTAGAACAATATCATTAAAATCAAAAAGGGCCTGGAAAAGGGAAGTAAATGGCAACCATGCAATGGTGAAGATATTCTCTTTTGGAAGGATAATTGGGTGGACTTCCAGGTTTAATGAGCAATAATGTCTGGGCGCAGTTGCAAGAACAACCTCACTACAGAGCATGGACACAGGGTTAGATATTACATGGAATGTGTGGATGACACACTCAAATGGAAGACTATTCACATAGACATGCCCATATTTAGAAGCCTCATTTCTGATTTAAAAGAATTACCTCCACCATTCAGATAAGTCAAACTCAAGCTAAGGATGAATTTATTTGGGTGGATTCTTTTGATGGTGCTTACACTTAAACTCTAGATATCGATCTTCTCAAGAGATGTATAGAGTGACTTCAATTGGAGCAACATATGGCATAAAGAACTCACTCCAAAAGTTAATCATTTTCTATGGTAGGCACTCCATACAAAAATCCTCACCATTGATAATCTCATTAAGAGGGGTTCTACATTGCCTAACAGATGTTATCTTTGTAAGGATGGAGCTGAAACTATTCACCACCTACTTTGCTTCATGCCCTTTTTCTCAAAGTCTATGGGAACTAATATTTTCCAGATTTGAGATGGCATGGACTTTTCTAGATGATATAGCTAAATCTTGGGAGAAATGACACCCTCCATTCAAACACAACATGCTTAGGAAACTTTGGAGGCTTGCATTCCCCACACCATCTAGGAAAATATGGAAAGCAAGGAACTCACTAATCTTTAGAAGCACCAAAAGCAACAGAAAAAGACTTCTGAAAGAAATCACAATTGATTTGAAAGAGAATATTTTAAAATTCAAACCTCCTAAGAATCAATCCTTTCCTAAAGATGAAGAGAGATTTCTAAAGAACTGGAGCATAGACCTGAGAACATTCAAGTTAGGTCTGACACCATTGACAGGTCCTTGGTCAAGTGGATTCCACCCCAGGATGATTGGTGCAAACTCAATTTTGATGGTGCCTCCAAAGGCAACCTTGAGTAGCAGGTGGTGGTGGGATCATAAGAAATCAACATGGGAAACTTTTGGTGGCCTATGTTGGACCTATGGGGACACATTCAAACCACTATGCAGAAGCTCTTGCTGCACTATGGGGACTTCGTGAAGCAAAAAAAATATTAAAATTACTAAGCTCATAGTTGAAGGGGACTCACTCAACATAATCAATAACATCAAGGGTCTCTACCCACCCAATTGGAATATCAAAGACTTCATTCATGAGGCTAAATCAATCTATGTAATAGTTTGATTAATGTTAGCATACACCACACGTATAGGGAAGGGAACAAAATGACAGATTATTTTGCTAATGTGGGTGTGTGTAGAAATAATTACAAGTTTTGGGAAAATAATGATGAAATCCCTAAGATTGCTAAGGAAATCATGGAAAATGTCTTGACTCCCTAAGGTTCACCTAGAAAATGGACTCATGCCACCTAGACATGTCTACACGCTTGAACGTCCTCCTCTTTCAATGACCATTTCCTAGATTTTCCATATCTTTCTTCGGCATGCTCATTTGTGCAGTCATTGCACTTACCGATCGCCATTCCCAAATACTAGCACTCTGGTCATCAGCGAATCAACTACTGCTAATATGGGGGACCTTTGTGCATGATTGAGCCAATCTTTGATCCATCTTGGAAATCTAATGCAAAACTGTGGAAATCTTTGGATGTCGGGAGCTTCACTAATTTCATTCAGAGAATCAAAGGATATGACAAGCATATATCTATACTCTTTTCCAAGCACTGGAAAAGTAGGGTATTTACTTATAAGGGAAAATATTTTCCAATTATGAGAGCTTGATTTCTTTTGTTACGGGCTTGGGGTCTGATGGCATCAAATTCTACCATAATAAGTTCGACAAAGATGCTCGGAAAAGAAGTTCCTTGAGGGTTAGGAAGAATTGGAAATCAACAAGTCGGGGATTGTCTGTTCCTCCATCCCAGCCTCGTACAACGAAGTGGCTCGCATGGTAGTCTAGTATGTCACACTGGAAGGTCATTTCTCTACCCTTCCCCTTCATCATTTGGTTTTACTGAATCATTTTCGAAGGTCCCCTAGGGTTAGTTTGGCTTACTATATCTTGCATTCCCTTGAAAGGTCCATTCTAGAAGTGCATTCTCATAAGAGAGTCATGCCACTTCACCAAGGTGTCATATTGTTGATACATCTCTACTACCATGATATGGTTATCAACAACCCTTCTAGCTCCACTTTCCCCCTACCCACTCCAATAAATCTAAAAGGCTTAGGCAGCCGTCTCCCCCTCCTGCTAGGAGGGTTCTTAGAAGCTCTAGTAAAAATAAAGATCTTGATGTAGCTGAGAGCTTGTTGAATATTAGTCAGACCTTGGATGCTCCTACCTATCCCAGGACCCCTTGTTGTGAAGAACATTGAGTCAAAATTGGTAGAAATTATCAAGAAGCAATAGGTTGTGGATGACACTCTAGACAAGATTGTCACTAAACAACTAAACCACCTCACTATGCAGAAAGCTTTCCTTGATTTCATGCATGCTCAAGTCAAACAACTTTGCGATGTGAGTGGCCTTCCAGAGGAACTGTGGAAAGGGGTAAGACAACAAAGAAGGTGATCTCCTCCAACAACAAAAATCCTAAAATGTAGCTAGCCCTGAATATGTTCAAGGTGTTGGAGGAAGTCAAAAAGGTGTTTTAGAATTGTCTCAGTTAGGAGGACTTTGTCCTTCTTGGTTCCTTTTGTTTTCCTGTTGTTTTGTTGCTCGTTGTGTCACTTTGTTGTGTCACTATGTTTTGGCTTCTCTTTGGTAGTTTGACCACCTTCGATTTACGTGCTCTATCTAGATGTTTTGGCCCTTTTCTTTGGGTGTGGCCCTCATTGATAAAAAACCACTTTTGTACTCTTTGTATTATCTAGCTTTTGGCTCAAGGCTGGGGTGTGGCCCCCACTAATAAAAAAACCACTTTTGTACTATTTGTATTATCTAGCTTTTGGCTCGTAGATGGGGTGTCACCCTCACTTATTAAAAACCTACTTTATTGCTCTTTCTTATTTGGACATTGGGCGTTTTGTACTCGGAGATATAGATCCTTCCAAAAACTATTTACCAATAATTAAAAAAAAAAAAATAATAATTTAATTGTAAAAAATTTATAAATCTAATAAAATAAAAATATTAAAATTAATAATTATAAACTAATCGAATACATAATAACAAAAATTGCCATATTGCCTAAATGAATTTTGGAGGGAAAAAAAATCCCAAACCTATTGTTGAAATGACCAGAAAACATCAATATGAACAACTACATTTCTCATCTGGTGGAAAAAAGAATAGAAATAAAAAAGTTGAAGGATGGGTTCAGCAACCGTCGCATTCAAGCTGATGGCTTTTATTGTTGTTTAGTTTCCACGTTGGGCTTGTGTTTCATGAATCTGCACGTGAACCCCATTATGCAGACATGGTCATTCGTGGATATCATTATGCTCTAAATTTCAACGCAAATCTAAAAATGGCGCGGATTGTCATCTCTTCCTCCCGCTGAATTTTTTTCCCCTCATATATTCTTTGATTATCGAAGGCATGCAGTCGTGGATTATGTGCATGCATCAGTATCAGTTATCACTATACTGCTTTACCGGAAATTGCTCCTGGAAAGCTATGCAGGCTTGTCAAACCCTTTTTCCGCTATAGTCAAGGTTCAAGGTCCCTAATAAGTTTCTGCAAGTTCGCGCCGTTAACAGTGGCGTGATTTATTATATAAACAAGATAGGATGCCCCACAACTTTAAATTTTGTTCTATAAACTTCTTCACATCTTCAATCCATGGCCAAACTTGATTGAAAGTTTCGGGTTGTATACATTTTTTACTATTCAGGTCAAATATTATTTTAATTTTTATTAATAGAATTGTATTTTTCAATCAAAAAATATTTGGTTATTTTATAGCACTTTATAAAAGTTATTATTATTATTAGTATAATTTAATTAAATCGAGGCATTCTAATTTAATTGCGTTGTGTGAATTCTCAGTAATTTTTATTATATTCTATTTGATTATGAGTAGTATTCCAATTAAATAATTATAATATAATTAGAGTTTATTTATAATATATATTTTTTATTAGATGTTCATGTAAGACACCTCAACGTTATTCTTGGGTCTCATTTGCTTCTTCTAGAAGTGCGTACACTTTCATGTATCACTTTGTTTCCTTTGATTCTTAAGGTCAAATAAACCTACATGAAGCCAAATTTCTAGAATTGAATTCAAAAGTAGATTCATATAAATCATCAATAAAACTTACCTTTATCTCAAACATAATCAATTAAAATACCTCTTTTCACATAAATAGAGAGAGGGCAAGAGATTCATAGGTATTATATTCCCATGGAAAGATTCTCAAAGTTTGAAGAAAAAAAAGGCCTAAAATTTACCAATCTTAAAAGTTTTAGGTTCATGATGTAAAGAGTTTAAAATCATCCCACCATACAACAAACTATAGAGTAAATCCACTATAAAATAAATTCGTAGAAGAAAAGAACATAACACCACATCACTACGAAAAAAAAAAAAAAAATGCAAGGTAAGGGCTAAAGATAAAGATGTTAAAAAAAAGTAATTGGTTTAACACTAGTATGCCAACTCTGTTTGCACTTTTTGGATTTTTACTTGCTCTAATTTTTTTACCACATTTAAGCCGAGTTTCATTCGTTCTTTTATTACATATGATGTATGATAAATTTATTAGTGTGGTTTACATGTGCTTCTTTAAATGTCCTCTCGGTGTATCCTAATTAGACATGAATATGTTTGGACACACACACACACACACACATGATATACACATACACATATATACATGCATGCATGCATACATATATGTAAATGTAGGTACGTACATACATACATCGATTTAAATTGAAAAATAAATAAATATAAATGATGTAGAAGGAGGAATTCCTTCTAGTTATATGTAAATTCCATGTTAAGGTCGGATATGATATAGTTCAAATTAAATAAACATTAACATTCATAGCTAAACATGTACATATATAGAAATGAGGAAATATATCAATTATTTAACATGCACTAAATATATTGAGACATGAGAAGAAAAACACACTTAGCTCTTTGACTCTTGAGTGGTCACAAAACTATTTTAGATGTGAAAAAGGGATGAACTGGTTAGAAATATCTTATAGATGTTTTGTCATTGATTCTAGATTTGTCTTGTACACATGGATGAAACCGTTTATTTTAGAAAAATTGGTTTGGTAGTTCTCTCTTATTGGATAGTTTGGTTTGCATAGAAAATGACACTCTGACAACCTTTTGAACCTCTATAAGTGAGTGAAATATGATTCAATATGAATTATTAGATCTTGAAAATATGTGAAACCCTCTATAATCAACTAAAGTGACCCAAAACCTAACCGAGGGTAAAACCCTACAAGAAGGTTAGTGGTTGGGTTGAAGTCCAATTATGTACACTGCGCTTACGTTGGTACTATTCTAAAGAGACCTAAAATTGAATGTATTTTTATGCCTATATATGTGACATAATGTTACATGGATGTGACTATAATTGATAACCCAATCACTTAATAAATATTAATAATGAATTAATTTGTTTGTAATTGTCTTGGTGTTGAGGATTATGATTTAGTAATGAACTTGACTCTAAACTTGTGTCTAGGGATTTCTCCTAAGGTTTGTTTCTTCTCTAGGAAAATTGGATTTTTTAATGAAGTTTTAGTGGTTTATAATTTAGTGTGATAGGTAAATGGAAAGTGTTACTAGGTGAGTAAATGACTAAATTAGCTTTCTTATATAGGGTTTTGTATACATAATTTTTCATTAAGGTCAATCCATAGCTTTGTACTAATGACCCATAAAATAAATAAAATGATAAAGTGATCCTTTGGTGGCCCTAGATAAGACTATTCAACATGTTGTCATATGTTTTTGCATGGGAAAAATTCACTTGATAATAGGACAACCATACCTTAGCGTCAATTTTTTTCAAACATTTGAGACACCCCGTTGTTAGAGTAGTATTTACCTTAGCTCATGTTCACCTAGGTACTTTATTTACCTTTATTGTATTTATCCTCACCCACTTATGTGTGTGGATATTTCTTTTATTTTATTTAGATATTAGGAGATATTATCTAGTTGTTAGGTATAGTTCTTTCCTTGATCTATGGTATTGACTAGATCCTTGATGTCTAGTTCTCTCCTAAATCTATGGTCTTGACTAGTTCTTTGATGACTAGTTATTTCCTTGATTTATGGCTTGATCCACGACCTTGACTGGTTCTTAGATTGTTATTCCTTGCCTATTTAAGCAAGGCCCATTCTCAATGTATTACATTGAGTTCCATTATAATATATGATATTGTTTCTCATTTGTTTGCAAAGGTTTTATGTAAAGCTATTCTGGCAAAATTACTTTCATCTTATTGATCGTGGTGTTTGATTAACATTGGTGTTCTTAGCTTGGTATGATCTAGTTATCATTCCTTTCACCGGGTCAACCAATCCTTCGGTGTTAATCTTATATTTTCCTTAAAAAGGTCCATTTAAATGTTTCGTCCTTCACTTTAGGTAATTTAGGAAAAATAAGAGCATTCAAGTACTTTTGGAACATTATCTCTCGAGGAAGGTTTTCAAGTGAGCTTAGAAAGGACTCTTATCAACCTTTTTAAGACAAGTGCATAATCACCAGAGTAGTGATGAAGGCTTATATTCATCAAGGAGGTGTATTGAGGATCCAAAATAATTGTGCAACTAATTTAGGAATATTGTGGATAGATTTGGAGATTTAGGACCCAATTCATCAAAGGTAGGTTTTTGAGGCCGAAGGAGCTTGCATCGTGAAAGGGTGCTTGGACTTTAAGAGGTGATTTTGGGATTTCTTGAATGAGTTAAGAGAAAAATATACATCAATGGAAATATTTTTAGTCCTTTACATGGATGAAAGATCAAATCTATCCAAAACAACATTCGAGTTTTCTAGGCATCTTAGTCTTTCCAAGCATAGCTAAGCGGTCTGTAGTGCCCACTTCCCTTCGACACCTTTTTCTTTGATTTTGATACTGTCGACTACACTTATGGACATGTTGTAGCCTTTTAATTTAGCATGATACTAGATGTTAGAGATACTAGACTATTGTTGATTTCATTTCATATATGATGCATGTGGATTATTAGAGACATATTCTATTGATGATTGATATGTTGTGGACATGGTTATTTATATATATTTCTGACATGTGATATACTTTCGTTGCCATGAGTAGGATTTGATAATTGAATTAATGTTGTGATCATTTTGACATGGATGAAACGTTGGATAGAAATGTTGCTAGAAATTTGTAAATGATTCATAATTGCCTAGATGATATTTATTCATATATAGATGATTTTAGATTATATTGCATATTTTGGCATGGATGTTTTAATGCGGCCATGAGGCCGAAGGAGGTATTATGTGTTTTGCAGGTACACACACACACACACACACACACACACACACACACACACACACACACACACACACACACACACACACACACACATAATATCGGGGGATTGGAGACCAACCACATTGGAATTCTAGATGAATTCAACTAGGGTCACCATGGCAACATGTAATTGTGTGTGTGTTAGAATTATTTGGTTAGGGGAAAATTGTGACCAAGGGGTCATGTGTTGTTTTAGTTTTAGTTTCCCTTTTATTAATGTTAGTATGTGTTCCTTTGAGTGATGTTATTTACTTGTTCTAGTTATTTAGTTTTGATGTATGTGTTTCCCCTTTTATCTTAGTGGGTCTAAGTGTCTTATTAAAGTAATTAAATATTTTCCTAAACTAATTAAATATGTGACCAAAAGGATTTCATTTATTAGATTTGATTTAATCTTCGATTTTGTGTTGTGTGTTGAATGTGTTGGTACCTAAATTGATGCTCCCTCGGAAGCTGAGAAGTATCACGGTTTGTGAGGAAGCTTAGAGGTAAGCAAAGCACGTTGTGTGTCATTTGTAGCCAAGGAAGAAATGCGGCATGCACTTTGTCACTCGGATGTGGAGAGATGGATAGCACTTTGTCACTTACTTTATGGTTTGCATTTTAACCGGGGTAAGAGGACCCTTTTGTAGCATGTTGTTTGTGGAGGAGATGGAGATATCCTTCTTTGCAAAGTTATTAAAAAGACCTTGAAGAAAATATGATCAATACAAAAAAATATAACTCTCAAGTTGTCACCCTAGATAATGGAGATATTTTCTAAGCAAGGTTCAAGCCACTAAAGATAATGAAAACACAGGTTGCTTCGTATGTTTTGTAACAAAGATTATGTATTTGTACACACATAGGACAAACAGGGGTAGTATGGGTAGGATTGTTATTTTTAAATGAATTTTTGTGGGAGGTGAGGCAAAGTAGAATTTGATCCACGGATCTCTCGAGAAATTTTACAAAAATTGAAGGCTTGATCAACAAAATTCTTCAAAACAGCTAGAATGTCCCTTTAACTTGAATGATGTGCTTTCGGTGGAGGCCGGATCAACACGTTTTCACACAAACTTTAAGGATCCAAAATGAAGGCTCAAATTGAAAAACTTAATTAAACACTATCAACCTTTGTTTTATCACACCTAAGATACCCTCAAAGGCTAACAAACAATCTTAATCATCATGCTAGGAGTAAAGTGATTTTAAATTTTTTTATTTCACTATCAAATGAAAGGTCTTGATAAAATGAAATTAAGTGCCACCAAACTATCACAAATCTAAGATCTTGTGTGATTCACAAAGATTTCAATGTAAGATTGCAATGGGAACAAGAAACTATTTGTAGACATTTAGAAATGAAGTAGACACAATTTTCTCAAAATCAAACACAGATTTACTCAAATTTGATTAAATTTATCAACAGGGAAAGTTTCTAGAACAATCTTAGAGCTTGTCAATGGTTGTACACTCGCAACCACCTTGACATGATAAAATTTAACACAAAAGAGATAAACAGGTTCCTTAGATGATTTCTCAGAAAAATGGGCTTTGTCAAACTTTTCTCTTAGGAATTAGTTTCGACCTCTAACACTCCAACCATTTGCATGAAAAATTCATGCAATTTATAACATTTCATTTACAACAGAGTTTCCCCAAAACTAGAAACATTCAAAGCACCATTACGTGTTACGACCTTGATCATGACTCCCATAATCAGATTTGTAAAAAAGTTGTCAAGTGTGCAGAGGGAAAATCTCTCTAAATATTTCCAGCATTCAACTCTTCACCTAGTAAGTCATTCTTCATCTCGCGCGCCAACTACTTCCTCCTCCAATCTATCAAATCTAGTTCTTTGTGTGCCAGGAAAGAAAAATTGGAAAATCAAATCGAGGCCAATAGTCAGATCACATCTTAATGGTAAAATACATTTTCATATTTTTCCCACCAAACCAAGATATCAACAGGTCTCTTGCATTCCAAGGAAAGAAATATCAGGTCGAATCTGATAATCAAATTACATCTTTAATGGTGAAAGATGTTTTCAGACCTTCCCCACCAAACCAGGATATCAAATTAATGTTTCTCTTCATTTGGCGTGTAGGAGACTCTAAGAAATGATAAAAAATCATAAAAATTAACATCCTAGGAGCTTTGGAGCGAGAAATGGTGAAAAATCGAATCTGAGACACTTACATTGCCATTGATCTCTCTTTTGAATTTGGACCATCCATGGGAGATCCAAGTTAAGATGGGCTTGGGGTTCCTTATAACCTTTTACACCCTCTAGAAAAAATGTAGAATTTCTCAATTTGTTCCGCCGCTCCGCCTTTGAAAAATGGGCTTGACACGTGTCGCAATTTGGGTTGTAGAGGAACCGTGACTAAATTTTGCTATTTTGCCTATTTTTCAAGAAAGGAAAATTTTCCAAATTTTCCTCGATAGTCTGCCTCCCCAACTTTTGAATTTTCAAATTGCCACGCATCTCAATGGCGCATCTTGAGATGGTCCCCAAAAGTAGAGACCTCAAACAAGCGTGGGCTCAACACATGTCTCATTCTAGAAGAGTCTGTTAAAAACTTTAAGAGTTCAGCGGAAGGCACCATGTGTCCAAGGTTTGAGATAGTCTTCTTTAGTTGTTGAAAAGTCCAAGAAAAAAGGTAGAGTGAGCGGAAGTATCCAAGTTTCCTCATGGCGCTTCTTCAAAATAAAACCCAAGGGTCATTCCCCAAACATGGGTGGTCCCTTCACATGTCTCAGGCCCTTTAGGAAGTTTCTGAAAAGTCTAAGTAAAGGAAAGCCCAATGGAAACCTCCATGTGTCTTATGGCACAACTTTAAGATGGTCCCTAAGAGCGGAGACCCTGAATGAGCGTGGGCTCACCACATGTCCCAAGCCTTAGAAAATATCTTTTAAAAGTTTAAGTCCCCAGTGGATTTGGTGGAATCCTCCACGTGTCCCCCCGGTGCAACTCTAAGGCCAAACAAAAAGGTGATTTTCAAACGAGTGCCATTCCTCCACGTGGACATGTTTTGGGTTGAAAAGATCCATAAATTTTAGAGCACCCCGCCAGTCACATCCAACCAAAAAGGGCCACATTGCCACTAATGTAGAGATTTAAAATTGACAGGAGAAACACACCTGTCAAGCCGTAAAAATGCATAGAAAACCACTGTTTGAGCCCGGAGATGAAATTTTCTTCAAGGAAAGAGCATTTGGAAATGTTGTAAGGTTCACACATGACCCTCCAAGCTATATCTATTCACATTTCTTTAGGTACCTGGGACAAAAAATGGTAGGGAAAACAACACACAACTACGGAAAATAGAAGGGAAGGAACAACCCGAGTTTTACGCCCAATTGATAGACACCTTCAAATGGATAGAGGAACAAATCAACAAGGTTTTTAAGTGACCTTCGACCAAGGAGGAATTAATCATGGCAACCAAATGTAGGAAAAAAATTTCAAGCACCAAAGCATGGGAGACAAAAATGTGACGAGAGGCCAAAAGCGCCGATTTTAATGGCAAATGGGGTGAGACAAATTCGAGCACCAACATTGGCTCAACTCGGGATGAGCACTCCCTACGAGTGCCACAAGAACTAATAACGACCAAGTGACAAAAACATCCATTGGGCAAAGGAGTCAACTTGCAGAGTAGAAAACTAGAACCATCTCCTAAAAACAAGCCGAGGAACTAGCAAAACTAGGTCACCAAGGACCAGAACGAGCAAAAACACAAAAGACAGAAAACAACCAACAAACTATACAATGTACAAACGATGCTCACCTTGATTCTAGGGAATCAATCCAAGAAATGTTTTAAGTGCCTTCCATTAACATGAAATTCGAGCAATTCCCCATCCAAGTATTTCAAGAAGAAGGTATGTTCACCAATCCGGATGTCAATGGAGTAAGGGCCCATCCATAGTGCATCAAATTTACCATGCTTTCCCTTGTCTTCATGCTGCTATCCCATAACAACACAAGATCTCCAATGCTAAAAAGATATGGGAGTGACCTTCTTATCAAATAACTTCTTCAATTTTTCTCTGAACTTCACATGCCTTTGGTGAGATGCTCTCCTTTCTTCAAGTTCAACAATATGGTTAACGAGCATCATATGGACTAACTTCTTGATCTTCCAGGTTGGTTAATGAACTAATATGAGGATAATTGCATATGCAGGGGCAGTAGATCTTGAGTTTCATACACCAATTCAAATGGAATTTTTCTAGTAGCTCTTTTAACAGTAATTCTATCAGCCCAAATAGCGAACTTCAACTACTCACCCCACTTCCTTTTGTTCAATTCCAAGGTTCTCCCAATGATATTTAATAGATTTTTATTGTTGGACTCTGCTTGTCCATTGCCTTGGGGGTTGTAGTTGGATGCATATGTCAAATTGATCCCATATTCTTTGCACATTGCCACCAAAAGTTTAGCTCTAAAGCTCATGGCATTGTCAGCAATAATTTTAACTAGAACTCCAAACTGCGGATGTTATGGTTCAACATGAAGTCCATGACAATTTGGTGTGTTTCCCTTTTGGTAGGGATTGCCTCCACCCACTTAATGAAGTAATCGGTGGCTACAAAAATCCACTTATGGCGAGGATTTGAAGGGTCGAAATCTCAAAAATGAAATACATTCCCCATTAGTTGAATGAGGCTTCAATTTATATAGGCTATAAAGGAAGGGAGCACAAGATTTCAATCTTCCATAAAAATGCTGAAACTCTCACTTCTAACCAACAAATTTGTATCCTTAAAAGAGTTGGCCACCATAACCAACCCTCGGGATCTTATGTGTTATGACTCCCCCACAAACTCCTCCATGGAGATCAGCAATTATCATGGGGGCTTCATCTTCATAATGCACCTTAAGAGGACTCCCTCGTGAGTTCTTCCAAGGTAACCCAAAATTAGTAATGCCAAATTTCTTGGAAGCCAACTTAAGAGCTCTTTTTTATTTTTACTCAAATACTCTAGGTAGTATAGATGTTTTAGATAAAAAATTATATCTTTGTACCATTAGAACATACCAACTTTTCAAGGACATCCACCCTTCCTTCTTTCACCTCATCCACCTCAATAGTTTGCGAGTTTCTCTCGAGTCATAAGTTTAGTCAAGCCCAAACCTCTTACCAATTTTGTGGTTTGGATATCCATGTCATAATCTTGCAACTTGTTCACCCATCTGCATATTTTTCTTGAGACCTCCATATCTGATAAGACATCTTTCACCATGGTGTGGGGAACATAAGCAACAACTTTAGAGCTCAAATGTAAGTGTTATCCAATTTTACACACATGGCAAGATTGGACAATGGGGTCCTATCACGTTCAAAATGAAAAAAATAGTCCCAGGAACCCACCTTCGGTTATTATCGAGATGCAATAATTAAAAATAATTCTTAAATTGCATATGAGAGATCACCTAGTATCAAAAGGCACCCAGTTGATCTCAACTCAGTAAAGAGTTCGGGGTCGAGTTGATAGAGAACCTGGTGTCAAATTGATAGTCATCTCGGTAGAGACTCTCAGTTGTAAGAGCTCGATGAGGTCTTGTTAATGCAAAATATAGCTCGTTGAAAATTGATGAATGAAGGGAACTCTATAAGGATCTCGGTAGAGATCGATGCAGGCGGAAGTTAAAGCCGAGTTAGGGAGAGTCAAAGTTCGAGCTATCAATAAAGTCTTAATGAATTGGAAAGTTTCAAGCACAAGCGGAAGCGAAGGCAGAGATAAGGAGTTCGACTCATCTTCGCGACTCGTTCATTTTGGAGATCATGTGGTGAGCTTCTTTTAGGACACATTCTGCAGAGCTAGGGTGATTCAAATGCAAGCCAAGGCATCAAGAGTGCCATAAAATGAATGGAGATCGTTGTGTAAACAAAGATACGTGATGGAGCCCTATCAATGAGACTCATCAAGCATGATGGATAATTCAAGGCAACTCATTTCGTGTGGATGCATTAAAGATGGTTTCTAGGATACAATTCCTCAAAGGGGCTCATTGATTATTGCAAAGCGGGAGGCCTACTCGAAATAATTTTACAATGGTAAGCTCGCAGAGGCAGCAAGAATGTCGGGCCAGGGTATTAGTGAATAAAGTATATATATTTTTGCTGACGTTGTTCAAACCTTCCTCGGCCGAGCATTTGGTGAACAGGCAGTTGACATGTTGCAGTATAGCAGAAGTTCTTTTGAGCACTTCCAGCAAGCAGGTCGTCAACGATGTTTTATCTGCTCAAAGATCGAATGCATCCTCAAATTCGGGATTTTCCTTCAAGATATTTTTATGAAAATTGATTAAGTGACAATAAGAGTGTTACCAGGAGACTTGATGAAATTTATTACAAAGATTCTCTATCGAGACCTTACTTTTTTATGATGCAACTCATGGAAGTGAATCTCATAGAGGTGGAACTGTTTCATATCGAATATTCATGAGGCACAATTTGCTTTGCAAGTATATGAGCATCTTGAACGAGTCACTAGGTTGGCAAGCATAAAGGTTTCGTCAAATTATCACACCTTACAAGCTACACAATGTATGGCAAATGTGAAATGTTTGCATTATCCTCGAAAATGATGTCTCCTCACACTGAGTGGAAAAGTGGAAATCGGTGGCCATCATCCAAAATCGAAATACTGCCAAATGATAATGAAACCTGCACTCCAATCCCGGACGTGGAAAATAAGGCGAGAATGCCAAGTGGGTTTTCGTGGATGGCAAGCCAAGGAAGAAATTCCACGTGGGGAGATTCGAGCTAAAGCACCGCCAAGTGGAAATATTGGATTGGTAAACCATGATCAAACTTCCATAATGGGAGAAATCGGATCAAACTGCCAAGCATGGAAATATTACGATGGCTATCCATCATGAGACTTCGCATGGGCCATGGGCCATGTAAAGCGGGAATTTCACACACGGCTTGGAGTGGTCCGAGTCTTTGTGCGAGTCACCGGGAGGATTAATAAGACAGTTGTGAATTAGAGCGGGTCATGGGTTAAAAAAACACGACGTGGTACCAATTTCAGCGGAGGCTACGAGCATACCCAACAAGAAAGGATGCATTAATGGCTCGATCATGGCTCATATGCGAAGAAGAGGTCTTTGTCAGCATTTGGCGGAAAGCAATGCTTACGAGAAAACTCCACGACCTTCTCCTCGTCCTCTATACAATTCTGAACTTGATGTGGTCGCGAGACAAGCTCCCACGCACAGGCAGCAGGCATGTTGCAGTATAGTAGAAGCCTTTTGAACGCTTCCAGCAAGCAGGTTGTCCAACTGTGTTGTTATCTGTTCAATATCGAATGCATCCTCAAATTCGTAGGCTTATCCTTATTCGAACTCGGATCGAATGATAGCTGCGGAAACAAATATTCACTTACGAGATTGTATACGATGGATTGAAGTCACACTATTCAAGGCTTCATAAAATTTCCATGAATCAGGAGATGAAGGTTTATTATGGTGTAGAATGAAACGATTCATATTGCTCAACATTTTTTCTCCTAGAAATGAATTGAATGTGAAGGTCAACTCTGAAATACCTGGTCGGCCGTTTTGTATGCCACATCTTTGTCACTTATAAATGGTCTCTTTGAGAAACTCTGTGGGCAGTAGGCAATATTTATACCCTTCCATTATGTACGTCCAATCAGACAATAAAAAGTATTCCTTTACCAGGTTCAGAGAAACTTGTTTTTTACAATGGACGATTATATTGTAGTTAAAGCTAATTTTATCTAGCTTTATTTCTATTAGCTTTGATCCACGACTAAGGAATTCATATTCATATCGTTGATACTGTACATTTTCCAAGGTTCACCGGTTTCCCGAGTTGTTCTCAATGTATTTTTTTTTGAAGGATCTTTTTAGTTTCACGGAAAAATGAGTATATTGCGTAGCTCACATGCTACCCATTCCATACTAAGATCCCAATAGTGGCATAATTGTTGGTTGGAGCCTAGATTGTAAGTGCACATGCCCAAAATACCGAAGGGTTCTTTGGCCAAAAATCGATCTCAAGGGTGTCTATCGACATGTTATGGGCATGAGCCTAGGTCATCATCATGGCAGCATTAGGTCTTTATTGGTAATGGCATTTTCTCATCATTTGGAGGGTACAAATTGTGCTTATTATGGCAAAGCCAAAACATTCTTACTACAAGTGTTATATGATAAGGAAGAACCGTGAGCATTGTGGTAAAACCATTCTTTTTAGAAATATTGGGTTAAGCTCGGTATTCAAGTGAGTTTGAGCCCAGGAAAGGTAAGATCATTTGTTGGATGAAGAACTCGGTGACTTCGCAAGGAGCTCATGGTGATGTTTCATGAAGTTTGAACGTGGAATGCATAAATGGCCTCGAGTTAACAGAGGAAAATGATAAGAATCGAGTTTGATAGCTCACCATTCGAAGGACTCAATGCAAAAGAGCCCGATTACCAAAGTAAGGAAAGAGATAGTGTGGGGTTCAAAATTGATTGCAACACCGAGTTAGAGGATTCAAAGCTCACCGAGTTGAGATTTGTGTAGACTCTATCCACATGGACCCCCCTCCTCTTCAAGTCAAACGGGTCAACGGGGGGTCCTCGACATTATGTTAATTAAATTAATATTTTTATTTAAATATTTTAATAATAATATTTATTATTATTATTTAAATATTCTTTTAATTAATTAAGAAGACTAGGTCATCGAGCAATTAATGACCCATGATGGAACCTTCTCGGGTAGTTCAACTAAGCGTAATAAATACATCATGGGCCTTCATTTTAGGAATGTAATTATGACATTTCCTCTTCTTTCTCACATATTCTTCTATAAATGTAAGTTGAAGCTCATTTCAAAGGGTTCCAACAGATTCGAATAAGTTGGACAGTTAGATATCTCGGTGCAGTGTATACTTTTCAAGAATCCTCTCTCTTACGCATGTTGTTCTTGTGTGTTGAGAGAACTTTCAAGCCTCCTCTTCAAGACTGTAATGGCAACTATTTCCTCTTCTGAATGTATGATGCATTGTGCATGTTATTGAAGCAATAAAAGTGTGTGTTTTGTGACTAATCTCAGGTTCTTTCATCCTTCATGCTTCTTTGTGCCTTTCTCATACTTGGGTAGTACACTATGCAAAGTTTAAGTTCTATTGCAGGTTCTTGGAGTTTTGTGCTTATCGAGTGGTGAAGTATTGCATGCAGTTGAGTTGTGGTGTCTGTTCACCCTTCTTGAGTTCATCCTTCTTCACTAGGAAACTGGTATATTTCTCGGTCTGATAAAGTTTAACAAAGGGAACACGTGTCTCTTAGTTTGTGGTATCTTGTACCCTCTCTAAGTTGCAGTAGGTGAAGTTGACCTGTGGTGCACACACCCTCTTCAAATTAACCCTTCCTGAGTCTGGAAACACCCTTTATTTGGTGCATCACCATCCCTAGTATAGTTTCATTTATGTAAATCTCTTTCCCTAAAACCCCATGAAAATGTTAGCATAGGATTAGATAATCATTTTTGTTACACTAGGAGTAGTACAACACTTAGTTTAGGAAGAGGAAGCCGGCCTTCTCCGAGGTTCACCTCGAGCCCAAGTCCCATAGCTTGAGAGGTGATCCCATGTGTCCCAATCACACCGAATGTCCTATTCACATCCTGGCCATTCGGAGGGTGCAGTGATTTGGCGACAATAGTTTTTGGCACGCCGGTGGGACAGAGTTGGTACTTCTCTTCTCACTTACACAAGTCAAAGTACCTGGCGACTCTATATCTCTAGATTCCAAATCTCAGTGCAGTAACTTATGCGAAGAATTCAGACAAGAGCTTCTTCAAAGAAAGGAAATTATCAGCATATCAAACTTTCCTTGTCTCCTCCAAAGAGAAGAAGAAGAGGCATTTCCACATCCCCAGTTGCAGATTTACCTAGTAGGGGTCATTCAACTCCTCCTTATGGAAGGTTTCCTCCACCCAGGAACAATCAACCTTTCATTGCTATGGCGAGGAACCAAGTTTTTCCCCCTTTCAATGCAAGCAGTCCTCTTATGTTGGCTCAACGTGACCCGATACCTGTTGCGGCACTCAAAAGTTTACCCTTCTACATGGGGGAAACTCACGTTACTCCAGTGGAGCATATCTTTGATGTAGCCAGCATCTGCGTAGTACATAATATCACCGAAGACAACGTTGCAGTTAGACTTCTTGCTACCTCTTTCAAGGGAAAAGCACTTCAATGGTTTCACGGGTTAGGTGTTGGCACTATAACCACTTGGGATGAGTTAGGAGAAAAGCTATGTAAACAATTCGAAGACAAAAGTGATCACCTATCACTTTTGGAACAACTTACTACCATAAAGAGAGCTTCCCAAGAATACATGAGTGATTTCAACTTCCGATTCCACAGGACTTGGAATAGGATTCCGGCACTCGTAAAGCCTTCTGCACATAATGCATTCTTGTACTATTTGCGAGCCTTGAATAGCGACGATGTAGCGATTATGATCCATCCATGGGAGGGACTACACTTCCTGATGCTTACGAAGTTGCCATAAGTGCAGAGAATTCTTTGATTCAGATGGAAAGATAGCTCCACGACCACCAATGCCCTTTTCTCCAGATCTTACGAATCATCAGCCTATCATTGCTCCTATTCCAGTAGACTCCAAGCAACCATCTCAATCTTCCCCTACCTCTTCAAATGACCTATTTGAAGTCAAGTCACTACTACAAAATTTTGGAAATGAGCTCGTTGCACTCAAAAGGCAACAATTTCAATACAATCGTCCATATCAGCCACAAAATCAGCAGTATCAGCTAACCGTCCTCCTTTTCAAGGAAACAATCAGCCTCAAAATCAAACTACAAGTCAAGTTGCAAATGTCAGGCCCTTGAACTTTCGGAACCCTCTTGCAGCTAGCTCATCTAGAGCTATAGTACCTGTTCAAAATAATCTAGTTCAAGACTACGAATGGTGTTATCCTTGCTCTCAACCTCACAATCAAAATCTTTGTCCCAATGGGGTTCTTAGCCAGGCCCTTATGGTTCAAAGTGTATCTTCCCCTTCAGAGTTAACAAACAATTCATCTACACAAGAAGCAGCAGATCAACTGCAGGCACCTGAAGAATCCGCTTTGCTAAACTGGCAAGTAGAAGATTTTTGTGGATTGAATATAGATTCTTCATCAGTGGCAGCAAACACTCGTTCCAAGAAAAGAGCAATGGAGCCTCAACCTCTCGAAGCTGATCTAGCGTCCACTTCTCAACCTGGGTTTCAAATGGCAGTTGATAAAAATGTGGGAAAGAAATCACTAGAAACACCGGCTAGCCACACCGCAGGGAAAGATGGTTCTCCAGGCATCACGGTACCCAACAAACATTTTCCAAAGGAGGACCCCAATGCCCAAAAAAGTGTCATCAAAGTTGGAGCAATTCCCTTCAGCATAGTAGAACAAATGAAGAAAACCAATCTGCGTTACCATGTGGGATGCACTCTCGATCCCTTCCCAAAGAAACCTATTGCGAGAAGCTCTGAACAATTTTAGTACAACCAGTGGATCACCAAGCCATGGAGTGACAAATGCTACAAATTTGTGTCAACCGGAAGGGAAAATCATTCCTACGGAAAACAAACCACCGCCATTCTACATTTCCCTGATCATTGGTGACCACCTGGTACATAATTGCATGATCGATTCTGGTGCCAGTAGCTCTGTCATGTCATGCCTAAACAAATTGCGATGTACTAGGCATACAATATGCTCCAATTACAAGAGGGTTGTTTAATTTGGATGGCACAAGCTGTTAAGACTGTTGGGGTTATCAAAGGACTTCAACTTACCATTCATGCATGCCCAAGTTTTCATTCACCCAAGACATATCGGTCATTGATCTCCCTCCCCTCTTTGCCATCTGCCTATCACGGGATTTCACTGCCAAGATGGGCGGTTACCTATCGGCCGATTGGTCGCATATGATTCTCAGGACTCGATATGGAACCAAAGTAACTATAAGGGTAGAACCAATCTGCCATAATCATGTAGAACCCTACACTACTAGTCCCATAAATGGAAATTACACCATTCGTGATCCCAAAAGGAAGAGGTTGGATCATGAACCAACCACCCTTGTTCAAGAAGTCCATTACTTTGCTAGATGATAAGTAGAGAACTCCACGTAGGATCCCTACGCTGTGGTTCGATCGAACCCCTTTAGGTTAAAATAATTTTGGCTTGGAAGAAAGATTAGGTACTTAGTATCCATAAGAAGATATATATACCATATATATATAAAATACCATAGTGATTCTAAAGGATTGGGTAGTAGATTGTTTTTCGGGCTCAAGGGGTTCAGAATTGGATGAATCCCCCATGTGGTTTTATGTCAAATTTCATTTGGAGGATAATTTTCTCATCTTGTTCCACTTAGGTGCCAAGTTAGGGTTAACGAATGAATAAATAAGAGGCTCTTGTGCAAAATTTAACACAAAAGGAATAGAATTTGATTATCTTTTTTGGAGATATAAGTTTTCATTTTAAATTTTTTTTAGTATCCAAAAATTATCTTTTGATCAACATATGGTATTTTAGGAGAATCAATGATACACAATCAACCTTTTGAAAAATAGCAAAATATAGCAAAAAAATTGAAAAAAATATAATTACTATTTGTTGAAGTCTTCTTCTTACATGTGACAAAAAAATTCAATTTCGATATAAATCTTAAAATTTTTAGCATAAACATTTATGCGAATGTTGCCAAAATTTGAAAATATTTTTACTAAATAATTAATTAAAAAATATAAATTAAAAAATATGAAAATTTGACAGGAATTAACCATTAAAATTCAAATCTTGAACATATATCTAAAATTTTCATGGTGAAAAATAAATTTTCATTTAAAAAAACCACCCAGGGACAGTGATTCCTCTTTTATAACATAAGAAACAACATCATTTAATAAAATTAAGAAAAAGACCATATTTTTTGCCATTTTTAAAAAACATTTACATGTATTCTAGACTCTAAACACAACATTTCGTTATTTTGTGGAATTTCATGAATGTGTACGGTTTTGTGGCTATTACCTTTAAAAAATCAATGAAACGAAAATTCATGTTTATAAAGGTAAAACATACCAAAAAGTGGGACATTTTATTGTGCTTTTACTCGATCCCATAAATGGAAATTACACCATCGGCGATCCCGAAGAGGAAGATGCCGATCATGAACCAACACCCTTGTTGAAGAAGTTCACGATACTTTCTTTGGATGAAGTAAGTAGAGATCATCGATATATTTGATCCCTACGATGTATTGGTAGAAGAAGAAGTGGGTTTGTTTTGTTTTGGAAGAAACAGGATTAGGTACTTCTTGTATCCATGAAGAAGATACGATCATACCACAACTTGTCAAAACACCAAGTGATTCTAAAGGATTGTGGCAATTGTTCTTTGATGGCTCAAGAAGTAAGAATGGATCAAAAATGCTTTGGTGTTATGTTAATTTCTCTAGATGGAGATAAGTACTTCTCATCTTTTCGGTTGCGGTTCGCATTGCACTAACAATGTTTTTCTTGAATACGAGGCTCTTGTGCAAGGAATTCAACTAGCCTAAAGGAAGGGAATCAAGGCCCTAACTATTTTTGGAGATAGTGACTTAGTTGTTCATCAAGTTTCAACACATAGTGCATCCAAAAATGATCTTTTAAGATCATATAAGAATCGAGTCTAGGACAGGTTGAAGATTTCAAGCTTTGGGAATCCATGCAATTTCCCAGAGATCAAAATCAAGATGCGAGATAGGCTTTCTACAATTGGTTCACAATACAACATACCGATTGATATCATGAAAGGAGGGCAGAAATTTGTTAAAATGGTGGTTCGACCAAAAATCCAGCAGAGTCCCCCTAATAATGTGAGTAGTTGGTAAGTGTTTGATAGTGACAAACAAATTGTCCTCTTCCTACAAGAAGAGGCGGAGTTTGCTACAAAGAATCAAGATAAGTTGCAGGAGTCATATGGTGAGCAAATTATCCAATTGAAAAGCAAAAAGTTACCAAAAGGTTTAGTCACTTTGGAATCCATTTTCAATTCAGATGACCAAGCCACAAGACAAAGCCCTAACATGGTGGTCAGAGAAGAATATTTTGAGGAAGTTGAAGTATCAAATGAAAAATTTCTTAAGATCGGAAAAGTGTGTACTTCTAAAGAGAAAGAAGCTTTCATCAAACTTTTTCAAGAGTATCATGACATCTTTGCATGGAGCTATAAAGATCTGCGTGGTTTTGATCCAGGTCTAGCACAACATACCATCAAACTGGATCCTAATGCTAAGCCAGTTCGTCAGAAATAGAGACCAATTAATCCCAAAATTGAGCCACTAATGAGAAAGGAGCTAACCAAGCTCATCGAGGCCTGTATAATTTTTCCCATCAAGCATTCCTCATGGGTAGCCAATTTGGTGCCCGTGAGGAAGAAGAACGAAGAGATCCGGTTATGTGTAGATTTCAGGGATTTGAATCGTGCATCATTAAAAGACCATTATCCTCTTCCATCGATGGAGCAGATCCTTCAAACGGTGGCAGGAGCTCAAAGATTTTCTTTTCTCAATGGATATTCAGGTTACAATAAAATCCTAGTCCAAGAATCCGACCAATTCAAAACGGCTTTCACTACCAAGTGGGGCACGTATGCCTACAATAAAATGCCATTCAGATTGTCCAATGCTGGGGCTACTTTCCAAAGAGCCATGGACATGGCATTTAAGGGACTAATCAACGATATTATTTTAGTTTACCTTGATGATATAATTATATACTCTAAGCATGCAAAAGATCACATCACGCATCTAAGGAAAGTTTTCCAAAGGTGTAGGGAATTTGGGGTTTCACTTAACCCCAAGAAATGTATTTTCACAGTGCACGAGGGAAAATTGTTGGGGCATGTTGTTTTAGCGGAAGGATTATCAATCGATCCAGCTAGGATTCATTCAATTATGTCCTTATCTCTCCCAAGTCACAAGAAGGGCCTCCAGAGTTTTCTGGGAACCATAAATTTCATGCGGAGATTCATCCCTCAATTCGCGACATTGGCTAAACCACTAACAAGCCATGCTAAATAAAAACATGCCATTCTCATGGACAAAGGAAGGATGAGAAAGCTTTGAAGCCATCAAAATAGCCATTTCTCAAGCTCCCACGCTGGTGAACCCTAGGTTTGACAAATATTTTATCCTTTATGCTTTTGCAGGTCAAGAGAGCATTTCAGGGATCCTCACCCAACAAAACAACAACCTGATGGAGCAACCAATTGCTTTCTTCAGTCAATCCCTCAAAGACTACGAGTTCAAATACTCATTCATTAAAAGCAAGTCTTTACGGTTATTCAAGCTTTGAAGAAATTCAAGCACATGTTGTCCAACAACAAGATTCATCTGATGGTGTCTCATCCAGGTGTCGAGGAGTTTTTTTGAACAACAAAGAAATGAATGAAAAGCGTGCTTTGGATGGATTCACGAGGTAATGGAGTATGACGTGCACATCAAAGTCACTAAACTTGTCAGAGGTAAGGGTTTATGTCAGCAACTTGCTACAGACATGGAATCAAAAGGTAATGAGGACGTGACACTCCTAAATACTGATGAGAATGTTGATCAAGCTGACTGGTTATCCAAAATGAAGAGTTTCCTCTTCTCAGGAGCATATCCGAAAAACATGGATAAAAACCAAAGATGAACTTTCCATCTTCAATCTATCCCATATGTTTTGGTAGATAGCATTCTCTTTCAAAAATATTTGAACGGTGTTCTCCTTCGGTGCATAGGACCGAGAAAGGTAAGTAAGATACTAGAAGAATTTCATAATGGCCTATCTGGAGGACATTATTCCGCATGAACAACTACCAAGATCATGCGAGCCGGCTACTATTGGCTGGATTTATTCAAGGATGCCCATCTTTGGGTAAGGAAATGTAAGGAATGTGCCTTTTTCATAGGTAAGCAGAAGCTGGCAGCTCTTCCATTGCATCCAATTCAAGTGGATCAACCCTTTGTTCAATGGGGGTTGGACTTCATCGGAATGATTAATCCTCCATCCAGTGATGGACATAAGTGGGTCCTTACCGCAATAGAATATTTTACTCGATGGACAGAGGCGGTAGCATTAAAAGAGAGCAATGAAAAGGTAGTTCTAGATTTTTTGGAGGGTATAATGACGAGGTTCGGTGTTCCATTTACAGTCATTTCAGACAATGCACTAGCTTTTCTTGGTATGAAATTGAGTGAATGGGCTGTTAAAAATGGGGTATACCTCAAAACTTCATCCAATTACTATCCTCAAGGAAACGGATTGGCTGAGTCTAGCAAAAAAAACCTCATAAGGATTATTAAGCACACAATGGAGACTAACAAGAGGACTTGGCATACACAGCTTAAGACTACCTTATGGGCAGATCGGATCACACCTAAAAGGGCCATCAGAAAATTCTCCTTTCGTTCTTGTATATGGAAGAGAGGCAAAACTCCCACTCTCATTGGAGTTACCTTCTTTGGAGTTAGCTCATCAACTTGAAGTTATAGAGAGTGATCCTCTGACAATAAGGTTTGCTGAACTCATGGAGTTAGAGGAAGTACGAGACAAGGCTATGAAAACTTTGGAGCAGCATCAGGCTCAAGTTAAGAAATATTTTGATAAGAAGGCATCCAATAGGTGTTTTCAAGAGGGAGATTTAGTTCTCAAATGGGATGAAGACAGGGCCAAACCAGGCAGGCATGCCAAGTTTGACGCTCTCTGGAGTGGGCCATACATCATCACAAGTTGCAAAGAGGCAAATTCATTCCATCTATCTAGGCTCAATGGAGAAGAACTACCCATTCATGTGAATGGGATACATCTCAAAGCTTGTTTTTGAGAAGCATTCCACCCTTGTATAGTTAAATTAGGTGTTTTCCTCCAAGTGCTTATGCACATTGTTGTGTGTTGTTGTTTTTTTTTCCTTGTTGTTGTGTTTTGTGTTGTTCTGCACTTTGTTTCATCATTGGAAGGTGTCAAGGAGAAGAAAGGTTCAAGGTTTCCATAAGAGTTCAAAATTTGCTTCATTCAAATTTTTGTAGTGTTCCATGGATGTCAAGCATTCAACAGATTCAGTATACTTCATGCTTAGCATTCCAGGGAGGTCCAGGATATCAGCAATGCTCAAAGAAATTCCGGGATGTGTCAAAGAAAATCATACTACTTTCAGGATTCCAACACAGACTCCATGCCCAATGGATGACTTAAGGCTACTGGAATCATGCTTAGTAGGCAATCATCCTCGAGAGGTCACCAAAAATGTTATCCAATTTTGCACACATGGCAAGATTGGACAATGGGGTCCTATCATGTTCAAAATGAAATAATAGTCCCAGGAACCCACCTTCGGTTATTATCGAGATGCAATAATTAAAAATAATTCTTAAATTACATATGAGAGATCACCTAGTATCGAAAGGCACCCAGTTGATCTCAACTCAATAAAGAGTTCGGGGTTGAGTTGATAGAGAACCCGGTGTCAAATTGATAGTCATCTCAAATCATCTCGGTAGAGACTCTCAGTTGTAAGAGCTCGATGAGGTCTTGTTAATGCAAAATATAGCTCGTTGAAAATTGACAAATGAAGGGAACTCTATAAGGATCTCGGTAGAGATCGATGCAAAAAAGTTAAAACCGAGTCGGGAGAGTCAAAGTTCGAGCTATCCATAAAGTCTTAATGAATTGGAAAGTTTCAAGCCAAATGGTGGAAGCGAAGGCGAGATAAGGAGTTCGACTCATCTTCACGACTCGTTCATTTTGGAGATCATGTGGTGAGCTTCTTTTAGGACACGTTCTGCAAGAGCTAGGGTGATTCAAACATGGCCAAGGCATCAAGAGTGCCATAAAATGAATGGAGATTGTTGTGTACAGAGATACGTGATGGAGCCCTATCGATGAGACTCATCAAGCATGATGGATAATTCAAGGCAACTCATTTCATGTGGATGCATTAAAGATGGTTTCTAGGATACAATTCCGACAAGCTCAATGATTAATGCAAAACAGCCTGGGAGGCCTACTCGAAATAATTTTACAATGGTAAGCTCGCGAGAGGCAAAGAATGTCGGGCGGGGTTTAGTGAATACAGTTATATATTTTTGATTTGTTCGGACCTTCCTCGGCCAAGCATTTGGTGAACAGGCAGTTGACATGTTGTAGTATAGCAGAAGTTCTTTTGAGCACTTCAAGCAAGCGGAAAAGTCGTCCAACGATGTGTTTTTATCATTGTTCAAAAATCGAATGCATCCTCAAATTCGGGATTTTCCTTCAAGATATTTTATGAAAATCAATTAAGTGACGATAAGAGTGTTCTGGGAGAATTGATGAAATTTATTACAAAGATTCTCTATCGAGACCTTACTTGTTTTACGATGCAACTCATGGAAGCGAATCTCATAGAGGTGGAACTGTTTCATATCAGAATATTCATGAGGCACAATTTGCTTTGCAATTATATGAGCATCTTCAACGAGTCACTAGGTTGGCAATGCATAAAGGTTTACGTGGAATTATCACACCTTACAAGCTACAAGGAAATGTTTGCACCAAGTCAAGAAAATGATGTCTCCTCACGCCGAGTGGAAAAGTGGAAATCGGTGGCCATCATCCAAAACGAAATCGGCCAAATGATAATGAATTTTCAAGTCGCACTCCAATCCCGGGACGTGGAAAATAAGGCTAAGCAATGCCAAGTGGGTTTGTTGATGGATGGCAAGCCAAGGAAGAAATTCCACGGGGAGATTCAGGCAAGCATCGCCAAGTGGAAATATTGGGTTGGTAAACCATGATCAAACTTCCGTAATGGGAGAAATCGGATCAAACTTCCAAGCGGAAATATTACGATGGCTATCCATCATGAGACTTCCGCACGGGCCATGTAAACAAAATTTCGCGCAGCTTGGAGTGGTCTGAGTCTTTGTGCAAGTCACCGGGAGGATTAATAAGAATTGGAGCGGGTCATGGGTTAAAAAAACATGACGTGATACCAATTTCAGTGGAGGCTACAGGCATACCCAACCAAGGCGATGCGTTAATGGCTCAGTCGTGGCTCATATGCGAAGAGTTTGTGGGAAAGTAATGCTGAAAACTCCACGACCTTCTCCTCATCCTCTGTACAATTCTGAACTTGATGTGGTCGTGAGACAAGCTCCCACGCACTGAGCGGCAAGCATGTTGCGCTTAGTAAAAGCCTTTTGAATGCTTTTCAAGTAGTTTGTCCAACCGTGTTGTTATCTATTCGATGTCGAATGCATCCTCAAATTCATAGGCTTATCCTTATTCGAACTCGAGATCGAATGGCAGTGTAGGAAACAAATATTCACTGCCGTGTACGATGGATTGGAGTCACGCTGTTCAAGGCTTCATAAAATTTCCCTGAATCAGGAGATGAAGGTTTATTACGGTGTAGAATGAAATGATTCATATTGCTCAGCATTTCTTCTCCTAGAAATGAATTGAATGTGAAGGTCAACTCTGAAATACCTGGTCGGTCGTTTTGTATGCCACATCTTTGTCACTTGTAAATGGTCTCTTTGAGAAACTCTGTGGGCAGTAGGCAATATTTATACCCTTCCATTATGTACGTCCAATCAGACAATAAAAGTATTCTATTACGAGTTGAGAAACTTGTTTTTACAATGGACGATTATACTTTGTAGTTAAAGCTAATTTTATCTAGCTTTATTTCTATTAGCTTTGATCCACGACTAAGGAAGAATTCATATCGTTGATACCTGTACATTTTTCCAAGGTTCACCTAGTTTCCCGAGTTGTTCAATGTATTTTTTTTGAAGGATCTTTTTAGTTTCTGGAAAAATGAGTATATTGTGTAGCTCATAGCTACCCATTCCATACTAAGATCCCAATAGTGGCATAATTGTTGGTTGGAGCCTAGATTGCAGAGTGCACTGCCAAAATACCGAAGGGTTCTTTTGCCAAAAATCAATCTCAAGGTGTCTATCGACATGTTATGGGCATGAGCACAGGTCATCATGGTAGCATTAGGTCTTTATTGGTAATGGCATTTTCTCATCATTTGGAAGGTACAAATTGTGCTTATTATGGCAAATCCAAAACATTCTTACTACAAGTGTTATATGATAAGGAAGAACCGTGAGCATTGTGGTAAAACCATTCTTTTTAGAAATATTGGGTTAAGCTCGGTATTCAAGTGAGTTTGAGCCCAGGAAAGGTAAGATCATTTCTTTGGATGAAGAACTCAATGACTTCAGGTGAGGAGCTCATGGTGATGTTTCATGAAGTTTGAACGTGGAATGCATAAATGGCCTCGAGTTAACAGAGGAAAATGATAAGAATCGAGTTTGATAGCTCACCATTCGAAGGACTCAATGCAAAAGAGCGCGATTACCAAAGCAAGGAAAGAGTTAGTGTGGGGTTCAAAATCAATTGCAACACCGAGTTAGAGGATTCAAAGCTCACCGAGTTGAGATTTTCTGCGACTCTATCCACATGGACCCCCCTCCTCTTCAAGTCAAACGGGTCAACGGGGGGTCCCAACATTATGTTAATTAAATTAATATTTTTATTTAAATATTTTAATAATAATATTTATTATTATTATTTAAATATTTTATTTAAATATTCTTTTAATTAATTGAGAAGACTAGGTCATCAGGAAATTAATGACCCATGATGGAACCTTCTCGGTAGTTCAACTAAGCTGTAATAAATACATCATGGGCCTTCATTTTAGGAATGTAATTATAATCATTTCCTCTTCTTTCTCACATATTCTTCTATAAATGTAAGTTGAAAGCTCATTTCAAAGGGTTCCAACAGATTCGAGACAAGTTGGACAGTTAGATATCTCAAGCAAGTGTATACTTTTCAAGAATCCTCTCTCTTCTGCAAGTTGTTCTTGTGTGTTGAGAGAACTTTCAAGCCTCCTCTTCAAGACTGTAATGGAAACTATTGCCTCTTCTGAATGTATGATGCATTGTGCATGTTATTGAAGCAATAAAAGTGTGTGTTTTGTGACTAATCTTAGTCCTTTCATCCTTCTTTGCTTCTTTGTGCCTTTCTCATACTTGCAGGTACACTATGCAAATTTAAGTTCTATTGCGAGTTCTTGGAGTTACGTGTGCTTATCGAGTGGTGAAGTATTGCATGCAGTTGAGTTATGGTGTCTATTCACCCTTCTTGAGTTCATCCTTCTTCACTGGGAAACTGGTTTATTTCTCGGTCTGATAAAGTTTAACAAAGGGAACACGTGTCTCTTAGTTTGTGGTATCCTGTACCCTCTCTAAGTTGCAGTAGGTGAAGTTGACCTGTGGTGCACACACCCTCTTCAAATTAACCCTTCCTGAGTCTGAAGACACCCTTTATTTGGTGCATCACCATCCCTAGTATAGTTTCATTTCTGTAAATCTCTTTCCCTAAAACCCCATGAAAATGTTAGCGTAGGATTAGATAATCATTTTTGTTACACTAGGAGTAGTACAACACTTAGTTTAGGAAGAGGAAGCGGCCTTCTCCGGAGGTTCACCTCGAGCCCAAGTCCCACAGACTTGAGAGGTGATCCCATGTGTCCCAATCACACCGAATGTCCTATTCACATCCTGGCCATTCGGAGGGTGCAGTGATTTGGCGACAACAATGAAGGTCTAAAAACCTTTGTTTCTTTTACCAAGGAAAATGCTTGCTTCTCCATAATGGTGTACTTCAACTCAGCCCCTTGCAGTGCCTTACTGAAAAAGGAAATTGGCCTCTCATCCCCTTCATCATCCTTCTGTAACAAGATAGATGCAATAGTGTTCTCTGAAGCAAAAGAAAATATTTGAAAAGGCTTCTTATAATCTGGAGTTGCTAAGACAGGGGCATGATTTAATGCTTCCTTGATCCCATTAAAAGCGTGAATGGAAGCTTCTTCCCATTTGATTACTTGGTCCTTTTTTAGCATGCAAGTAATTGGAATGGTCAACTTAGAAAAGTTTGATATGAATCTTCTGATAAAATTTATTTTCCCAAAGAAGGACTGAATTCCTTTCTTGGTTGTTGGAATTGGGACCTTGCTGATGGCCTCTACCATCTCAAGATCAATCATGACACCATCCTTTGATCCAATATGACCAAGCAACTTGGGATTTTACAGTTTGAAATGGCACTTCTTTGGATTGAGTGAAATGCCATACTCTCTGCATCTTATCAACATCTTTTCTAAATGTTGCAGGTGATCACTTCTCTTCTTGGAGAAAACTGTCACATCATCCTGATACACAACAATGAAGTCATTTATATATCCTGAGAATGCTACATCCATTTCTCTCTGAAAGTAGCTCCAACATTCATCAAGCCAAACAAAATCCTCACATACACATAGGTACCCCATGGAGTAGTGAAAGTAGTTTTGATTCTCTCTGATTGCTTCACAACCACCTAGTTATACCCAAAGAAGCCATCCAAAGTAGATAACAACTCAGAACCAGTGACCAATTACAACATGTTATCCATGTTTGGTAAAGGATAATTATCCTTCATTGATGCTCTGTTTAGATTTCTAAAATCCATGCATAGCCTGATATCACCATTCTTTTTTCTAACTGGCACTAAGTTTGCAACCCAAGAAGAATACCTTGTTGGCTGAATGATCCCTCCATCTCTTATCTTTTTTAACTCATCTTGCATTTTCACAGAGAGGAGTGGATTAATCAGCCTCTACTTTTGTCTGAATGGTTTTGCATTAGGCTCCAAAGGAATTTCATGCTAAAACAGATCCTCTCTGTATGCCTTCAACTCTGAATAAGACCAAGCCAAGCAATCCTGATACTTCTTCAACAACTAGACATAGGACTATTTTTCCTCCTTGTTCAGATTGCTTCCCAACCAGATCTTCCTTGGTTTCTCCTCTGTACCCAGGTCATGCTCTTGACATCCCTTGAGGCTGTTATATGCACCCTGTTAATAATGCAATCAACATTATCAAAGTTTGATTCAAGAGTAACTTGAGTCCTCTAGGATGGTATTAGTTTTTAGTTGAATGATATCCTTTCCAAACAAAGTTTCTTTACCCTCTGCTTTGCACACACCATTGGCTCCAAATCAATACACTGATCATCGAAATCCCTTTTTCTGCAGAAATATTTTGACCTGAGCATCATCATCAAAAATTTACCAGTGTTTAATGTTGTTAGGAACAAATGGCCTTGTTAACACTTCAACATCATATTCACAATATGGGTAAATTACACAACTATCAAACTAAGATCTAAAAGCTACTGAGCTTGTCTACCATAACATTGAACTTCCTATCATGATGCACAATATTAAATGAATCAAACATCTCAATCAAGTCCCAGACTGCATGCTTGTACTGTTTCATTCTCTTATTCTTAGTGGCGTATAGTTTTCTAATTTGTTTAACAATTATTTCTGAATCTCCCTCAACAATGATGTCTTTAATATAGTATTTCCAAGCAATTCTCAAACCTAACAACAATGCTTCATACTCAATGAATGTTGTTAGTACACTCAAAGTTATGTTTGAAAGAAAAAAAAACTCTTCCAAGCTTGGAGTAATTAGAACTACACCAACACCATTTCCAAATTTGAAGCAAGATCCATCAAACAATAGAGTCCATGGAGAGCCTACTTTTTCAAGATTATTACATTGATCCATTTTGTTGTCTTTCCCATCAACAAACCCAATAAAGTTATCAGCATCAACACTTGTGTACAACACTTCATAAGATGCATTGTTAGGGTCTTCAATGAGGTGCAACATCTTCTTTTCTCCATACAACTTGACAAGACTACCTTAAATTAGGATGGTGGCATAGGAAATTTCTATTTGAACACTCCCACCAACACTTCCAACCCATTTTCTAGAATACAACATACCCCTCTTGGTGGGCAATCAACAATAACAACATCAAGTTTCAAGTTCCTACCTGGATAAGTTACAAGTTGTACCACCAGACCTTTCACACATCCCACCACTAGCACTTCTCTAGAATCCATGGCAATACACTTCTCATATGCTATTGTTACTTTGATATCTAATTCATTCATGTCTTCCAGAGGTATAACATTGCATGATGCCCCGAATCAAACATATAACTATGCAAAGCAATCTGTCCTTAATGATAAGAGTGGTGAAGAATGGATCCACATTTAGCGAGACTCTACCAGGGGATGTTCCCAAATAAACCTTAGGTGGTTCATCCGAGATCTTTTGATGTTGGTGGTGTTTCTATCTCTTGATGATTGGAGGAGTCTCCACAATGTTTACATTTCTTCCTAGGGCACTCTTTTCTTCTTTCAATCCCAAATACTTAAATGCCCTCTTCTTGTGCTCAAGAATCCTAAGAAGCTCAACAATTAGAACACTAACTTTGATTTGACTCAAAACTTGGGCAATGTCATATGGAACACACTTTGGCAAGGCCGGATTAGAAGGAGATTGATGAGACTCATCGAGATAACATGGGATTTTTGACAACTTGAGCATGAAGAGAAGTATGAATCTTGTTTGGGACAGCAAGGCCTTTGGAAGGTGTATCTTTCTTAGGGACCTATTTTGAAATACTAGTAAGCAATGGAGTTTTAGGCTTGGCTTGAGGCCCTGCTCCTTTAACAACTCTACTCCTAGTATTATAATCCTTTTCTTGAGCAACAACAACGTTCATCAATAATTGCCTATCCTCCTCAGATGGGATTCCTCCATCATACTTCTTTATCATTAAAGCTCTTAAATATTCAAATTCATTATTGGAAATTCAAAATCTTGTATAGTATCTATTTCTAAAGTATGAGAGGGAGGAAGAAGAGGTACCCAGGTGAATGCAATCCCAAAAATCAGCAGTAGTTCTAGCACTTATTACCTCAGTTGAAGTTTCTCCTTGCTATGAGCTTATAGAGCACTCCATCATGCATGCATCATCATCAGTGTTATCATCATCAACTTCCTCTTCTTCTTGCTGATCTACTTCACATGGAGCATGGGGCATGAAACACTGTCACACCAATCAATTACATTTGTTTCTTCAACAACAACAACTCTGGTAGCCAAAGGATCAGGCACCATTCTATTTTCCATAGCTTGGGGATGTCTATTTGAAGATCCCATGGGTCCCTTGCCTCTATCATCATATCTCTACTCATTTCTAGGATGATTGGTAAATTTGTCTTGGCCTTGTTGCTTATGTTGACCTTGTGAACTCTGCCCAATTCCTTTCTTTTCTGGGATAATTTGTATGAGATTTCTTTGATAACCCCTACCAGAGTTTTAACAACCTCCTCAAGATCCATACTCTTGCTTGATTGAGGTTTTTCTGGGTTTATCAGTTTAACACCCTCCCTCTTAGGAAGTTTTCTAATGGCCTTAATGTTGTTCTCAATTTTCATAGCCATAGTAAAGGCCTGCCTCAAATTGGTAGGGTTTTTGTCCCTCAAATAGTAAGCAACTTTATTATCAAATGCATCTGAATACTTTATAAGAAAATATTCATCACATGGCCTTAAACTTATAGGAAATATCCTCAATGTCTTATTAAATCTAGTGTTAAAGTCATGCACTGACTCATTAGGATTCTTTTCAATATTCTCGAATTATGACAAAAGAAACCTAGGATCTATTCTATCACCATACTACAATCTAAATGAATTATTCATCTTGGTCCAAGAATCAATGGAATTATCTGGAAAAGCTTTATACCAGTCCCTTGCATCTTCCTCCAAAGTATGGATAAACAATTTGATATATACATCTTCAAATTCAATCTTAAAGTCTTCCATCATGTTGATAAAGAGCTTTAGATGTTGATCATCAGTTATAGCATTATTTCCTTGGAACTTTGGTAGTATATTTCTTACATCTTAGGGAACTAAATTTGGATAACCAGCCATCCCTCTAAAATTTATAGGCCCAAAAGTATTTTAAAAAATGGAGGTCTAGGTGGGGGATGGGCCATGTTGTTTTGAGGAGGTTACCTTGGAGGAGAATCAAATTGATTTTGGGTCTTTTGAAACACAGGAGTATAACTTCCAAAATGGATATCCCCTAAAGGCTCTGTCTCTTGGAAAACCCTATCAACTTCAGAAAACACAGGAGTAGAATGAGAAGCAAACTTTTCAAATTCAAATGAAGGCCCCTCTCCAGATGGAGAATTTAATTCCACAAAGGCTACCTAATTCAGAATCACTTGAATGGCAATCTTCAATGATAGGATGATCACCTTCATCAACAGAGATCTCTTTTCTTGACTGCTGATCTCCAACAACTCTCCAAGCTCTTCTTCCTTCTGACTTTGTTTTTCCTAGCTCTGGAAATAATTTCCTAGTAGGATCCCTAGCGAAGAAAGATCTTCTTCCTTCCAGCTTTGTAAAGATTAGTAACAAATCTTACTTGACAGAGGTTAAGACACTGGTATTTATCAAAAAATCATATTAACACGAGTCGCCACTAAGGACTTCCACCTTAGTTGTGCAAATGCACTAAAAATATGATCTGTCAAATGTTTATCAACACTAGAAAATGGAAATGGAATAATCTGACCTTCCTTTACCCAGATTTATCACTAAAACTTAGTGCAATAACTACAGAAACTAGAAATATTACACACAACACATGTAACTTTGAACACTTCTTATAGGCCCAAACACAGGTTGATGTCAAAAAAATGTACTAGCACTTAGAGTATATAAGAAATGTTTACTGAGTGGTCAGTATAAAGAACTAACAACAAATCAACAAATCGTCTTGGTAGACAAATCGGTTCCCGTAACGCAAATCGATTCCTGGCGGCGGTGCCGAGAATGGTGTTGGTACACAAATTGATTCTCCCTCAGAAGCTGAGCAACATCACGGTTTTGACAGAAGCTTAGAGACAAGTAGAGCATGTTGTGTGTCATTTTGTAGCCGGGAAGAAATGCAACTTGTCTTTTTCACTCGATGTGGAGAGATGGGTAGCACCCTTAAGAGGATTTGATCTATCCTCACTACTTTATGGTTGTGCCTTTTAACTAGGGTGAGAGGACCCTTTTGTAGCCTATTGTTTGTGGAGGAGATGGAGATATCCTTCTTTGCAAAGTTATTAAAAAGACCTTGAAGAAAATATGATCAATACAAAAAATATAACTCTCACGAGTTATCACCCTAGATAATGGAGATATTTTCTAAGCAAGGTTCAGGCCACTAAAGACAATGAAAACCTGATTGCTTCTGTATGTTTTGGTAACAAAGATTATGCATTTGTACACACATAGGACAAACATGGGTAGTATGGGTAGGATTGGTTGTTTTTAAATGAATTTTTGTGGGAGGTGAGGCAGAGTAGAATTTGATCCACCAGATCTCTAAGAAATTTTACAAAAATGGAAGGCTTGATCAACAGAATGCTTCAAAATAGCTAGAATGTCCCTTTAACTAGAATGGTGTGCTTTCAGTGGAGGCCCAGATCAACATGTTTTCACACAAACTTTAAGGATCCAAAATGAAGGCTCAAATTTAAAAACTTAATTAAACACTATCGACCTCTGTTTTATCATGCCTAAGATACCCTCAAATGCTAACAAACAATGTTAATCATCATGCTAGGAGTAAAATGATTTTAAACTTGTTTATTTCACTATCAAATGAAAGCTCTTTTGATAAATGAAATTGCAAGTGCCACCAAACTATCAAAAAGCTAAGATCTTGTGTGATTCATAGAGATTTCAATGTAAGATTGCAATGGGAACAAGAAACTATTTGTAGACATTCAGAAATGAAGAAGACACAATTTACTCAAAATCAAACACAAATTTACTCAAATTTGATTAAATTTATCAGCAGGGGAAAGTTTCTAGAACAATATTAGAGCTTTTCAATGATTGTATACTCGCAACCACCTTGACATGATCAAATTTAACACAAAATAGACAAACATGTTCCTTAGATGGTTTCTCAGAAAAATGGGCTTTGTCCAACTTTTCTCTTAGGAATTAGTTTCCACCTCTAACACTCCAACCATTTTCATGAAAAATTCATGCAATTTATAACATTTCATTTACAACAGAGTTTCCCCCAAAACCAAAAACATTCAAAGCACTATTGCGTGTTACGACCTTGATCATGACTCCTAGAATCGGATTTGTAAAAATGTTGTCAAGTGTGCAGAGGGAAAATCTCTCCAAATATTTCTAGCATTCAATTCTTCACCTGGTAAGTCGTTCTTCATCTCGCGCGCCAACTACTTCCTCCTCCAATCTATCAAATCTGGTTCTTTGCATGCCAAGGAAAGAAAAACTAGAAAATCAGATCGAGGCCAATAGTCAGATCACATCTTAATGGTAAAAGATGTTTTCATATTTTCCCACCAAACCAAGATATCAACAGGTCTCTTGTGTGCCTTAGAAAGAAAGATTAGGTCAATCGACAATCAAATTTCATATTTAATGGTGAAATACATTTTCAGACCTTCCCCACCAAACCAAGATATCAAATTAATGTTCCTCTTCATTTGGAATGTAGGAGACTCCAAGAAATGATAAAAAAACATAAAAATTTACATCCCTAGGAGATTTGGAGCAGAAATGGCAGAAAATTAGATACATACGCACAGTTGTTGATCTCTATTTTGAATTTGGACCATCCACATGGGAGATCTGAGTTAAGATGAGCCTACAGGGTTCCATTTTACCTTTTACACCCTCTTGAAAAAAATGCAAAATTTCTCAACTTTCTCTCCCCTCTCCGCCTTTGAAAATGGGCTTGACACGTGTCCCAATGTGGGTCCTAGAGGAACCGTGGCTAAATTCTACTATTTTGCCTATTTTTGGAAGAAAGGAAAATTTTCCAAATTTTCCCCGAGAGTCCACCTCCCCACCTTTTGACTTTTCAAATTGCCACGCATCTCAATGGTGCATATCCCCAAAAGTAGAGACCTTAAACAATTGCGCAGCTCAACACGTGTCTCATTATGAAAAGTCTATTAAAAATTTTAAGAGTTTAGTGGAAGGCACCATGTGTCCAAGGTCCGAGACAGTCTTCTTCGGCCGTTGAAAATTCCAAGCAAAAGGCAGAGTGAGTGGAAGCCTCCAAGTGTCCTCCTAGCACTTCTTCAAAATAAAACCCAAGGGCCGGTCCCCAAACATGCGCGGTCCCTCCACGTGTCTCAGGCCCTTTAGGAAGTTGTTGAAAATTCTAAGTAAAGGAAGGCCTAGTGGAAACCTCCATGTGTCTTTATGGTGCAACTTCAAGATGGTCCCCAAGAGCGGAGACCCTAAATGAGTGTGGGCTCACCACATGTCCCAAGCCTTAGAAAATTTCTTTAAAAATTTTAAGTTCCCTAGTGGAGCCGAAGGAATCCTCCACGTGTCCCACTAGTGCAACTCCAAGGCCAAACAAAAGGTGAGTTTTCAAATGAGCACCGTTCCTCCACATGGACAGGTTTTGGGTTGAAATGATCCACAATGTTTTAGAGCACCCACGTCAAGCCACATCCAACAAAAAGTGCCATGTTTCCACTGATGTAGAGATTTAAAATTGATGGGAGAAACACACCTATCAAGCCATAAAAATGTAGGGAAACCACTTTGTTTGAGCCTAGAGATGAAATTTTCTTCAAGGATAGAGAATTTGGAAATGTTGTAAGGTTCACACATGACCCTCTCGAGCTATATCCATTCACATTTCTTTAGGTACCTAGGACAAAAATGGCAGGGACAACAACACATGACTACGGAAAATGGAAGGGAAGGAATAACCCAAGTTTTACACCCAATTGATAGACACCTTCAGATGGATAAAGGAACAAATCAACAAATTCTAGGTTTTAAGTGACCTTTGACCAAGGAGGAATTAATCATGGCAACCAAATGGAGGACAAAGTTTTCAAGCACCAACACGGGGAGACATAAATGTGATAGAGGCCAAACTAAGGGATTTTAATGGAAAACGGGCGAGACTAATTTGAGCATGAACAAAATGCTTGAAATTTTGAGTGTTTTACACTCTACCCTTCACGAAAAACTCGAATTTGGCCTTAAGGGCCAATTTTGAAGGCTTTTGGGATAAGTTAAACTTGTCCCACACCTCTTATATTATCATACCAACCCTACCTATGGGTTGGGGGTCAAAATTAGACCCTATTCGGCATTTTGGAAGATAAAAGGTGAAAAGTTTATTGCACTTTCTTTCAAGTAATTAATTTTGTCCTTAGATGGGTGTGGGCTTAGTTTGTGTGTGTAAGTATCTTGTCATTCCTCTCACCCACAAATTTATGGTGCATTGGGGTTGAGGTTTGACTTCTTAGGTGGAGTTGAGGATGAGTGATGTGGCATCCTACATGGAGCCACCTCATCCTCCTCTCTCCCTTTTCTATTTATAGAAGCTCTTTTACTTGTTTGGGGTTACTTCATTATTTTGTGCTCTTGTATTTTTGGAGAGTTAGAGGATTTTTGGGGAGAGCTTGTGGATTGTTGGAGCTTGTGGATGCTTGCTTGGTTTTGAGGAGCTTGGAGATTTACTCTTGGAACAAGCTCTACTATGGAAAGGTAGGAGCTTCACCTTGTTTATGTTATGCTTTATTTTATGTTTATGTGCTTGTGTTGAATGTTATTTTATTTGGAATGCTTGTTGGGTGTGGGTAGATTGCCTAAGTTTGGAGTAGGAGGAGACTATGGGGAGTTTTCTTGTAGGGAGGCATAAGAGTTTACTTTCTTGTTTGGAGGGAGTTTGGGTTGGGTGCCCCACCTAGGATAAGGAATGCTTGCATTTCTTACTTATTTCTTTTATGAGGGAGGCATAAGAGTATGTGGGAGGTATAAGGGGTACTTGAGGGAGGCATAAGAGTATGTAGGGATTTGAGATATGCATTGGAGGCTTTAAGGTGGGCACCCATTCCCATTGGGAGGCATAAGTGGCCTCCCCATAGGTCTTGCTCTTTTGGCTTTCATTTTAAGCCTTGTTTTGTTGATTGTTGTTCTTCTTCTTGTGTTGTTGTTATTTTGAATGTGGTTGAAATGTTGTGAAATATTTGTTTGTGTTGTGGAATCTTGTTTTTCCATGTGTTGGAATTATCTCCCATTGTAATGTGGTTGGGGCTTGGGGGCCAATGGAGAGGATGGCTTCTCCTCTTCATTGGATGTCTTGGTTGGGTGGAGAGCGTTGCCTCTCCCCCCATTTTGTTGTGAATCAAACAAATCATGATGGAGCCTTCTTGTTGGTGTTGAGGAGCTTGGAAGTTTGTTGGAGTCCTTGAAGATTTTCCTTCTTGAGAGAAGCCTTTTTGTTTCCCACTCAAAGTGGAAGATTGTAAATTTGTTTATGTTTTAAAGGAAATGTTGAAATACAAGTTGTATTAATATTTGAAGAAGTTCATTGTAGAATTGTAAAGAAATAAATTTCCATCCCATTAGAATGTAATAGGGAAAGAGAAATATACAAAATGGATATATTGTGTAAAATATTAGTTGGAAGTTGCATTGTGAAAAAGAAAGTTACTTTCATTGTGAAGTTATAATGTGGTAAATGAGAAAGAAGAAATATAGAAGTTGTAGATGTTTCCATTGTATACATAGTAAACTTGAATGGAAAATGAAGTTGTTATAGTTATTTTGAACATACATATGTTGTAGCAAAATGGGAACAAGAGAACAAACTTGAAGTATGTTGTTATTTGGAAATGTTGATTTTTGTAGTAAGAAAACAATAATGTATAAGTAGATTTAGATTTCTTTTTCTCATGGAAATAGAAAGAAAATTTAGTTGAACAAAATGGAATAGATCTAGTAGTTATTATTAGATTTCAAATGCTTTAAATGAGTAATTTTAACTAAGAAATGATCAAATGGAATGAAATCTCAAAACTTAAAACCTTAGGTGCATAAAACCCAGTTCAAAATGTGTTTTGGAACAAAGTAGCAACTTTTAATTTTTGTAAAATCTCAGATTAAGGTCTATTTTTTTAGAAATAGGACCACTACCCTATGCAGAGCGGTGGTCCCATAACCGCTGCTCAGGCTAAGGTGGCGGTCCAAAACCACTTACTTGCAGCTCAGCGGTGGTCCGTTTTGTCTACCTAAGGTGGTGGTCTAGGACCGCCTGGATCCTTAAACGGTTCTATCACTTACGATAGAACTTCTCGGATCCACGCATGTGCAAAATTTTTAACTAGTTTATGCAAAACTTAAAGATGTGAAATTTAACCAATGACTTGCCGACAAAGATGCAAAAATGTGTGATCCCATGGATTTGAACATTAAATTATACAAATGGTGGACCTAAAACATTTCTTCTCATTTTATTCATGGGGGGTAGGGTTTTCCCAAACTTAAAAACGTAAATAAAAAACTTGAAACAAAACCAGATTGGTAAAAGGAATAACCTCCCAATCCTTGAATGGAAGTTATAACAACAATAAAACTACAACTAAACTAATCTAAACTAGATCTCCTTGTAGAATCCTCCATAGTTCTTCCTCCTTTGCTCCCATGTCTTCCTCTTCTCCAACCTGCAATTTTTAACAAAGAAAATAGACCAAATGAGGGAAATGAACAAAGGAAAGGCTTTAATAAAAACTCATAAGGAAATTTAGGGCTAGATGGGAACCCTAGGATCTAGTGGCCAAGATTGATTTGATCTAAGGGTGGAGGTTTCACCCTACTTTTGTTAGGTGAGAATGATTTTTATAAATGTGTTTTAAAACTTTAGTATGTGTAAATGGGGAATGGGGCCATTTAATGGCCTTAGGAATGTGAAGTCCTTATTAGCCCTTAGTATGTTTTAGTAAATTAATAAAAGGACTTTAGACTATTAGGATAATGAAACTAAATTATTTAATCATGAGGTTAGTCAATTTTGGATTGAACATTAACTTAAGTGATGAGAACATTTAATTAAGTAAATTAATCTAGGGTACCTTCCTAATGCATAATTGATTAATGGACTTTAGAGATAAATTTGAGAATATGTTAACCTTTGTTCTAGACTAGGTTCTTCATTGAAAAGTTGAGTTAGTGGTGTTAGTTAGTTGTTGTACCCTAGGGGATTAACATCCTTGTAACATGTTTTATCCTTTTACCTTGTTCTTGTAAAAGAAATCATTTAGTCATAAATTTGGGGTTAAGTATTAGGAGTTAGCGTGTTCTAGAATGTCATTTTTATGGGCGTTACGGTTAATGGCCTTAGGAATGTGAATTCCTTATTAGCCCTTAGTATATTTTAGTAAACTAATAAAAGGACTTTAGACTATTAGGATAATGAAACTAAATTATTGAATCTTGAGGTTAGTCAATTTTGGATTGAACATTAACTTAAGTGATGAGAACATTTAATTAATTAAATTAATCTAGGCTACCCCTTCCTAATGCATAACTAATTAATGGACTTTAGAGATAAATTTGAGAATATGTTAACCTTTTTCTTAGACTAGGTTCTTCAATCGAAAATTTGAGTTAGTGGTGTTAGTTAGTTGTTGTACCCTAGGAGATTAACATCCTTGTAACCTGTTTTATCCTTCTACCTTGTTCTTATAAAAAAAAATTAGTCACAAATTTCAGGTTAAGTTTTGGGAGTTAGTGTCTTCTAGAACGTCATTTAGATGGGCGTTGCATTTGGTATCAGATCCATGGGTTCAAATCTTGGACCCTAGGCACACCTAGAAAATATCGGACATGAACTTTTAACCTAGTGCAAAATTGTTCTTTTAAATCTAGAAAACCACACTATCTGATAAATTGCAAAATTTTAGAAAACTTAGAAAACTGAAACAAAACCAAAATGATGAACTAACTCTCACCTTGGTCTATGCAGGAGGTGCGAGACTAGATGAGGGGTCTTTTCATATAGACCTAGTTTTACTAACACCGATTCAGGATGTAGTGACCATCCTTCCTCATATTTTATAGATGCTTCAGGACATCAATGTTGCTATACACGGAGGGTCCCTAGGAGGATGACTTGCTAGATAGGATATGGAGCCATCAATTGAGGCTAGGGCATCTCCTCGATATAGTGAGGAGCATGGGGTAGAGAACTTCTGCGTGGAGTCACCTAGGGAAAAGTCACCATAGAGAGGGCATGGGGATAGGATTACAAGACATAGGGACAGATTTCGAGCCATAGACAGAGGGAGGAGCACACAGAGAGACCTAGGGCCCTTCAGTCATCACCTGTAGACCATATCAGGGAGATCCTGAAGCTACGGCCATTACACTATTCTAGTGATACATGAGGTTTTAGGAAGAGGCTAGTTGGTGAGCTTGAGTGGATGCTTCAAGCTCTTCCCTTGTACTAGCAACATGAAAGCTCATATTGTGATCCTTCTTCTAAGGGATGGAGAAGGAGTCTAGTGGAGGACCGAGGAGTAGAAGCTCCATGTTGACTCAGAGACAATTACTTGGGAGATTTTTGAGGAGCATTATAGGAGTAGGTATTTTCTCAAGAGGTTTATTCAGTAGCAGATAGATGAATTTCATGACCTCCACTAGGCATCTATGACTATAGCCAAGTATGAGATTTGATTTCTGGATCTACTCCAGTATGTCAACTATATGTAGGATGAGCAGGTATAGATTCATAGGTTCATCCGGGGCCTGAATTTGGATTTGGGTGGCACGGTGCACATTCACTACCCATAGACATTAGCAGAGCCATGGAGAAGGCCTATATCATAGAGGAGATATGGGGGAAGACACAACAAGCTAGAGATAGAGTTTGGAGCCACATCTAGTAGATGTAGGATAACAGATTGAGGGGTCATTTCCTCCTCATGGCAGATAGAGTTCGGGACAGTCTTCCTTTAGCCACCTCAAAAACAATAGTAGACAAAACCCTCCCACCTTACAAACCTCCTCAGAGATTCTACACATAGAGGGGGTAGAGTATGGGAGCTCCTCCTAAGGGTCCCATCAGGACACAGGGTGCACAGAGACCTCAATCAGTAGGAGCTTTTCAGTCGGCGAGACCTTACGATTCCATAGCCAGGTCATCAAGATCCACAACACAAACATCTAGAGTACTTAGTGGGGCCACATCCCACTAGAGAGGACCAAGCATCTATTATGGTTATGGTGTTGCTAGACACCATTGGAGAGAGTGCCCACAGAACCGTAGCAACAAGGGTAAGACACATATCTCAAAGCCTATCTTGTTGAGATATGGCACGGAAGCCATCGGATCTATGTAGTGGAGAATTGCTAGGTTGAGCACTGAGTACCGTGATAGAGATGACATGTAGTATTGGTGGTATTTCTGCCTTCATATTGTTTGATTCCGGTTCATCTGATTCTTTTATTGCACCATCCTTAGTAGAGCGTTGCAGGCTGGTGTTAGTTAGGAAGGGTCATAGTTGGGATGTTGAGATGGCTACGGGAGCCAAGATTTATGTAGACTCCTTAGTCAAGGAGTGTGTAGTGGAATTGGGACCCTTCACCACTACCTCAGATCTCTGAATCCTTCCATTAGGTTCCTATGGTGTCATCTTAGGCATGGAATGGTTATCTACACATAGAGCTAGAGTGGACTATTACCATAAGAATATTGCTTATACAGATGATCTAGGAGTGGAATCAGTGATAGCAGGGGTTAGGAGGCCCATTTCCATTCACACCATCTCCGCTATGCAGCTTAAGCGGTGTGTGTGAGGGTTATCAGATGTATGCTGTTACGATTAGTGACAGATTGAGGATGAGTCTAGTGGACCATCCCTTGATGACCATCCCATCTTGAGAGAGTTTTTGATGTGTTTCTAGGGGAGCTACTGGGGTTACCTCCCCCATGTGAGATAGATTTCCACATAGATCTAGTTCCGGGCAGAGCCTATCTCACGAGCACCTTATCGAGATGACTACTCTTGAGCTATGTGAGCTCAAGTTGCAGCTTGAGGGCCTTCTGGAGAAAGGCCTAATCCATCCTAGTGTATCCCCTTGGGGTGCACTGGTGATCTTCGTGAAGAAGAAGGATGGATCTCTATGGTTGTGTATTGATTACTTGCCAACTTGAACAAAGTAACGATCAAGAATCGTTACCCCCTTCCATGCATTGATGACTTGTTTGATCAGATGAAGGGGGCTATAGTTTTCTCAAGATAGATATTAAGTCAGGGTATCATTAGCTAAGGATTACGGAGGTAGATATTCATAAGACCACCTTCCACATGAGATATGGCCACTTACGAGTTCACAGTGGTACCTTTTGGTCTAATGAATTCCCCACAATGTTCATGAGCTTGATGAATGGGGTATTTAGGAATTTTTTAGATCGCTTCATGCTCATCTTCCTTGATGACATTCTAATTTACTCATGCATGCATGAGGAGCACGAGGAGCACCTTCACTAGGTTCTTCAGTGTCTTCGTGAGTAGCATCTTTATGGAACCTAGAGAAGTGTGTGTTCTTTCAAAGAAGTGCAGTATTTGGGCCACATCATTTATGGGGAAGGTATCACAGTCAATCCTTCCAAGATTCAAGCTATCATGGATTGGCCAACACCCACCAGTGTGATTGAGGTGTGCAACTTCATGGGTTTGGTAGGATATTATAGGAGATTTATTTAGGACTTTTCTCGGATTGTGCACCCCATCACTTCCCTTTAGTGGAAAGGGAAGAATCTCATTTGGTTCAAACATATGTGAGAAGGCCTTCATGACACTTTGAAGGAATGCCTCATGAAAGTGCACCTATTCTTGCAGTACCAAATCCTTAGGGTGAGTTCTACATTTGCACAAATGTTTATTTGGTAGTACTTGGGGGTGTGTTGATGTAGGAGGGCTGAGTAGTTTCTTTTGAGTCTCACAAACTCAAAGATTATGAGCTCAATTATCCAACTCATGACCTTGAGCTTGGAGCGGTTGTGCATGCCTTAGTGTGGTAGAGACATTTCCTCCTTGGCTGGAGATTTACACTCAAGACTGATCACTTGAGTCTTTTCCACCTCTTCACACAAACCAATCTCAACACTTGCAAACGACGTTCGATGGAGTTAATTTGTGAGTACGATATAGAGATAGAACATGTGAAGGGGAAGGAGAATGTGGTTGTAGATGCTTTGAGTAGATGGAGACATGTGGTTATGGCTACTTCAGTAGTTACAGATTTGGGGAGTGAGATTTTGTAGTAGCTTCTACCTTGCATCCAAAGCATAGATTGAGTCTCGAGGCCCTTGAGGGATATTTGATGGATTTTCATTAGATGCATATGGTCTTCTCAGACACAAAGGTTGGATATACATTCCTAGAGATGGAGACTTGAGACAAGAAATTTTGACAGAGGCTCATCATGCACCTTATTCAGCCCATCCCGGGTGAAGAAGATGCATGCCACTTTGAGACAGTTATATCATTAGAGAGGAATTCGAGAGAGAAGAGGCTGGTTCGTTATGTCATGTTGTTTAGAGTGTTAGAGGGTGAAGGCCAAGCATCAGCATCTAGTTGGCCTTCTCTTTCCTCACGCCATACCGAAGTGGAAGTGGGACACCATTTCCATGGACTTCATTGTGGGGTTACCGACGTCGAGATACCACCATGATGCCATCATGGTCACGATGGATAAATTGATGAAGGTGGCTCATTTTTCTCCGGTGAAGACCACCTACATAGTAGTGAGTGTAGTGGAATAGGTATATGTTGATGAGATTGTTAGATTACACGGGATTCCATGGAAGATCATTTGTGACTGTGATCCCTTGTACAATTCCCATTTTTGGACCACCTTATAGCATGCTCTCGGGACGAGGATCAATTTAAGCACAACATATCATCCTGAGATAGATGGACAGGTTTGGCAGGGGTGAATTAGATCTTGAGGACATGCTTAGGATGTATGTTATGGATCACCAGTCGAGATGGGAGGAGTATCTAGTACTTGGTGGAGTTTTCCTACAATAATATTTTCTAGAGTTCGATAGGCATGGCTCCTTTTCAAGAATTATATGGTAGAGAGTGCAGGATGCCTCTTAGTTGGGACAGTTAGAGGATAGGGTTTCTCTTGGGCTAGCCTTATTGTAAGACATGGAGCAGTAGGTTGTTTTGATCAGAAAAAGATTGCATGAGGCACAGGACAAGGAAGAAGAAGTATGCGGACCAGCATAGGACATATCGTAGTTATGAGGTGGGCATGAAGGTGTTTCTTCATGTCAGACCGCATAAGATCCCTATCCATTACGGAAAAGGTTCTAAGCTTTCTCCTAGGTTTGTGGGTCCCTTTAAGATCTTGGAGGACATTGGTCCCTTAGCCTATCATCTAGTGTTGCCACCTAGCTTGTCTTGCATCCATGATGTGTTTCATGTTTATGTGCTTAGGAGATATATTTCTTATCCTTCTCATGTGCTAGATTGGACCACATTGCAGGTGCAGGATCAGGGGCAAGTGATGGTGGAGCCCATATGCATTATAGAGTGTAGGACCTTGGGCCTTTGTGGCAGAGATATTGACCAGGTTTGGGTCCAGTGGGACAGATATGATGAGACTACTGCTACATGGGAGGATGCTACATTTCTACGAGTTCAGTTCCCACACCTATTCCAGTGACTTCTAGGAGGAATTCGAGTCTAAGGGGAGGGGGATGTAGTGCCCACTTCCCTTTGACACCTTTTTCTTTGATTTTGATACTTTGTTGACTACACTTATGGACATTGTTGTAGCCTTTTGATTTAGCATGATACTAGATGTTAGAGATATTGGACTGTTGTTGATTTCATTTCATATATGATGCATGTGGATTATTAGAGACATATTATATTGATGATTGATATGCTATGGACATGGTTATTTATATATATTTCTGACATGATATACTTTCATCTCCATGAGTAGGCTTTGATAATTGAATTAATGTTGCAATCATTTTGACATGGATGAAATGTTGGATAGAAATGTTGCTAGAAATTTGTAAATGATTCATAATTTGCCTAGATGATATTTATTCGTATATAGATGATTTTAGATTATATTACATATTTTGGCATGGATGTTTTAATGCGGCCACAAGGTCGAAGGAGGTATTCTGTGTTTTGCAAGTATATATATATATATATATATATATATATATATATATATATATATATATATATATATTCACAACAACATCGGGGGATTAGAGACCAACCACATTGGAATTCTAGATGAATTCAACTAGGGTCACCATGGCAACATGTAATTGTGTGTGTGTTAGAATTATTTGGTTAGGGAAAATTGTGACCAAGGGGTCATGTGTTGTTTTTGTTTTAGTTTCCCTTTTATTAATGTTAGTATGTGTTCCTTTGAGTGATGTAATTTACTTGTTTTAATTATTTATTTTTGATGTATGTGTTTCCCCCTTTATCTTAGTGGGTCTAAGTGTCTTATTAAAGTAATTAAATCTTGTCCTAAACTAATTAAAGATGTGACCAAAAGGATTTCATTTATTAGACTTGATTTACTCTTGGATTTTGTGTTGTGTGTTGAATGCTTGAGATTTTGAGTGTTGTACACTCTACCCTTCATGGGAAACTCGAATTTGGCCTTAAGGGCCAATTTTGAAGGCTTGTGGGACAAGTTAAACTTGTCCCACACCTCTTAAATTGTCATACCAACCCTACCTATGGGTTGGGGGTAAAATTAGACCCCATTAGGTGTTTTGGGAAGATAAAAAGGTGAAATGTTTATTGCACTTTCTTTCAAGTAATTAATTTTGTCCTTAGAGGGGTGTGGGCTTAGTTTGTGTGTGTAAGTATCTTGTCATTCCTCTCACCCACCAATTTATGGTGCATTGGGGTTGAGGTTTGACTTCTTAGGTGGAGTTGAGGATGAGTGATGTGGCATCCTACATGGAGCCACCTCATCCTCCTCTCTCCTTTTCTATTTATAGAAGCTCTTTTGCTTGTTTGGGGTTACTTCATTATTTTGTGCTCTTTTATTTTTGGAGAGTTAGAGGATTTTTGGGGAGTGCTTGTGGATTTTGAAGCTTTTGGATGCTTTCTTGGTTTTGAGGAGCTTGGGGACTTACTCTTGGAACAAGCTCTACTATGGAAAGGTAGGAGCTTCACCTTGCTTATGTTATGCTTTATTTTGTGTTTATGTGCTTGTGTTGAATGTTGTTTTTTTGGAATGCTTGTTGGGTGTGGGTAGATTTCCTAAGTTTGGAGTAGGAGGAGACTATGGGGAGTTTTCTTATAGGGAGGCATAAGAGTTTACTTTCTTTCTTGGAGGGATTTTGGGTTGGGTGCCTAATGAAATGCTTGCATTTCTTACTTATTTCTTTTATGAGGAGGCATAAGAGATTGAGGGAGGAATAAGAGTATGGGGAGGTATAAGGGGAAATTGAGGGAGGCATAAGAGTATGTAAAATTTTAGATATGCATTGGGGTCTTTAAGGTGGGCACCCATTCCCATTGGAGGCATAAGTGGCCTCGACATAGGTCTTGCTCTTTTGGCTTTCATTTTAAGCCTTGTTTTGTTGATTATTGTTCTTCTTCTTATGTTTTTGTTTTGAATGTGGTTGAAATGTTGTGAAATATTTTTTGTGTTGGAATTATCTTTCATTGTAATGTGGTTGGGGTTAGGGGGCCAATGGAGAGGATGGATTCTCCTCTTCATTGGATGTCTTGGTTGGGTGGAGAGCATTTCCTCTCCCCCATTTTGTTGTGAATCAAAAAAATCATGATGGAGCCTTCTTGTTGGTGTTGAGGAGCTTGGAAGTTTGTTGGAGTCCTTGAAGATTTCCCTTCTTGAGTGAAGCCTTTTTGTTTCCCACTCAAAGTGGAAGATTGTAAATTTGTTTATGTTTTAAAGGAAATGTTGAAATACAAGTTGTATTAATATTTGAAGAAGTTCATTGTAGAATTGTAAAGAAAGAAATTTCCTTCTCATTAGAATGTAATAGGGAAAGAGAAATAATCAAAATGGATATATTGTGTAAAAGTTTAGTTAGAAGTTGCATTGTGAAAAAGAAAGTTACTTTCATTGTGAAGTTGTAATGTGGTAAATGAGAAAGAAGAAATATAGAAGTTGTAGATGTTGTCATTGTATACATAGTAAATTTGAATGGAAAATGAAGTTGTTATAGTTATTTTGAACATACATATGTTGTAGCAAAATGGGAACAAGAGAACAAACTTGAAATATGTTGTTATTTGGAAATGTTGCTTTTGTAGTAAGAAAAAAATAATGTATAAGTAGATTTAGATTTCTTTTGCTCATGGAAATAGAAAGAAAATTTAGTTGAACAAAATTGAATAGATCTAGTAGTTATTATTAGATTTCAAATGCTTTAAATGAGTAATTTTAAGTAAGAAATGATCTAATGGAATGAAATATCAAAACTGGAAACCTTATGTGCATAAAACCCATTTCGAGAATGTGTTTTGGAACAAAGTAGTAACTTTTAATTTTTGTAAAATCTCGATTAAGGTTCTATTTTTTTAGAAATAGGACCGGCAACCTATACATAGTGGTGGTCCCATAACCACCACTCAAGCTAAGGCGGCGGTCTCAAAACTGCCGCTCAGTTGGGTAGTGGTCCATGGTTTGTCACCTAAGCAGGGCGATGATCCCAAGACCAATGGTTTGCTCTGGCGGCGTTTTGTCACTCACGATAGAACTCTGCGGATCCATGCATGTGCAAAATTTTTAACTGGTTTATGCAAAACTTAAAGTTGTAAATTTAACCAATGACTACCAACATGCAAACAATGTGTGATCCCATGGATTTGAGCAATAAATTATACAAATGGTGGATCTAAAACATTTCTTCTCATTTTATTCATGGGGGTAGGGTTTTCCCCAAAATTAAAAACCCAAATACAAAAACTTGAAACAAAACTAGATTGGTAAAAGGAATAACCCTCCCAATCCTTGAATGGAAGTTATAACAACAATAAAACTACATCTAAACTAATCTAAACTAGATCTCCTTGTAGAATCCTCCATAGTTCTTCCTCCTTTTCTCCCATGTCTTCCTCTTCTCCAACCTACATGATTTTTAACAAAACAAATAGACCAAATGAGGAAATGAACAAAGGAAAGGCTTTAATAAAACCTCATAATGAAATTTAGGGCTAGATGGGAACCCTAGGATCTAGTGGCCAAGATTGTTTTGAGCTAAGGGTGGAAGTTTCTCCCTACTTTTGTTAGGTGAGAATGATTTTTATAAATGTTGTTTTAAAACTTTAGTATGTGTAAATGGGGAATGGGGCCATTTAATTGCCTTAGGAATGTGAAGTCCTTATTAGCCCTTAGTATGTTTTAGTAAATTAATAAAAGGACTTTAGACTATTAGGATAATGAAACTAAATTATTTAATCATGAGGTTAGTAAATTTTGGATTGAACATTAACTTAAGTGATGAGAACATTTAATTAAGTAAATTAATCTAGGGTACCTTCCTAATGCATAATTGATTAATGTACTTTAAAGATAAATTTGAGAATATGTTAACCTTTGTTCTAAACCAGGTTCTTCAATCGAAAAGCTGAGTTAGTGGTGTTAGTTAATTGTTGTACCCTAGCGAATTAACATCCTTGTAACTTGTTTTATCCTTCTACCTTGTTCTTGTAAAATAAAAAAAATTAGTCACAAATTTTGGGTTAAGTATTGGGAGATAGCGTGTTCTAGAATGTCGTTTCGATGGGCATTACAGGTCACATTAAAAAATAATATTTTCAAAGGTGTTGTGGTCATAATAAAGGCATGGTACCCATCCCATATATCTAAAAAGGTTTTTATATGCAAAATAATATAAATAAGAACAAAAAAACTCATTTGAGAGCTCAAGTTCTTGTCTTTTCAAGTTGTCGCCCAAGGTATGCATTCGATACTTAGTAAATGTTTTGGGATGCCACGTGGTATCATGAGGATAATAATTTTTTGTCCTCTTCATCCCTTTACATTGGAATAATAGGGACAAAAAATTGTTCCCTCCCCCATTTTGGCAAAGAGGTCACATCATGTGACCCTGGTGACCTAATTTAGCCCTCTAGACCAACTTTTCTAGCCTCCCTCTCTCTTATTGCACACATGCATGACAAGTGGCAACACCAGGATGAGGAACATTTTTTAAAACTCTTTTCCTATCCAAAGGGAAAATGGGGTAAAAAGGTTCCTTCCCAAGGCTTCCCTCGGGTTACTCATATGACCCAATGTCGGCTAGAAAGTGCTCATTTTTAACTCCCCTTAATTTATCTAGGCCAATGAATCGGTGAAAATTGTCATGATAAGGATAAGGAACCATTTTGTGCACCCATTATCCCATTCCAAGGGGAAAACGAGGCACAAAAGAACACCCTATTCTCTCAATCCATTCAAAAACTATATACGAAATACGAGACTTTTTGCCACTTTTTGCTCATTCTCTCACACACCTTTGCTGAAAATTTTCAAGAAATATTCATACACCCTTTCCATCCTCCATTGATTTCATTCATGCTCCCATGATTTGAGAAAAGAAAAAACATTAAAGAATCCATATTTTTGAAGACCAAAAACATGTTTTTTTCCATAGAGACTTCAAACCGAAAAGGAATAATTTCTCATATCTAACAAACCGGTACATGAATCAATTTAGGATTTTTTGAATTATTTTCAATTTCTAGGCACCTTGAGGATCCAAGATATTTTTTCACATGCACGATTCATATTTTTGTAGTGAAGAAACTCCATGTTTCCGTGCAAGATAATTTTTAAATTTTAAAATATTTCATTTTGGAGACCAGATCAAAATGAAACTTCAACGATGCAACAAAATGAAAACCCCATATTAGAAAAACTGATTTCATCGAAATATGAGGTATAGAACACCACTTTATAAAAATAGTAAGGCTTCTACATAGGGACCTCCTATTTTTAGCAAGTAATCAAAAAGAGTAGTTTCAAAAAGCAATCTACATAAAGGTCATACAGATGGACAATTTGAGAGATCGGAGGAAAACGGGGTGGAAATTATTCATTTACTAAAATTGTAAACCCCCTCTTGAAGTGAAGGAAAGTTTTCTAAAATCCATGAAGTTCAAGTCTATAGGTGTGAAACCAGTTCATGCTCTTTCTTCTAAGTATTGAGGTGTAAGGGATAACAATGTTACTCACAGGGACTTAAAAATTCCAAGGATCAAATGTTTAGTGACCGAAGAGAGAGAGAGAGTCGCTTGAAGGATGAGATTTCCATGAGCATAAATTTTTTCATCAATGTGCTTGGGATCAAAAAATTATAATGACTCCATTGTCTAGGAATTGTTCCAATTTATCATTCAAGTGTGTAATCAGAAGATCACAAGGATGGTGGTGCTTCATGTTATGGAACAAAATTCTTCACTTTCTTCAATGGTGTACTCATCAGTGTTTTTTTCTTACTCTCTCGATGTGTAATGGAAAATGAACCATTTCTATATTGATCTTTGTCGGTAAAACATGGCAAGGTCAGTTTCGATCTTCATCTACTTCAATGTGGACCTCACCAACAACGCTTATGGTCATTGAATTGATCATTCAATAGTGTTTCTAAAAACTATATTTCAAGGTGTTCATGAATCATCTGAAGGAGATTTCTCATGGTGTAAAGAGTTCGAGGATCCAGAGTTCATCACATTGGAGCATTCCATCGGATCATCGGTGAGGCAGCTTCTTTGATGACTTAGTTCTCTCTTCTTTCTCTCTCTTCTCTTCCCCCATTTTATCTCTCCCCATGTTCTATTTCTCATTGGGGGTTGCACTTTTTCATTATATCTTATTTACTTAAAAAGTTACTTTATGATTATAATGTAATAAAGTCCCCTTAATTCATAAAAGGGGACTTGGGTCTCTCCTTAGAATGTGAAAAGTCACGAGTTGTGTAAGGCATATGAAAGGTCATGTGGGGGTAGGTGAAGAGTCTCTTCTAGTTCTATAAATTGTAAAGGCACCCTCATTTCAAGGGGTTGTCAATTTTGTGTTTTCATGAGAGAGTATCACTTGTGAAGAAGAAAATAGATAGCATTTCCTCTATTTCTCATCTCTATGTTCTTCTCACTCTCACTATGTACAATTTTTCTCAAGCATCAATGAAGAAAGAAGGATTTTTTTCCTCTTTGATAAGGATATTTGTGAGACTTTGTGTTCAAAATATTAACTTGTCTTGTTGCCATTTACAAAATTATGTTTCTTCTAATCTATGTGTGTTGGAATTTTTTGGTTAATGGTTGTAGGAATATGATTTTCTACTTACAATGTTAATCACCTTCTCCTTTTCTCACTCCCTTTCCTACTCTCCTAGAAAGTTTTCTCTTGCAAGAGATTGAAATATTTTTACTCCGTATGGTTAAGTGGAGTGCCCCTATTGTATCTCTCACCGTAAGGCAACAAAGAATCAAATTTTACACACGCATACAAATACGAGCATCATCGTTAAAATAGAGGGACTTAGATTCCCATAGCATTAGCAAGATACCCATCAATTTATCCACTAAACAAATTTTCTCCCAACACAACCTAAGACCAAATTATTACATGGTTTGTTCCTAGAGGAAGATAATATGTTATAAATTTTTGTACACATAAATCTAGATAAGTGGATTGGTTGTGATCGAGGTAAGTACTTTTGTATGTAATCGAGTAGTATAATAAAGCAATACAATCTTGCAAGAACACTAAGGATGGTATAAGATATAACAAGTAGGCTTAAACTAGATACACAAGTTGTTATTTAAGGGATTAAGCCTTGGTATACATTATCAAGTGAATATTTACCAAATTTAGGTGTTAAAATCTATGCCCCATCCACACACCTCGAAGATAGGAAAAAAATTATTACTTACAAGAAAAGATACCACAATGTGTAAACACACATTTATGTTTTCTCTATATGCTTGTTTCTTTAGAGTGCTTATTATCATGTCAAACTTTTATGCTCATTTTAAAAAAATCTTGACATTATTTCCATTCTCATGATTACTATAATGAAAAATTATTACATTCTCATATTATCATTTTGTTTTACTTCATTTTATGCATTTGTCAAATTTCTCACCTTGGTTTTTGTCTTGCAAGCTTGTCCTTTCCTTGTGTAATTTCAATTTCATATTTCAATTCATTTATATTATAGTGAATTGATAAGTTTGATCATTACAAAAATGTGTAAGTAATTTTTGAGATCACATTTGCATCAAAAATGGTTTCTAAGTACTCTTAGGCCCTTTTATGAATCACTTTCATTCTTGGAAAACCTACAAGATGTGCTTTGGAACTTTTTGTTATATTTTTGCATTGACTTTGCACTTTTTAGACCCTGTTTTTAAAGTACACCTTATTTTAACTTAATTCAAGTTCCTAGAACATGCCCCAAGTGTTCTTTTTGCACTTTATGACTTAAAAGTTATCAAAAATGTTATGTGTGCACTTTTGGAGGGAAAGTTGCTAAAGTAATTATCCCCACAAATGTTTGGAAGCTAGGGTTATAAAATGATGTTGAGGATATAATTATCACTTAAGTGGTTCCTAAAAGTTCATCCAAGTGCACTTCTAGGAAGTCGTAGGTTTCAAAAGCACACCCGATTTTGGACTTGGGAACTAATCTTGTTTTGATCATAACTTTTGCATCAAGCTCCATTTTTATATCATTTGAAACATTGGAAATAATTTGAAAAAATTATTAAAATTTTTAGGTTTCATATCATCAATATATTCATATAAGTTTCTTAGGAACCAATTTTGAAGTTTGTTAAATTACCTTCATTTTAAGAGATTGATTTGTTTATAGTTCAACTTTTATTCATTAATTTTTCCCAATTTTATTTCATGTCCTCTTCATCATGAAAAAAATGAAGTGTAGTATTCGCTTAACAATTTTACCATTGGTTATGGAAAATTTGATCATTTGAACATTTACAATATCAAGAAAAGGGTTAGTAGTTGAAAGTGGACTATTATTAGAGGAAGACTCCACCGTAATGGCTTGTATAAAGTGGAGGGTTTAATTATTTCAATTCTACACATTATAATTGTACATATGTGTGTTGATGATTTATATGCTTCATAATCATGGATATATTTATTGGGAAACACTCTCTTCTTGAAGGAGAGGGATGTGTTTGAGACTATTTTGGTGTTTAGGGTTGCATTACTAGGGTTGAAAGTCCTCAAGTTAATCATGTAAAGAAACCCCCATGGATGAAAATCAACATTTCCCATAAAAATTTTTACTTAAGTAATTTCTATTTCCTCATAGGGAAATGTACTTTCCTTCACTTACGTGACTTTTTGTTTCTTCGTTGGGAAAAGTATTTTTGTATAACTTACGTGAATCCAATTTAAATTTGTTTTAAGTTGTAACTTAAGTGAAAGTGAAAAAGGTAAAAGTTATATCCTTACAATGATAATAGTTATGAGGTGGTCATGGGCTAAAATTAGAAATAGGGAATGGATTTCCATTATAAAAGGCTAGTCATTTTCTTTCCTTTTCTATGAAATGCGGATAAATTATTACAACTTTGTGTATATTTGTTTTGAATTAATTCCATGAAATATATATTAATTGTAAATGAGAATAATGTTATTGTGCTTATCATGTTCTAAATACGAACTTTGATTACTATATATGATTATATATAAAATTGAATGTTAATTCATTATGTGGGATGCATTGATATGTAGACTATCTACTACCTATTCTTGTTTATGTACTTTACATGCCATATAAAAAAATCAATTAGCCTCAAAGACTTTATGCTTATGATTGGCTCTTATTCTTCATGTAGTTGTTAATGTTTTATCTTCCATGTGAAAGAGAGAGTTTTTAGTTTATATTTTCTTGCATTTATCTGAGAAGACTTCCATGTTTTTATTTTATTGGATGATTTCTATCATTTCACATATTTTTCTCTCCTTTATCCTCTCTTTCTCATTCTCAATTTTCCACCCTTTACATTTTTTGGTTAAAAGAACCAAAAACCCAAATACCCCTATCATACGAGGGAATTGCCTCTCTCAAAAATAGAAGAACTTCACCCTGTCAATATGTGATTCATCATAGTTATTGCATATTTTATATTTCATAAATTGGGATTTTTATAAAATATAAATCTAAATCAAACTATTCCAATAGTTCCTTAGTGGTTACTGAAGATCCTAAAAATGAATACTCCGATAGAATGTGGTAAATTTCCATAGAATAATTGAACTATAACTCATAATTTAAATTGAACTTGAAACTACAAAATTGAAAGTGAATGTAAAGCATGGTACAAATACACCTATCTTTTTGTAAATGTAGTAACCTCTTGATTGTGTCACTTAAAGATAAGTATAGAAGTTGTACATGTGAATGAAAAAAGGAATTAGGTTTCCCAACCCAAAGTAACCAAAATCTATTAGGGGTTTCCCAACAAATTGAATAATTGAAGAAAGGTTGGTTTTTTCTATCCTAACAACATTCACTAGAGAATGAGTGGGATGGTGACCCAAGGTATCACTAGGCCCATATCTACTAAGGAAATTAATATATTAAAAGTAAAACCATCCATTCACATAACCACACTATTATACAGATCCTAATTCAAAAATGTAAAACTCATGAAAATTTGATAGGGAATGAATTACATACATGCCTCCAACATGAATTTTATGAGTAAATTTTAAAATTTGAAGATGGAACATGTATTCCAAATAGAAAATAAGAAAATAATGGTGTATTTGAAATTTTATTACGCCCCTACATCTATATCAAATAGTGTATAATGTACTAACACTTTGCATATTATACTGAATATGTACATGGAACTTATAAACACTTGTATTTTTATGAATGCTCATAAATTAGATGTCAAAATATTCCTAGAAAAATACCATCCAATTCATAAATAACATTTGATAGTTATATTTTCTATTAAATATTTTTTTCCAACCTAAAAGTTTGTAATGATTTTTGTTATAACCTATTTCTATATGTTCATGATCTATAGTTTGTACATATCCTTAAATTATATTGATACTATTGTGATATCCCTATTAAATGTCCCCTCTTTTGAGGTGAGTGATATATTCTATATCTCACTCAACTCAAAAATCAAAGTGTGCCCATGTTATATATTTAACATATAACCATCATTGAAACAAATAAAATATAACTATATGTCGTCATAATATATAAAGTAGAACTAAAAGATAGTTCAATATAGATATCGTGGCACAAAGAGATAACACACACAAAAAAGTATATGTATAAAAGCATAAAATCACATAATAATACAAGTACATAAGTCAATGTCACATATAATTTTATATAGAAGGCCAAGTGTTGCATACTGAGGATTAAATAATGTCATACACATAAATAAAGGGATGAATGGTTGTATTAGAAAATATCATTGAGGGAAAAAAAAGGATACAATAGTGTTGCACATAAAAAATAGAAGGAAAATGGTTGCACACAAAAAAATCATATAAGAAATCCCATTTATAATAATTAAAATATATAATAACCCATATGCACATATGAAAAAAGAAACTAGTCTTGTGCATCCACATGTATTAGTCCCAAATGTCCAAATAAATAACATATATCATAATATGGAATACAATTGAAATAAATTTTTGAAATATCACTTTGCAATAAATGAAACAATAACACTTAATAGAATAAAGATGCCCTTTAATTAGCAAGGCTACTAGACAAAGGCTAAGTACAACACCTCTGATCATTTAAAGTCATGTGTATCATACATCATCCTTGAATACCTCATGATAAATGTGTTTAAATAAAATGTAATATGTTATCTATCAAACTATGTGAAAAATAACATATGTAAACTAAATAACTTGTAAATAAAGGCATTTGTAGCTCTTAATTTTTTTATTTTTGGAATATTAGAATGTTTTTTTAATTTGTGAAACATTTTATTTTTGTATTATTGGATTGTTTAATTGAAAGTGTGGGATTAATTGATTAGATCCTCATCGGGGTCAAGTTAAATTGGTCCAAGATTATCCAAAATATAAATTCTATTAAGGTGACCGACATATTGAAGGGAAGGAGATCTATAATGTATACATCATCAATATAAGGGTTCACATGTGGTGCCAAGGTATTTTAAAAATGTTTAATATTTTAATCACGTAAAATAAATATTAGGGTTCCATCATGAGGGAATAAAATATTTTTTTATTAATATTTAAAATTAGCTCCATGTGTTGTAACCATGGTATTCATAAAGGAAGTTTACTTGGGTATCCATTTTTTTCCATCCATAATGTTGGTTATAATATACGTAAGGAATAAGTAATAAATATATCAACGGACCCATGATATTTATGGAGTCAAGAATCATGTGTAACATATGAAAAATTAAAACTAGGATTATGTATTGTCTCCATGGTGCATGTATTGTTCTATTCATTATTTTTGACTAGCAAATATTTCTGATACTTTCAATTGATTTAAAATACTAGCAAAATCGTATGTGAAATGTAAAATGGAAATGTTGAAGGGGGTCTTTTATAGGATTCATATTGGAGGGAGAGAATAAATGGGAGATGAAGATAGGTGAAGAAGAAGGGATTAGAGGGTGGAGAAGTGCGATGGAGGTGAAAGTAGAAAGGAGAATGAATGTGAAACCAAACCATACAAAAATGACAACACATTTATGTCAATCATATGAGGAGACCTGGGTTGTTGTCTTAGACGATGTAGAAACAATGTAAAGAGATATTTGTCAACATAAGGAGTGATATATGTTTTTAGTTTTAGCACTTGCATACATGTAGACTGGATGATTTGGAGCGGAAGTAGAATCTGAAGGTGCCACCTCATGCAAAGCTCTACTAATAAACAATAGAGATGGCATTGTCATTCAATAAAATCGGTAAAATGGATAGGTGTGGTCTTTATGATTTTGATTATACGGGGGAAACTAACCATCAACATGGGACATGTAACGCCACCCTTTGAATTAGATCCGAGGGAGAAAATAATGTGAAGAAGCCATGGGAAGGGGGAAGAAGTAGTGGTAGTGGAGCGGAGGGGTGAACATGATTATGATTATTTAACTATGATAATATTTTGAAGGATTTGATCATTTTCAAGTATTTGAACGTTGTTATTATGAAGATAAAGGTTGAAATACACAGAGAGGAGAAATTGTTATTACTTTTTGTAAAAATGGAGGCTTTAATGCATATAAAGGTTAAGGGTTTTTTTAATCTGAAAGTCTTGCAAGACTGTGTTTATTTCTAGTTAAATTTATTCATGAAACCTATGGTGCACATGTTTTTAAATATTGATGTCAAGGATTTGAATTCCAACATTTAATTCTCACAAAAAGTGGCTATAAATAAATCTTGTCTCTATCTTTTTATGACATCATCACCACACTTTGAATTGCATAGGATTTCACATACACTATGTATAATGCAAATCATATAAACTTTGTATGTGGGTAAGTGTGTTAGGAAATCATTTGTTAGTGCTCATGGTAATTTATGTTTTACCGTTGTAATTAGTAACTACTGTGTGGTAAATAAGTTAGTATATTGTTTGGGGTGAGTGAGGTTGTTTGTAACAACTCACATAGGTTATATTTTGTTATAGCTACCTCCTAAATTATAGGAGAGCTATATTCCTATTTATATGGGTTCTTGTAATATGAAGTTAATGTGCTGAATAGAATATCTTTTGTTGTGTTCAATCTGGTATGGTATTATGATCGTGTCTTATCCCTACGATGGTAGAGCAAGTTATTGATGATGAGAGTTCCCTCGAAATCCATTCACCTCTTATTTCATATGATGTCGTACCAAGCCACAATTTTTCTTTGCATTTGGATCCGATCTTGGGTTTGTTGGAAATATCTAATCTTGTTATAGATAAATTCCAACTTTATGTAAAATATTTACTTTATTGTGAATATTATCCCCTCCAAATATCAAGAGATATTATTCATAATATCTTGTAAATATCCAAGAATGGTTAGTAAGAATTCTAGGAATATCTATAAAATATTCAAAAGATAAATAATATATAATATAAGATATTATGAGATATTTTATAAGGTAGAAGGTTGGAAAAATTCTATAAATAAGAGGTTTCACTTTGTAATTCAATAAGCAAGGAAAGAAAGAGAAAAGCAAGAGAAGGCATCGAAGTGCTCTAGAGTATTTTGAATAGAAAGTTAAGTTTTTATTTCTCTTGTGAGTTTGTGTGTGTTCATAATATTGTTTCTATTTTTATTATCTTAGCACACACCCTCTAGGTTATGAGTTAGATATAATTCCTTCAAATTGGTATCAGAGCTAGGTTGAGCTTACATCATAGGTCTTTATTTTTCTCTATTAGTCTAGTTAAAATGGTAGGTATGAGCAGCAACCTCCCTCAAGCCCACATCCCCATATTTAATGGGAAGAACTATGATTATTGGATCATAAAAATGAGGACTTTATTTTGTTCACTAAATGTGTGGAGAGCTAGTTGAGAATGGGTTTCCAGAACCTGCAGATTTTCAAGCATTTCAAGCACTAAAGACACAAGCATATAAAGATTTGTTGAAGGAGAACAAGAAGAAGGATTCAAAATCCTTGTTTCAAATTCAACAAGCAATGGATGAGTTCATCTTTCCATGAGTTGCAGCAACAACTAGATCAAAGCAAGCATGGGAAAGTCTTCAAACAAATTATCAAGGTACTAGTAAAGTAAAATTTGTAAAATTATAAAATCTTAGAAGAGATTTTGAGAATATTTGCATGAAAGACTTAGATTCAGTAGATTTTTTTTCACCCATGTGATGAGTGTAGTAAATCAAATTAGGTATCATGGTGAGACTTTAGAGGATCAAAGGATTGTAGAGAAAATACTTAGAAGTCTTCCTAGCAAGTTTGATGTGATTGTTGTTGCAATAGAAGAATCAAATAATTTAACTCAAATGTCTATAGATGAATTAATGGGATCCCATGAGCAAAATATTGAATAGATTAGTTAGCTCATCTCTTGCAAGCCTTTAAATCACAAGTTTCGATCAAGCGGTCATAGAGCAAGAGGAAGATCGAGCTTCAACAGAGGGAGAGGAAGATATTTCCAAAGAGGATCTAGAAGCCCAAACACATATTATGAAGGAGGAAGAAAAATTCAAATTTCTACACTGCAAGTGCTAGAGGCCGAGGAAACAATCAAAATCAAACTTATGGTCAGAGGTATGATAAGTCAAATGTTTAATGCAATTACTGTAAAATGTATGGACACTATGCTAATGAATGCAAGAAGAAACAATTTGATATGAGTAGACAAAATGCACATTTTTCTGAAGAAAATCAGTCTTAAAGTTATATAATGGTTATTATTACATGCAATGTTGCTCAATAAAGTACAAATGATATTTGGTTTCTAGATAGTGGATGCAATAATCACATGAATAGATGTAAGGAAATGTTTGTAAACATAGATGAGTCAGTTACATCTGAAGTTAATTTAGGAAATGATAATAAAGTTGCAGTAATGGGAAAAGGAACCGTAAATATTGAAACAAAGAAAGATGAGAACAAACACATTCTAGATGTGTATTATGTTCCTAGTTTGAAACATAATCTAATGAGTATTGCGCATCTAGTGTAGAAGGGATATAAAGTCTATTTTGAAGATGATGTATGTATTATACTAGATAGAAATCCAAGTAAAAATTTGATTTCAAAGTTTGAGATGACAAGAAACAAAATTCTTCCATTAAGAATCCAACATGATTTGTCATCTAAAGAGTTTTCTTCACTAGAATTTAAAGTTTCTTTAAAAGATCAGATTTGGTTGTGGCATTTGAGATTTGGACACTTAAGTTTTAGTGGTTTAAATTTATTGCAAAATAAGCATATGGTGAAGGGTTTAACTTTGATAGAGAAACCAAACAATCCTTGTGAGAGTTGTATTCTAGGGAAGAAACACAGGAAAAACTTTCCTGTTGGAAATTCATATAGAGCTAGATCTCTTCTTGAGATTGTCCATTCATATCTATGTGGAGCTATGAAAACAACATAAATTAGAGGGAGCATGTATTTTCTAACTTTTATAGATGATTTGAGTATAAAACCTTGGGTTTATTTCTTGAAACATAAGTTAGAAGCTTTTAGTGTGTTCAAAGAGTTTAAGGCCATGGTTGAAAAGTAAAGTGGTTACTATATAAAGGTGTTAAGATTAGATAGAGGAGGAGAGTATATTTCAAATGATTTCCTAAATTTCTACAAATTTCATGGGATTAAGAAAAAATTTGCAACAAGGTATACACCTCAACAGAAACAACTAGAATGGTGTGTTGAAAGCCAAACATTTACCAAAATAGAGTACAGGCTGAAGTAGTACGAAAATGCGGTTTACATCTTAAAATGAACAATTACGGAAACAACTAGAAGTACATTTACCAAGCCAAATATTTACCAAATGAGTATTGGGCTGAAGTAGTGGCTTGTGTGGTTTACATCTTGAACCGATGTCCAACAAAAATTGTGAAGGATAAAGTTCCTCAAGAAGCATGGAGTGGAAAGAAACATAGTGTCTCACATTTAATAATTTTTGGATGTGTAGCGTATGCTCATATTCCAAATGAGAGGAGAAAGAAATTGGATGATAAAGGAGAGATGTATTTTTGTAGGTTACAATGAGCAATCAAAAGCCTATAAATTGTATAACCCCATCACAAAGAATTCTATTATTAGTAGAGATGTTGAGTTCATTGAAGAACAAGCATGGGATGGAAGTATTGATAAGTTAACAAATATCACTATAGGAATACCTCATCATGAGAATGAGTTTGATAAAAATATCACAAAAAATTTTCATCTAGCACCTCAAGGGATCGGTGCAGTGACATCTTCTTCAAATAACACTCCGAGTTTCAAACAACATCCTAAGAGGTATCTCAAGTGGATTTTCATCCCCTCCAGCAAATTTGCATCCACATGAAGCATCAGGGAATGAAGGTAATTCTTCAAATTCAAAGTCTTATAGTAGTGACATACCAGATCTAGCATTAACAACACAAAGGTCTCACTTCGGGACACCCCGGAAAGACAAGAAGCTTAAGGGAGATTTATGAACAAACTCAAGGTGATGAGAATGTTGATTTATATTCTGATTTTGCATTATTTTCTCATGATGATCCTATATATTTTGAAGATGCATTTTAAAATGAAAATGGGTAAAAGCTATGGATGAAGAAATTGATTCTATTGAAAAGAATCGTACATGGGATCTTGTGAGCCTTCCAAAAGGAAAGAGTGTAATTGGTGTAAAGTGGGTCTACAAGACAAAATTCAATGCAGATGGAAATGTTGAAAAACATAAAGCTAGGTTAGTTGCAAAGGGTTTCTCACAACAACCTAGAATTGATTATAATGAGACTTTTTCTCTAGTATCTCGACTAGACATTATTAGATCTGTTTTAGCATTAAAAACTCAAAATAATTGGAAAGTTTATCAAATGGATGTCAAGTTTGCATTTTTGAATGACATACTAGAAGAAGAAGTTTAAGTTTTACAACCACCTAGATATGAAATTGTAGGTCAAGAACACAAAGTCTGTAGATTGAGAAAATCCTTGTATGGTCTGAAACAAGCTCCAAGAGCATGGTATAGCAGGATTGATTCATATTTTTGAAAAATCAATTTAGAAAAAGTGATAGTGAACCAACACTATACATAAAAATGAATGATCAAGATCAAATTCTAATTGTATGCCTATATGTTGATGATCTAATATTCACAGGATATTTGTCAATTGACTTGTTTAAGACAGCAATGAAGAAAGAATTTGAAATGACAGATTTGGGTCTAATGAAGTTTTTTCTTGGCATAGAAGTGTGTCAATCAGAAAATGGAATTTTTATATGTCAATCAAAATATTCCAATGATATTTTGAAAAGGTTCTGCATGATGAATTGCAATCTAGTATCAACACCAGTTGCCATAGGACCGAAGCTAATAAAATATGATAAAGGTTGTGATATTGATACAACTATGTACAAAATACTTGTTGGTAGTCTGATGTACTTGACTACTACAAGGCCTAATATCATGTATGGTGTAAGTCTTATTTCCAAGTTTATGGAATCCCCAAAGGATTCTCATTGGAAGCTGGAAAAATAATTTTAAGATATGTTAGTGGAACAAAATCTTTTGGTATTTTATATACAACTTCTAATATTTTCAAGTTAGTTGGTTACACATATAATGATTATGCAAGAAGCATAGATGACAGAAAGAGCACATCCGGCTATGTTTTCCATTTTGGTTCAGGAGTAGTTTCATGGGCTTCTAAGAAACAACCTATTGTCACTCTCTCTTTGGAAGAAGTAAAACAAAAAGGACCAAAAATATATTTTGTGATAACAACTCAGCTACTACATTGTCAAAGAATCATGTTTTTCACAAAGGAGAAAGCATAATGATACTAGGTATCATTTTATCAGAGAGCTAGTCAACAATGGACAAATATTTTTGGAGTTTTGCAGGTCTATAGAACAAAATGTTGATATCTTCACCAAACCATTACCAAAGGACACATTTGAGTGTATGAGATATTGTTTGGGCATCATAGGTCCGTTTTGCTCCAAAAATACATGAAGAATCAAGATTAGGAGGGAGTGTTGGAAATATCTAATCTTGTTCTAGATAAATTCCAACTTTATGTAAAATATTTACTTTATTGTGAATATTATCCCCTCCAAAATATCAAGAGATATTATTCATAATATCTTGTAAATATCCAAGAATGGTTGGTAAGAATTCTAGGAATATCTATAAAATATCCAAAAGATCAATAATATCTAATATAAGATATTATGAGATATTTTCTAAGGTAGAAGGTTGGAAAACTTCTATAAATAAGAGGTTTCACTTTGTAATTCAATAAGCAAGGAAAGCAAGAGAGAAGCAAGAGAAGGCACCGAAGTGCTCTAGAGTATTTTGAATAGAAAGTTAAGTTTTTATTTCTCTTGTGAGTTTTGTGTGTGTTCATAATATTATTTCTATTTTTATTATCTTAGCACACACCCTCTAAGTTAGGATTTAGATATAATTCTTTCAGGGTTTGCATTCAACATTCATGTGCATTTCAAAGCCATTCCACTTTGAAGCATTGGCAGTTGTTTAAATCCTGTTGAATTGCCTTGTGTGCATCTATTACATTTGTCATATTTTTGTATATGCCTTGAATCCATTCGTGTGATATTTTGTTGTCTGGGTTCTCCTTATGTATGTACTTTTCAAAAATAGTTGATCCATTCCGTGAAGATCCTTCCTTTGTGAAAAATCTATATATAGATTTGTTCTCCATCCTTCATTATGTTCATTATTTAGTGAATCTTTACATGCATAGCTCTTTTCTAATCCTGCTCACCCATATATATCTATTTGCAGTCCCATGGAAGTGCTACCTTCTAACTTGGCATTTGAGATCTTCCACATTTCAATTCTATCACAACTTCATCTACACCATATCGATCTAGTCTAGCATCATATATTTGATTCAAAGATTCCTTCTCACGCATTTATTACATTCAAGAAGCTTCGAGAGTCAACAGTCCCATTGGTCGTGTTCATGAGCCACGTGTGAAGTAATTATAACGTTTCTCTACTTGGATCACATCTTCTTGGAGAAACCGTAAATAAATTTTGTTGGAGCGTTGTCATTAATGCTTAGAATAATTATGGTGCCTAAAGCTAGTTCCCATATATGTGATCTATGTGGAAGATTCAAAAGCCTAAATATTATTGCATTGCATTCATCCTTGAAATCAAGAAGCCCACCATATTTTTCATACATAGGTGATATTAGGTTTTGTTTATTTGTTTTGTTAACTATTTTTCTTTAGCATAAATAGTTTATATGTGATTCGTGTCCTTTTTTTAAGTGAAGTATGTGTTAATTCTTAATTAGGTTTTAGAAATTAAATATTGATCTCGGTGGTTATATTGAGTTATTCGTGTAATTATTGAGTCTTTTATAATTTAATTCAAAAAGTCTTTTTTTGGTAATTCGGTGAGTAAAATGTAATCGTTTGTTTTATGTTAAATAAGTATCAATTGTATCATTAGTGTCATTAAATTAAGTCAGTCAAATCTCATTATATTTGTTATTGTTAATACTCATTGTGTCATTGTCTCGTCAAATTTAAAAAAGGTCGATGAGTCGTAATCTCATCAAATCCTGAGTTTAACAAACCGTGATCACAATTTATAAAGTGAAATTGTGATTTTAAAACCGTGATCATGGTCTACTTTGTTAGGTTTTGAAATTCCCAAATCTAAAGCCATGATCATGGTATATAAACCATGATCGCGGTTCTTTGATAGATTAAATAAATAGTAGTGAACCTCATTTTCCCCAACATTTTCTCCAAATCACGTTTTTCTTTCCATTGTTGACACTCGCACTTTGCATTACCCTTCCAAATTGAAATTTTTTCTTACGGATCATGATTTTACACGATGCCTCTCGAGACAAAGATGTAAGCCATCATTTGTTTATCAATTTTCTTACATTTTAGGTTTTTATTTTGCGGTTTTCATGGGTTTTTGAATCTTTTGTTTATGTATAAAATTTATTTATTTTTTCGGTTGTTTGACAAGCCGCTAATCATCCAATTTGTCCGAGCATTCCTCCACTTCCTCAAAATCCTCCTCTGAACATTCCTTTGCCTCCTATGGCTCCTACCATCCCCATAGAACCACTAGGAACCCAAGGTGATATCATTACAAAAATATGAGAAAATAAAATTTCCATTTAGAACCTTATTGAAACTATCAGAATAAATTATTCCACAAATCCAAGCCGCATGACTTTAGCCAACACACTTCAAACATTGATTGGCGAATTTGAATCTGCAACAAACCAAATAGATAGATGGAATACTTTTAGAGCTGATTGAAGGCATCGATATGTAGAAAATTTATCACATGCGGCCGTGAAAGATTTTTTTTTTGGAAAAGAATGCATTTGTGCACTATTTATGGGCCCTAAAACCACTTCCCCCCTCACGAATAATTACAAATGGTTCATTATCCACTAAGGTATCACGATGACCGAATTCATTAACTAAAATTGGCTATATGGGGAAATAACAACCCTAGCTAATCTAAATAGGAGGACTAAAAGTTTGTAAATAAAATAGAACAATATGGAATGAATCTAAACTAATTTATTGTAAATGAAATAAAACCCGATGTACAAGAGGATGTAGAGATATAGTGTAGTTGATTAAAGGTGGCTGTTGTGGGTTATCGCAGTCCGAATGCAGAGAATTTGAAAGTGCATGTGAACACTCGGGGACCCCTGTGAAGGGCATATCTTGTAGATCCGAGATGTCTAGGGTGTGTGGGAGTGTAATGGGTGCCACTGGGATGCCATGGTCTCACGAGACCGGGCACTCTAAACAATGTAAATTATTGAAACCTAGGAACTCGTATGGTCACAAGTTAGCTCGAATGCTTCCTTCTATCACATTGGATTCACCGAGAAAACCTGTTAATGACCTATAAAACAAAGATAAGTATCAAACCATAGAAAAAAAATGCATATGAATGGGTTAGACCGACCTCAATCACCAAAATAGTGGACTTATTGTTGAGTGTTGCATTACATTTCATACCGTATGTAGTTACGTGCATGTGTGCATGTTGTGCCATAGGTTCTCTCATGCTAGTCGTACTTTGTGAAGTACTGAGAATAATAGCTATAGAAAATGTAAATAGAATGTGTGCATGGAATAGAATAGAATCCCCCTATGCAATGTGTGTGATGCAGATCTTCCTAGCCTTGATGTATGGTGCTATGTGGATGCAATGGATGTAACTCTAATGGAGTGATAGATAGTAGTGATGCTAGGACCCTCATTATGGTCTTATAAGCTTTATATTTATAGGGATCTCAAGTCTAATTTTGTAATTAATCTTGACAAGGTTGACTGAGAAATATATAAACATGACTAATGGCTAGAATTGACCCAAAAAGGAGTGAAATGGGATTTGCATAGATTGGGGTGCCCAGTGGGGACCGAGGCACCTAGCAAGACAGTGGGTGCCTTGATTTAAGGTTAGAATGTCGGGGAAGTTTTGAAATGGGTGGATAAGTGTTGGAAAATATGTGGGAAGTACAAAATAAAATATAAAATAAATATGGCCAAAAGGTGTGATTAATTAGTACTTTAACCACTTGAGAAACTTCTAATTAGTAGTATAAGACCGGGTTAAATTATGTGTAAAGTTCATAATTTTGTGTCTAGATTTGCCCCATTTTATGTTGGTGAGTGAAAAACTCGATAACATAAAGTAGATAGAGATGTGTACCTTATATCCATGTAGAGTGTGGAAGAAATCATGTTGATGGATTAGAATCAATCGTGGAATGACCAAAGAAAATATGGAGGAGCATGGAATAAGAGTGAATCTAGGGTAGAACATGTGTGTATAGCTGTTGTTGTGTGTAATGTACATGCATGGTTTATATGACATGACATATGAATGTCTCAAAGGTGTTTTGTTGTTGTTTTCATTATTAATTGTTGTTTCCCCCAATTTGAATGATTGTTTCTCATACGACATACCCGGAAGGAGAAAATTCTCAAGTACTCAAATATGTATGTATGTAAAAACATTGTGTAAAGTACGTAAATATAAAGTACGTAAATATGGAATATGTGCACCTGATCCATGTCGAGAAGAAGGGTGTAGAAGGATATCATGTATGTCATGAGTTATTTGGGTGATCTCATGCCACCCTGGATAAAGAAGTGTAGGGAGGAAATGCTCTATGTCCTCCAACTCTAATCACTTCTGCTGAAATTTGTTAAAGAGATCTCTATATTGTGCTGGTTTTTGGGTGATCTGATGCCACTAGATGAAGAAGTGTAGAGAGGCCACCCACTATAACCCCGAGCCTACAACTACTCTCTACATAATGTCCGAATGACACCATGTCTGTTATGGCCACTTGTGTATGGAGTTTGCAGACTGGTTTGAACTCACTCATTATGTCTAAACCGGTGTAAATATGTTCTCGTTAGTAAAAACCCATAATGATTCCCCCTTATTTGGGGGTTCATGCAATGACCTAGAAGGAGAATGTGGCCCCAAAAGAGGACCAACTATAGGTTGACCTATAACTAGCTCAACCCTACAGGGGAAAGGGAAAGCACTTGGTAGATATCAAGGTATGCACAAAAGGGGATGACTAGCCAAACAAGTGTTATTTTACATGCACATGCATGTAATCAATGTAAAAAAATGGAATGTGTAGAAAAAATACCAAGAACAGTAGTGTAAACACAAAAGTAACAACAAGAAGACCATGAAAATTGGGTTACAAACAAGGGACATCACTTATGATGTCATAAGACACTCAAGGTTGTCATGGGAAAAAACAACAAACAAGTTTGCACAAAAGAAAAGGAAAAATCCCGCATATAATAAAAAACAATGGAGATAAGTAGAAAAAAAAATAGTCATGGAAACATTGAAACCCTACAAAACAAGTGCTACACATAGAACACCCATTAGCATGTTAGGGTGATAACCATATGTCAAAAAAATTTGAACAAGTAATAATATGCTAAGTACAAAATGAAACAATAACACCTATATAAGAAAAATGGGAATGCCTTCACTAACCAATATATTAAGGGTCAAAGACGATCATTCATACCACGCGTGTAAATGTCCTATATCTGTGATCACACTAAACAAAGACCTAATGCGCATGTGTGTATGATAATGACATATGAGAAATCAAGTTAACATGTGTAGTAAATTTATCATGTAAAACACTAGTAAGAAAAAGTAAATGCCCCCAAGATAATACATTATGTAGTGGATGGATGGAATGGAATGATAGAGCATGTTCCCTTTAGTGTATGAAATTATATAAAGTGAGGTTCATTTTGTTTTCCCCCAAACAGTCAAGAATGAACTGTAAACGAGATTGCATCATCGGAAATGGTTGAGTAGTGTTGGTTGTGTCTAGCGTGCTGCGATGAGTGTGTATATGTAATGGTGATGAAATGTGATATGGGGAGATGATGTGTGTGGAACCTATAGTGTAAGCGTATACCATGAATTTTTTGAATATATAAGTGATTATTTAGCTCTAATTTTATATCACTATGGAAGAAGTGGATGGTGAGGAGACAAAGAGAAAGATAAGCGTGGACCATATAGGCTAAGTGTATACCACAACGTGTGGGATGGGTGAGTGATGATTTAGCCCTAAGCGTATATCACTACATGATGGAAGAAGGAGGTGATGATTTAGCCATATCATATGTCACTATGGGATGGGAGATAAGGGTGTACGAAGCGGATATGAGTATGATGTGGATAATAGATGGTGGTGATTTAGCACTAAGCGTAGACCACAACGTGATGAATAAGAATGAGGTGGTGATTTATCCTAAAGCATATACCACTATGTGATGAATAGGTTTATGGTGGTGATTTATCCTAAAGCGTATACCACTAAGTGATGAGTGAGAGTAAGGTGGTGATTTAGCCTAAAGCATATACCACTAAGTGATGAGTAGGATAGATGATGATGTAATAGAATGTCATAGGATAGGATAATAGAATAAGTGATGATAGGATGTAAGATGATAATGTAAATTAGATGAAGGGAGTGGTGATTTAACCTAAGGTGTATACCTCTACATGATTATTGCAAGCATGATAGTGTAATGGAATAAGTTTGGAATGGAAAAATGTAATATAAGGATACAATGGAAGATGATAAATGTAATATAAGGATGTAGATTTGATGGAAGGAGTGGTCATTTAACCTACGATTAAGAACAATTTTTGGGACCAATGGTGGATGGTTTTTATTATCCACTATGCAATAACAACAAGGTTCCTCTTTAATTTTTGAATAAATTGTATTGTGATTTTGTGCTAATGAGGTTCCCAATTATTTTTACTTTTATGGATTTTAGGTTCAAGGAGGTGGTTGTGCAAAGATTATACAAAATGCACGTATTTTAGTTTGTCAACCTAGGATGCCCCATAGTTAAAAACCTACAAATCCTCTAGTTATCCATCCTAAAGTGAAATAGGTTATGGAAATCGAAACACTGCATGCATTGAGGTCTCTCACTAACACTCTAGCCCAACATAGTAGCCAGATTACATCTAGCGATGTTGGTGGAGGCGCAAGTTCTAGCACACCACACCACTGCGGTTCATGTGGTGTTGTATGCACTGTGGGTGAGACATCCTTTACTAGGTCAAATGATCACTTTTTTATAGATTTAAAGATGGAAGATGTTTTTGTAAGTGTTGTGCTAAATGTTCCCTAGTGTTTCACATGTAAATGTCACATAAATAATATATAGAAAAGTTTATTTCACTTGAGATTTTAATATACACTTGATTACGTCATACTTGTGTAAAAACTAATATTTATTTTATTTTAAACAACAAGATCTAGTCAAGGAGCCAAGTGGGACATCATCTGTTGTGGTAACTGAGGCTACTGACATGCCTCACGTTACTTTTACCTAGGTTAGTTTCACATATTTTACTAGTTAATGTTCAAGATTGTTTAAATATTATTAACATACATATCTATACGTGTTCTATAATTTAATATATATGCATGAGCCTTAGTTCCTTACACCATTCTCCTGGATAGTTTTCAATTAATGTTGATCTACATGTTGTTTGTACAACTTATGAATGTTGTAAAGACTCCTCCATTTATGTAGACTTTGGAGGCTTCTATTAATGTTGCAATAAGCGTTTACAGATCCACTGACATAGGTACAATTTTTTAAATTTGTTAAATTTTGGACAAATGTTTTCTTACTAAATCTACAATATCAAATTGTACATGAAATATTTAATTTGAACTATTTATTTGTATGCACCTTGGTGCGAATCGAGGAATGTCTACCATTGACCATGTAAAGTGTCAATGATAAATTGATAGGGATCATGAGATTGTAGTTTATTTCACATGTATTAAAATTTCTAAGTTTCTAAATTATGAATGTATTTTAAATATATCCAATTCTTAAAAATTAGGTTGTTAAAAACTTGATGTTTATGAATGTCAAACTAAGTTGTAGGTGAGCTTTACGCCTACGACCACATGGATGAAATACATAGCATAGCACCATCTCCCTCCACTACATCCATAGGTTGTGGACATGCTTCTACTAGTAGGGCCAAGAGAGGGAGGATGTTTCATGATTCTTCATAGGATGTATAGATATATATGCCATCTGGACATGTGATACATACATTTTTGTATGCCTATATATGGCTTGATATATATGATCTTGTGTTCCATACATTCCATGGAGATGTGTATATAGTCTTATGCGACCGTGTGGTCCTATATATATGGCACACTTAGTTTGATACATTATTCTTATATTTTCAGAGACATGGAAATGGCTCGAACTCATGTCAATGTATTCCATGTGTACTAGATATATTATATATATGTGTGGATTTTGTTCCTAGACCACTATGATATAATTTTTATGATGTTCTTGTGATCTCATGTGTTGATATTTTTCGTACTAATATTTGACATATGATCATATTTGATGATGTGTGACATTTTTGTATATACGTGTGACTTGATGAAGTATGATGATGTGTGACAACATGATTTCATTAAATGACATGTATTGTGATGATGTAATGACATGATCTGACATCTTTGTTGCACTCTTTCTAGACCACACACACACACACGCGCACTTCATAATCATATTTGTTTCTCTTTGTGGTGGATGAAGATAGGAATTTTGCACATAAAAATGTGTCCATTCAAGTGATATGACATCATAATCATCTTTGTTTCTTGATATGACATCATAATCATATTTGTTTTGCTTAGTCAAACATATGAAATGTCTTTCTAATTTCATATATATGCTTCATGTAATCGGTGTCTTTGTTTCTCTTTACATGTGGTGGATGAAGATAGGATATTCTAAATTCAACCATTCACACAACATGGTAGTGTGTTTACCTTGTTGCAATCTCCTTGATGTGACCTTATTCAATTCAAATGATAGGGCATTATTTTCAGGCCATACAAATAATTATTCACATAAGCTTATCAGAACATGGAGATATTCACATTTTATGATATACTTGTTCAAGTTTCTAACACCACAACTATGTGTCACCTTCAATAATAGGAATAAAATCCAAACTTAACAAGTAAAATACATTAAAACATATCTATATGACACCCTATTTGGATATTCATTACAACACCAACTTGAAAGGGAATATTTATTATTGATTTCCAATCTTCATTTCTTTAGCAATGAATGGTGTTATGTCCTTCTTGTAGTCAATAATTTAGCACAGAGCCTAGAGTCTCCTCGAATTTTTCAAGACTTGGTATTTCTCCCCCACATGGAAATCCATCTCCATGTACTTATTGGTTTGCAATATAGTGAAATTACTTGGGTGTTTGTTCAATTGAAGGTAGTTACAAATTGACTAAAGAATAAAAGACCCATGAAGAGAAACAAGAAAGCCCCCAAATAGTAAGTCAACCAAATGAATTCCTTTTCATCTCTCTTGACCCTTCAAAGCCTATTGGAAATATTGACTATTTGGGTACGTACCCACATGCCCTAGGTACATACCCACATACCTTGGGTATGAGATAATGTGAGAGTAAGAGAAAATAAAGAGAGAGAAAGAGTGAGAGAAATAGAAAGAGAGAAAGAGAGTGAGAGAGAAAGTGAGAGAGAGTGTGAGAATGATGTAGAAAGAAAGAGAGAGTGATAACTAAAAGGTTATTCCATTGGTTGGTTCATGCATTCATATTATCAAAAATCACCTTCTAATCATCCTTAATGATGTAGGAAGGAGTCAATGTTATTGCTTAATAGTTTCAAGGAAAAAATTCTTTTTATAATCTTCGGGCTCTTTAGGGACTACATCCGGACAAAGTAGTCTAGTAGAAACAACACCATCCAACACCAAAATGAAGCATCCAAAATAATTTACTAGGAGACCAGGATGTGTTGGTGCGATCGGTTTAGTGCCAAGAGCCACCATTTGTAAAATATTGGGTTTGAAAGCCTTCCAATGACTCAAACTACATAGTTTTGTGCTTTTGCAAACAATAGAACACCAAGGGAACCAAAAGAAGATGAAGAAAAAACTGAGATAGGATTCTGTATAGGGCCCCGATGTGGAGGATTAGGATCAAATGAGGGGTCTATATATTCCATGGAGACCGAGATATCACATGTAAAAGTTATAACGTTATTGGCTCTCCGGGCTCTTAAGTCTACGTCCAGGATGAAAAAGTAGCCCAAAAGTAATGGCTCCATCCCACACCAAAAAGAAGACTCCAAAAGTATTTACCATGCAACACAGATGTGTTGGTACATTTGCTTTGATGCACCAAAAGCCACAATTCATAAAATATTGCATCTATAACCTTACATTGACTCAAACTATAGTATTTTACGCTTTTGCAAATAATAGAACACCGAGAGAACTAAAGGAGATGGAGAAAATTGAGATAGGATAAAATGACTCAAATGACAATATTTTACATTGAATCAAATTACAATATTTTACACTTATCTATAGGGTCTCGACATGGAGGTGTAGGATCAAATGAGAGGTCTCTAGCTACTATGGAGATTGAGATATCAACCATTGATGTTATAGTGTTTTTGGTCTCCAGATATTAAGGGACTATGTCCGAATGAAGTAGCCTAGAAATAATGACTCCATCTCAAACCAAAAAAAATCTTCCAAAAGTGTTTACCAAGAAACCTAGATGTGTTGGCCAAGTTGGTTTGGTGCTAAGAGCCACCGTTTGCAAAATGTTGCATTTGTCACCTTACATTGACTCAAACTACACTATTTTGCACTTTTGCAAACAATAGAACACTAAGAGAAAAAAAGGAAATGGAGAAAAATGAACTAAAATTATCTAGAGGGTTATGACATGAAGGTGTATGATCAAACGAGAGGTCTCTAGGTGCCACGAAGACCGAGATATCACCCATCGAAGTTATAACATTTTTTGGTCTCTGGGCTCTTAAGGGACTATGTCCGAACAAAGTAGCCCATAAGCAAAAACTCTCTATAACACCAAAATGAAGCCTCTAAACATGTTTACCAATCCATCTTGACGTGTTGGTGTAGTCATTTTGGTGCCAAGTGCCACCGGTTGCAAAATATTGTGTTTGACATCCCTTCACTAACTCAAACTATACTATTTTGTGCTTTTGCAAACAATAGAACACCGAGAGAACCAAAAGGATATGGATAAAATAGAGATAGGATTACTAATAGGGTCTCAACATGGAAGTTTAGGATAAAATGAGAGGTCTCTAGGTGCCATGGAGATGAAGATATCACCCATCGAAGTTATATCTTTTTTGGTCTCCGAGATCTTAAGGGACTACGTTTAGACGAAGTATCCCGAAGGAAATGACGTTATTTGGGAAAAAAAAAAATTTCCTAAAAAAGTGTTTATCGGGACACTTGTATGTGTTGGCATAGTTGGTTCAGTGCCAAGAGCCACCATTTGCAAAATGTTAAGTTTGACCCTTACACTGACTCAAATTACACTATATTTGTGCTTTTGCAAAACAATAGAACACCGAGAGAACCGAAAGGATATGGAGAAAACCAAGATAATATTATGGATAGGGTCTTTAAATTTATGTGTAGTATCAAATGATATGTCTCTAGGTACAACAAAGACAGAGATATCACTCGTCAAAGTTATAACGTTTTTGGTCTCCAGGCTCTTAAGGGACTACGTATGAGCGAAGTAGCCTAAAAGCAATGCATCCTTCGACACTTTGAAAAAGTCTCCAAAAGTGTTTACCAGGCCATCAAGATGTGTTGGAATACTCATTTTTGTGCCAAGAGCCACCATTTGCAAAATATTGCATTTGATAGCCCTATACTGACTCAAACTACAATATTTTGCACTTTTGTAAACAATAGAACACTGAGAGAACCGAAAGGAAATGAAGAAAAATTTCACCTCCAATGTGTCCATTTAGGGGGTATATGCCTTTGGGTTCCATGGTGAGCTCTAGGAAGGCATGGTTTGGAGTCAGACCACCCAATCCAGAGCCAGAACCCTTCCCTTTTGATCCCAAGTCACGTTTTCGGTGCAAACTTCTTGCGATCCATGAACTTGGCGCTCGGTAATCGAAACGGAGAACCATATTAGCAAAAATTGAGAAAAGGAGGCCTCTAATCATACCAAATAATTCAGTCCATGGCATTCCTTAAGCCTTAGTGGAATAATTGTTTACAAACTACCTTTTTTAGTCAGTCCTAGGAAATGAATGAAGCCGAGTAAAAAAGTCAAGCCCCGAGATGTCGTGGGAGCAAGCGCCACCGCCCGCACATCTAGTTGGGGGTTTATGCCTTTAGGTGCTATGGAGGGCTCTAGATAGGCCCATTTTGGAGTCAAAATACTGCATCTAGAGTGAATAACCCCTTCCCTATTGATCCCAATTCACGTTTTCAGTGTAAACTTCTAGCGGTCACAACTTAGCGCTCGGTCATCCAAACCAAGAACCATCTAAGCCAAAACTTGAGAAAAGATGCCTCTAATCACACCCAATAATTTAGGTCCATGGCATTCCTTGAGCCTTTGTGGCATAATTTTTTTAAACTACCTTTTTTAGGCAGTCTTAGGCAATGAATGGAGCCGAGTAGTGAGAAGTCATGCCTTGGGACATCGTGGGAGTGAATTTCCACCACCGACACATCTAGTTACAGGGGTAAACTCCTTTAGATGCTATGGCGAGCTCCAGGTAGGCCTAGTTTGGAGTCGGACCACCCAATCTAGAGCCAAGAACCCCCTTCACATGTACATAAATTGTTGTTAGTTGTTTCTCTTTGCTTGGAAAATAATGAAATCTTCTCTTAGCTTTGAGAATATAAAATTCTCTACTAATAATGCTAACCATGTGAAGGTAGAATCTTTTATGGCACCGCTAACCTACATAAAAGTGTTAGTCAAAGTAATTTAAGTTGAATCAAAACCATAATAGATATATACAAAATACACAAATTTAAGAAAATATATGAACTCGAACCTCGTATAAAATTTTCAAAACTTCAAAGAAATATATACCAGACTCGAGCATGTAAATTCATTCCAATGAACCATCAAGATTGGATCTAATAACACCTTTACCACATGAAGGTATTAAATATTTTATGGCACCAAGTTAACCTGCATAAAAGTGTTAGTCAAAGTAATTTAAGTTGAATCAAAACCATACTAGATATATATAAAATACACAAATTAAATAAAATATATGAACTTGAATCTAGTATACAAATTTAAAAACTTCAAAGAAATATATACTAGAATCGAGCATGTAAATTCATTCCAATGAACCATCAGGATTGGATCTACTAATAGTGCCAACCACGTGAATGTATTTAAGCTTTTATGGCACCAAGTTAACCTGCATAAAAGTGTTAGTCAAAGTAATTTAAGTTGAATCAAAACCATATTAGATATATAAAAAATACACAAATTAAATAAAATATATGAACTTGAATCTAGTAGAAAAATTTAAAAACTTCAAAGAAATATGTACTAGACTCAAGCATATAAATTCATTCCAATGAACCATCAAGATCAGATCTAATCTGTTGGTACCCAATTTTGTTCTCCTTTTCAGTCTAAGATCATCAAAAATATGGCATGAAACTTGACGCGAGATAGATCTTGATATATGTCGTTTTAGTAGGGGACGTGATCTAACTAGCACTCAGTTTGTGGAGAGATGGATAGCACTTTGAAAGGATTTGATCTACCCTCACTATTTTAGGTTGTGTCTTTCAACCAAGGTAAGAGAACCTATATTGCAGCCTCTGTTTGTGAAGGAGATGGAGATATCCTTATACTATGCATATTGTATGGAGATGGCCTTGGGAAAACATGATCTATTTTCCATTATTCAAACTCAACAAAGTTGTCACTACTAAATGATGGAAATGTTTTCAAGACAAGGCTAAGGATGCTTGAGACATTGTATGATCTGATTTGCTTTGTGCATATTTGTAGATGGGTTAGATTCTTTTGTTGACACAAATGTACAAAGAAAATAGTATGGGTAGGATTAGTTATTCCTCATGATTTTTGGTGGGGTATTGACAAGACAAACTTAGATATATCAAATATTTGACAACCTCTACAATACTTGAACAACTATCAAATAAAATGCTTTAAATAATCGGATGTTCTTTCAACCAAAAGATGCATAAATGGAAGCCCAGGTTGCACTCTTCACACAATCTTTGAGAACTCACCACAAAATATTGAAGTAAAGAACTCAATGAAACACAAAAATCCTTGATCAAACCATGCCTAAGGTACCCCCAAAGGCTTACAAGCAATCCCAATCAACAAATGAAGGTGGAGTGATTTTAAACTACTTATTTTCAATGCCAGATGAAAGCTCTTCTAACAAACAAAACTGTAAAGTGCCACTAAACTATCAATAAGGATGAGATTCTGTGTGATTTCTAAAGACTTTCAATGTAAGATTGCAACAAGAACAATGAAAACTATTTGCAGGTATTTAAAATGATAACAAACATCATATTGCCTAGAAAAACATAGATTAACTCAAAATCTTGTTAGATTCATCAGCAAGGGAGAGTTTCATGAACAATCTCAGAGCTGTGTGATGGCTATACACTTGTAACCAACTCACATACATGAAGATCCAACATAGAAGAAATTAACTTGGTTCTTTGGTGGGTTTCTTAGAAAAATGAGCTTTCTCTCAGAATTTGCTCATGATTTTCAACTTTCCCCACCTTTGCATTTCTCAAAATTCATTATATATCTCTTGCCACATTGGAGCCTTATTTTCCAAGAAAAGCATATGCCAAGGGATCAAGTTTGTTACAAAAATTTCTCATGATTCACTGAAAATGACATTTAACAAATTTGCAACGAGAGTTGCTAGGTGTTTAAAAAGACTGAATCATTACAAATATTTAAATCATTATCCTTTGTGGAGGCACATTTTTCATCCTCAAGGCATACAGGCCCCTCATCCTCTCATCATTTCATCTTATCCTTTCGCAATTTGGTTCTGCAACTTTATAATTTGACATTTCACATTTTGCATGGGAATGAGTAAAATTTATCTCAAAAACACCTCAAATCTACAAATTGAGTCATGAAACCAATTCCAATGATCCTAGAAGGCCAAAACGACATGGAATCACCAAAAATTTGATGAGATTTGATGTAAAATTTGCAATTCCAAGCTTCTTAGAGAAAAATGGCAGCCAAAAATGAAAATGTATAGTTACCCTTGATTTGGTTTTTGCCTTCAATCTAGGCCCTCCACGTGTTAAATATGATTGGAAATCAATTCGGCTCACCTTTTGACTTTTTGAAATTTTTGAAAAATGGAAAAAATTGACCTTTTCTCTTCCCTCTACCCTAGAATTTTGGTGATGACACGTGGCACATGGTGGGTCCCATTGGGATTGCTTCCAATTCTACGTGCATTTTGTCCCTTTTTGAATTTTGAAAATTTTCAACTTTTGCCCCATGGGCCCGGGCACCTCCGATTTTCTCCCTTGCCACGGTCCCTCTACCCCCAAATTTTTATTTCATGTTTTGACCCCTTTTTCACCAAGGAAAAATTTCCAATTTTCCTTCCGTCGCCTCCCATTTCTCCTTGCCACATGTCGCTTTCTATCGCTAAAATCATGGGGCTCAATTCTCATGTTAACTCCCTTTTTAGCCAAAAGAAATTTTTCTCTCTTTCTTCCACCAATCACCGACCCGCTCTACCCACCATGTGTCTCCATGTGGCTCATTTGGGGCCCATGACTTAATTCTTTTCTTAACTCTTTTTGCTAAAAGGGAAACATTCCCCATTTTCTTCCATGGCCTGCACTTCCCTCTAACCTTTTTATGGACACACGTCCACCTCGAGATTGACCATGGGGCCACGCTTCAAAATTTCACCTTAGGCATTTTTAACCAAAAGGGAAAAGAAAGTTACATTTTCCTTCCACGGCCCGCACTTCCCCTACTTTGCCACCGTGCCGCCACGTGTTCACCTCCTGCTCCAATTTGGACCCACGATTTGTCCTCATCTTTTTCCCCTTTGCCAAAAAGGTAAAAATGCCTTAAGTTCTCCATCGGCTTCCCACTCTACATTTGCATAAGAATATGACATGTGTCCTCCCACGGAGTTAAGGGGAATTTTGAATTTTTTCCAAAGCCCAAAAATGACTAAGTTTTTCAGAGAAACCCACCGATCCTTGTCCAACCAGAAGTGGCCACATATGAGGAGAATTTTGAGCTTAATTTTGATGGTCAAATGACACCCGTACAACCATAAAAAAACATAGAGTTTTCCAAAGACCTCTAAAATTGATTTTTTCTTCATGGGTGATGGATTTTTTGCTCAAAAAATAAGGGGAAGTTGATTTTATGCAAGTTTTGACCATGGGGAAGGGTTTTTGAAGGCATATATACATGAAATGAAAAAATTTGATTTTTCATGATCAAGTAAAGAGGAAAACACGACATAGCTTGTAGATTTGGAAAAATTAGGGCACAAACAAGGCATGCATGGGTGTTTCTTCACAAATGAGGCATGGAAAATGATTTTTCAAATGAATTAAGGCATGGGAGCAGAGGAAGCAACTTCATTTCACCCATTAAAACTATAGAAAATGTTTCAGAAGTGCAGAGTGAAAGGAAAATTAGGGCAAAAGCATAGAGGATCAAAATGGACACCAACATCGGCTCCTGCTTAGGGATGGGCACTCCCAGTGAGTGCCACAAGAACAACATAGACCAAGTGCCAAAATAATCCATTGGGAAAATGGATTCATGAGCCAAAAATCACCAAAAACCAGCCGAGAACCCGACAAAAATGGCTACCACACAACAAGGCAAACCACAAACCGACAAAACACCAAAAAAAGAGTGAAAACCAAACACTATACACTATACAAGTTGTTGCATACCTCAAATTTGGGGATTAATCCAAGAAATGCTTCAGATGCCTGCCATTAATAGGTAGTTCAAGAAATTCCCCATCTAAATCTTTGAGAAAAAAGGTATTCTCACCAATTCTGATATCAATGGAGTAAGGGCCCATCCACAATGCATCAAATTTTCCATGTTTTCCCTTATCCTCATTTTTGTTATCCCACAACAAAACCAGATCTCCAATATTGAAGGCCCTAGGAGTGACCTTCTTGTCAAACAATCTTTTCAACTTCTCTCTAAATATGATATGCCTCTGGTGGGATGCTCTTCTCTCTTCATCTAGCTCCATAATCTGATTGATCCTTGCTTCATATGGACTAACCTCTTGATCCTCAAGTTGTTAAACAAACTGAAATGAAGATAACTATAGATGTAAGGGTAACAGAGCTTGAGTTCCATACACCAACTCAAATGAGCTCTTACCCCATTTTTTCTCTTGGCCAAGGTCCTTCTATCATCCCAAAAATTCTTATTTCACTTATTCACCCCATTTTTCTTGTTCAACTCCAAGGTTCTAATGATCTTTAACAAATTCTTATTGCTGAACTCAGCTTTTCCATAATAGTTAAGAATAAGTCAGATCATTCCATACTCCTTGCACATTTCCATCAAAGGTTTAGCTTTTCCACATGGCATTATCAGCAATTTTGACTGGCACACCAAATCTACATATGATATTATTCAACAAGAAGTCCATAACAACTTGGTGTGTTGCTTTCTTGGTGGGGATTACCTCTACCCACTTGGTGAAGTAATCTATGGCTACAAGAATCCATTTATGTCCAACACTAGAAGGATCTAAAATCTCACCAATGAAGTCCATTCCCCACTATTTGAAAGGAGCTTCAATTGATACAGGCTGCAAAGGAAGGGAGCCTAAAGCTTTCATTCTTCCAGAGAAACGCTGACAACTTTCACATTTTCTAATCAACATGGTTGCATCTTTGAAGAGAGTAGGCCACCAATAACCAACTCTCAAAACTTTGTGTGTTGTAACCCTTCCAGCAAAGTTTCCTCCACAAACTCCCCCATGGAAATCAGAAATTACTTTGGGAGCTTCATCTTCAATTACACATTTCAAGAGGACACCTTCAGGGTTCTTCCAAGCCAACCCAAAGTTAATGATGATGTATTTTGAGAGGCCATCTTGAGGGATCTTTTCTAATTTTTATTTAAATGATCAGGATAACAAAGGTGTCTAAGGTAAAATATTATGTCCTTGTACCACTCAGAACTTACCAATTTCCCAAAAACATCTTCCCTTTCTTCCTCTACCTCATTCACTTCCATAGTCTACAAGTTGCTCTCAGCCATGAGCTTAGCAAGACCCAAACCTCTTACCAACTTTGTGGTTTGGATGTCCATATCATACTCCTACAGTTTTTTCACCCATCTACATCTTTTACTTGAGATCTCCATCTCTGATAAGATGTCTTTTACCATGGTGTGGGGAACATAAGCAACAACTTTTGAACTTAAATATAAGGCCTGAAAACCTTTGTTTCTTTCACCAAGGAAAATGCTTGTTTTTCCATGATTGTATATTTTAACTCAGTAACTTGTAAGCCTTGCTAAAAAAGGCAATAGGCCTCTCAGCCCCATCTTCATCCTTTTGGAGAAAAATAGATGCAATAGTATTTTCAGAGGTAAAGGAGAAGATTTGGAAAGGATTCTTGTAATTCGGAGCTGCCAAGATAGGTGCATGTTTAAGTGCTTCCTTGATCCCTTCAAAACCCTTAAATAACAGCCTCCTCCCATTTGATAACTTGATCTTTCTTTAACATGCATGTGATAGGAAGAGTCAACTCAAAAAAATTGGACACAAACCTTCTAATGAAATTGATTTTCCCAAAGAAAGATTGGATGCCCTTCTTCATTCTTGGAATTGGCACCCTATTGATTGCTTCTATTCTCTCCAGATCAATCATGACACCATCCTTTGAAACAATATGACCAAGCAGCTTGGCCTTTTGCACCCCAAAGTGACACTTCTTTGGATTGAGAGAGATTCCAAATTCTCTACATCTAATCAACATTCTTTCTAAATGTCTGTAAGTGATCTTTTCTACTTTTTGAAAATACAGTCACATCATCTTGTTAAACTGCAATGAAGTCATTTATATAACTTGTAAAAGTAACATCCATTGCTCTTTGGAAGGTAGCTCCAACATTCATGAGACCAAAAGGCATTCTCACATAAACATATGTTCCCCAAGGAGTGGTAAAGGTAGTTTTAAATCTTTCTGACTCCTTGAAACAACAACCCGATTATTATAGCAAGAGAAACCATCCAAGGTGGAAAACAATTCAGATCTAGTCACTAACTGCAGCATGTTCTCCATGTTTGGTAAAGGATAATTGTCTTTCAATGAAGCTCTATTCAAATTTCTGAAGTCTACACAAAGTCTGATATCTCCATTCTTCTTTCCGAAAGGGTTTGAAACCCAAGATGAATACCTGGTGGGTTGAATGATCCCTCCCTCCTTCATTTCTTCAATTCATCTTGCATTTTCATGGAGAGGAGTGGATTAATTGGCCTTTGTTTCTATTTGAATGGTTTGGCATTTGTTTTAAGAGGGATCTCATGCTAAAACAAGTCTTCTCTATATGCTTTCAGCTTTGAATATGACCAGGCAAGGTAGTCTTGATATTGTTTCAACAATTGGAGGTAGGACTATTTTTTTCTTCCTTGTTTAAACTGACTGCCCAACCAAAATTTTCTTGGTTTTTCCTTTGTTCCCAAGTCATGCTCTTCCACATCCCTTGAGGTAGACATGTTTCTATTGATGATGCAATCAACATTGCTAAAATTTGACTCAAGAGCAACAAGACCTCTAGGAATGGTGTTAGTTTTCAATTGGATAATATCTTTTCCAAAAAAAGTATCTCTTCCTTCAGTCATACACACCATTGGTTCCCAATCAATATGCTGATCTACAAACTCACCTTGATTTTGTAAGAACCTTTGCACTTGAGCATCATCATCAAACACTTTCCAATGCTTGATGTTGTCAGGGACAGCTGGCCTAGTTAACACTTCAACATTGTACTCACAATAAGGTGAAATGGTGCAAACTCCAAATCTTGACCCCAACACTACCAACTTGTCAAAATTGCATTCAAACTTCTATCATGGTGTACAATATTGAAAGAATCAAACATCTCAATTAGATCCCAAACTGCATGCTTATACTACTTCATCCACTGATTTTTTGTAGCATATAGTTTCTTATTTGTTTGACAACTAGCTCTGAATCTCCCTTTGCAATGATGTCCTTGACACCATACTTCCATGCAATTCTCAGACCCAACAACAAGGCTTCATACTCAGCAATGTTGTTAGTACATTCAAAATTAAGCTTGAAGGAAAAACAAACTCTTCCAAGCTAGGAGAAATCAGAATTACACCAGCACTATTTCCAAATTTGGAGCAAGCTCCATCAAATAAAAAGGTCCAAGGAGAACATACCTACTCAAGGCACTTTGACTGATCCATTTTGTGTTCTTTTCATCAATCAAAACTAAATAAAATTATCAACATCAACATCAACAAATAATACTTCATAAGAAGCATTGTTTGGGTCCTCAATTAGATGCAACATTTTCTTTTCTCCATAGAGCTTGACAAGGCTGCCTCAATGGGAATGGTGGAAAAGGACATATCCATTTGGACACTCCCTCCAACACTTGCAGCCCACTTTCTTGACAATAACATACCCCATTTGGCAAGGCAATCAACAATTACAACATCCAATTTTAAATTCCTCCCGGGATAAGATGCAAGTTGCACTACCAAACCCTTCACACAACCAACAACCGAAACTTCTCTTGAGTCCATGGCAATACATTTTCCATAGGATTTTGTCACTTTGATATCCAACTCATTCATGACTTCAAGAGGCATGACATTACATGATGCACCGAGAATCAAACATACAATTGTGAAGTAGCCTATCCTTTATGATCAAAGTTGTGAAGAATGGATCAACATTCAATTGGGAATCAACCAAGGATGTCCCCAAATATACCTTAGGTGTCTCTCCAAGATCTTCTACTGACTGGTGGTGTTTCAAGGTCAGCAATGATTTGAGGAGGAGTCTCAATAACATTTATATTTCTGCCTGAGTAGTCTTCTCCTCTTTCAACCCCAAGTACTCAAATGATTCTCAGGAAATCCTAAGCAACTCAATGATTGAACACTCACTTTGATTTGGCTCAATACTTGGGCTATGTCATAGGGAACACTCTTTGGAAAAGCAACATTGGAAGGGAGACAAGAAGATTCATTTGATGGCAAGGGATTCTTGGCAGCTTGGGCATGAGGAGGACTGTAATTTTTTCTTGGGACAATAGAGCTTTTGGCAAGTGTTTCTCTCTAGAACTTCTTTGGGAATGCTTGTGAGCAAGGGTGTTTTAGGTTTGGCTTGAGGCCCAACTCCTTTAACAACTTTTCTTCTAGTGTTATAATCTTTCTCTTGAGCTACAACAACATTCATCAACAATTGTCTATCTTCCTCCGAAGGAATACCACCATCATACTTCTTAATCATCAAAGCTCTTAGGTATTCAAATTCATTGTTAGGAATTTCAAAAGCTTACACTACATCAACTTCAAGAGTATGGGGGAAGGAAAACTTGTACCCATTTGATGTAATCCCAAAAAGTTTGCAGCAGTCCTAGCACTTATTACTTCAATAGATGTTTCTCCTCCTTGTGAGCTTGAAGAATAACCCATCATGCAAATATCATCATCAATACCATCATCATTATTAGCTTCACCTTCTTACTGGTCCACTTCACATGGAGGATGGGGTAAAAACACCTATCACACCAATCAATATCAGCAACTTCTTCAATATCAGTAACCCTAGTAGTTAAGGGATCAAGTAACACTCTCCCTTCACATGCTTGAGGATGTCTATTTGTAGACCCCATGGGTCCTTTCCCTCTATCATCTACCCTTTGATCACCTCTAGGATGATTGGAAAATATGTCATGGTTTTGTGCTCTTGGCTTGACCTTGTGAAGTCTTCCCAATTCCCTTCTCAACTCTTGCCAACTTATATGAGATTTCTTTGACAGCCCCTGCCAAAGTTTTCACAACCTCCTCTAAATCAGCACCCTTGCTAGGTTGAGGTTTTTCAGGGTTTATCAATTTTACACCATCTCTCTTGAGAGGTTTCCCAATAGCCTTGATATTGTTTTCAATTTGAATTGCCATGGTGAAAGCTTGTCTTAGATTGGTAGGGTTCTTGTCTCTAAGTAATAGGCTACCTTCTTATCAAATGCATCTACATATTTGATTAAACAAGACTCATCACAAGGCCTCAGATTAACAGGAAACCTTCTCAAAAATTTTTTAAACCTTGTGTTAAAGTCATGGACTGATTCATTGGGGTTCTTCTTGATATTCTCAAATTCAGACAAGAGAAATCTAGGATCAGTCTTGTCACCATATTGCAATCTAAATGCATTCTTCATTTCAGTCCATGAATCAATAGAATTATCAGGTAGAGCCTTGTACCAATCCCTAGCATCCTCTTCTAATGTATGAATGAACAACTTAATATACACATCTTCAAAATCTATCTTGAAATCTTCCATCATGTTAACAAAAAGTTTGAGATGTTGATCACCAGTTATTACATTATTACCTTGGAATTTTGGCAATCTATTTCTGACATCTTGTGGGATAGATTTGGGTAACCATCCATTCCTCTAAAGTCTATAGGACCAAAGGTGTTAACAAAAATGGAGGTCTAGGCTGAGCCATATTGTTTGGTGGAGGTGATCTTGGAGGTGAAACAAGCTGATGAGGAGTGCAAGATCCTCGGGGCTCAAGAATGTGATTCACAAGACTGGTATTCTCTAAATGCTGATTTTCTTGGAAAGTTCTATTAGGATTGAAACACACATGTGTAGATTGAAGAAGGAACTTACCAGGCATAGTAAAATGATATTCACTAGCTGAGTCAAACAAGTTTATGAGAGGATTGCTTGAATCAAAATCACTTGAAGAAGAGTGATAATCCTCTACCAAAGGTTGATCTCTCTCACCTATGGATATATCTTTGCCTGATGTCTGACCTTTAACAACTTTCCAAACTCTTCTCCTTTCCAACTCTGAGTTTCTTGAATCTATAAACAACTTCTTAGCAGATTCTTTAAGGAAGAGAGATCTTCTTCCTTCTAGTTTTACAGAGATTAGCAACACAAAAGTAAATGACAGAAAGGTCAAGACACTGGTACTTTATCAAGATCAGAACAACATGGAGTCGCCACTAAGGACTTTCACCCTAGTTGTGCAAATGCACTAAATACTCTGTCAAATATCTACCAACACTGAAAATATTGCCAAACTTTATAGATCAGACCTTCTTTCTTCTTGAATCTATCAACCACAAATGCTAATGAAGTGCAACAACTACTGGAAACTGATAAAAATGTAGGCAAAACTTATATCTTCACTTAATCCTTACAAATATGATTATAAAATGATGCTTCAACAATGTATTTGCATGAAGAATTTGCAAGGGACTTTACCAGGGTTTGGTATGCATTCAAATATCTCAAATATGTATGCACATGGATCAGATTAAACTAAGAGAATATCAAACCCAAAACTCTACTCTTCATTCCAATCTTATAAATATGATCAGAAGATGATACTCAGATTTGTAATTGCACATAAATCACACAAGAAGTATTACCACGGATTAAAATACTTGAATAATGTCCTCAAAATCTAAAATGTTGGTGTTGTTGACTAAATAATATGGACTGAATGAATTAGTCCAATCTCAAAGAATGCAAATTAGTTCCTAGGAATTCAAAACAATCCCCGACAATGGGGCCAGAAAGTGTTAGTACCCAAATTTGTTCTCCTTTTCAGTCTGAGCAAGCATCAAAAATATGGCATGAAGCTTGAAGGTAGATAGATCTTGATATATGTCATTTTGTAGCTGGGGATGTGATCTAACTAGCACTCAGATTTGTGGAGAGATGGATAGCACTTTGAAAGGATTTGATCTAACCCTCACTATTTTAGGTTGTGCCTTTTAACCAAGGTAAGAGAACCTATATTGCAGCCTGCTTTTGTGAAGGAGGTGGAGATATCCTTATAATATGCATATTGTATGGAGATGGCCTTGGGAAAACATGATCAATTTTCCATTATTCAAACTCAACAGAGATATCACTACTAAATGATGGAAATGCTTTCAAGACAAGGATGAGGCTGCTGGAGACATTGTATGATCCTGATTTGCTTTGTGCATTTTTGTAGATGGGTTAGATTCTTTTGTTGACACATAATACAAAGAAGGGGTAGTATGGGTAGGATTAGTTATTCATATGAATTTTTGGTGGGGTATTGACAAGACAAACTTGGATATATCAAATCTTTGACAACCTCTACAATACTTGAACAACTATCAGATAAAATGCTTCAAATAATCAAGATGTTCTTTTCAACCGCCATCTGCATAAATGGAAGCCCAGATAAGGATATTCCACTCTTCACACAATATTTGAGAACTCACCACAAAATATTGAAGTAAAGAACTCAATTAAATACAAAAATCCTTGATCAAACCATGCCTAAGGTACCCCAAAGGCTTACAAGCAATCCCAATCAACAAATGAAGGTGGAGTGATTTTAAACTACTTTATTTTCATGCCGATGAAAGCTCTTCTAAAAACAAATTTACAAGTGCCACTAAACTATCAATAAGGATGAGATTTCATGTGATGATTTATAAAAACCTTTCAATGCAAGATTGCAACAAGAACAATGAAAACTATTTGTAGGTATTTAAAATGATAATGCTCATCATATTGCCTAACTTGCAAACATGATTAACTCAAAAGCTTGTTAGATTCATCAAAGGGGAGAGTTTCATGAACAATCTCGTAGTTTTGTGTGATGGCTATACACTTTTAACCAACTCACATACATGAAGATCCAAATAAAAAGAAATTAACTTGGTTCTTTGGTGGGTTTCTTAAAAAACAGCTTTCTCTCGAATTTTCTCATGATTTTCAACTTCCCACTTTTTGCATTTCTCAAAATGCATTATATATCTATATCTCTTGCCACATTGGATCCTTCTTTTCCAAGAAAAGCATATGCCAAGGGATCAAGTTTGTTACAACAATTTCTCATGATTCACTAAAAATGACATTTAACAAATTTGCAACAGAGTTTCTGAGTGTTTAAAAATACCTAATCATTACAAATATTCGATCATTATCCTTTGTGGAGGCATGTTTTTCATCCTCAAGGCATGCAAGCCCCTCATCCTTTCATCATTTCATCTTATCCTTTTCCAATTTGGTTTTGCAACTTTATAATTTGATATTTCACATTTTATATTAGTGAGTAAAAGATATCTCAAAAACACCTCAAATCTTTAAATTGAGTCATGAAACCAGATTCCAATGATCCTACTTCACCAAACGACATGGAATCACCAAAAATTTGATGAAATTTGATGAAATTTGAAAAATTTGCAATTCCAAGTTTCCTAGCAAAAATGGTGGCCAAAAATGAAAATGTATAAACCTTTTACCCTTGATCTACTTTTTTTCCTTTCAATATTGGGCCCTCCACGTGTCAAAATATGATTGGGAATCAATTCGGCTCACCTTTTGACTTTTTGACATTTTTGGAAAATGGAAAAAATTGACCTTTTTCTCCGCCCCTCCGCCCTTGAATTTTGGTGATGACATGTGGCACATGGTGGGTCCCATTGGGATCGCTACTTCAATTCTACACGCATTTGACCCTTTTTTGAATTTTGGAAAATTTTCACCTTTTGCCCCGTGGCCCGCATCTTCATTTTTTCCTTCCACTTGTCATGCTCTCTATCGCTGAAATTCCGCAAACTTATTTCATGTTTTTACCCTTTTTCTGAAGGAGAAAAGAATTTTCCCATGGGGCCCGCGCCTCCCATTTAGAGAGAAGTTGCCACGTGTCTCTTTTTAACAAGAATCACTAAAATTTAATATCAATTCTCATGTTAACTCCTTTTTAACCAAAGGAAAATTTTCCCTTTTTCTTTCCACACTCTTCTACCCACGTGTCTCCTCGTGGCTCATTCGTGGCCCCTGGCTTAATTCTTTGTCTTAAATCTTTTTTTCTTGAAAAAGGGAAAATTCCCCATTTTCTTCCATGGCCCGCACTTCCCTCTAACCTTTTTTATGGACACGCGTCCACCTTAGATTGTATAGTGTTTGGGGCGCTTCAAATTTCACCTTACGCCTTTTTGACCAAAAAGGAAAAAGTTCCTTTTCCTTCCATGGCCCGCACTTCCCGCTTTGCCACCATGCCACCACGTGTCCACCTCCTGCTCCAATTCGGACCCAGCGGGCATTTCCTCATCTTTTTCCACTTCCCTAAAAAGGCAAAAATGCCTAAGTTCCCTACCGGCTTCCCACTCCGCCTTCACATAAGAACATGACACGTGTCCTCCCCAAACGGAGTTGTGGGGTCCATTTTGAATTTTTCCCAAAGCCCAAAAATGACTAAGTTTTTCACTCGCAGAGAAATGTTTTCGATCCTTGTTCAACCAGAGTGGCCACGTATGAGGAGAATTTTGAGCTTAATTTTGACGGTCAAATGACACCCATATGACCGTTTAAAAACATAGAGTTTTCCAGAGATGCCTCATTTGATTTTCTCTTCGTGGGTGATGGATTTTTGCTCAAAAAACAAGGGGAAGTTGATTTTATGCAAGTTTCACCATGGGGAAGGGTTTTTGAAGGCATATATGCATGAAAAATCAAATTTGATTTTTCATGATTAGGCAAGAGGGAAACACACATAGATAGCCCATACATTTGGAAAAATTAGGCAAAATCAAGCATGCATGGGTGTTTCTTCACAAATGAGGCATGGAAAATGATTTTTCAAATGAATTAAGGCATGGGAGAGGGCAAAACTTCATTTCACCCATTAAAACTATAGAAAATTTCCTCAGAATTGCAGAGTGAAAGGAAAATTAGGGAAAAAAATCATAGAGGATCAAAATGGACACCAACATACTCTAAATAATTTAGATATGATTGCTTCATGATTGACTCTCTAACCTTCAAATAATCTTATTATTAGGCTTTCCTTGATATTTATATACCACCAGAATATTTATCGCTAAAACTAATGCGAATATATGAATATTTTCTGAGTGTCTCGAATTCTTGAAACACCTAAACAGAGGAATATTTTAGTGGATACCATCGAAGAAAAGTTCTAGTAGCTGCCACTAACCCTATAGGGTACTTAATATCTTCACCATCTATAATAGAATAAGGAACTTTTTCTTTTCTTTTGATGTCAATGACATAAGAAATAGTCTGAAGCGTCCCTCTTCCAATTTTGTGGCTTTCCAAAAAGGTCGCAAACAAGTGTCCTGGAAAAAATTGAGAATGTTTCAACTCAAAATTAAATTACATATTAATTTAATGGACATAACTCAATATAAAAGTTGTAAATAATTGTTGTCCAAAATAAGCCCCATGCTTATTTTTGGCTAACTCCTCATTCTTCTCCTTTTTGGCTCTTAAATGAGTTTTTGGCATGCTTTAAGGACTTAAAATATTCTGGAAAATCTTGATATATGTCATTTTGTAGCCGGGGATGTGATCTAACTAGCACTCAGATTTGTGGAGAGATGGATAGCACTTTGAAAGGATTTGATCTAACCCTCACTATTTTAGGTTGTGCCTTTTCAACCAAGGTAAGAGAACCTATATTGCAGCCTCTGTTTTGTGAAGGAGGTGGAGATATCCTTATACTGTGCATATTGTATGGAGATGGCCTTGGGAAAACATGATCAATTTTCCATTATTCAAACTCAACAGTTGTCACTACTAAATGATGGAAATGCTTTCAAGACAAGGCTGAGGTTGCTAGAGACATTGTATGATCCTGATTTGCTTTGTGCATTTTTGTAGATGGGTTAGATTCTTTTGTTGACACACAATGCAATGCAGGGGTAGTATGGGTAGGATTAGTTATTCAGATGATTTTTGGTGGGGTATTGACAAGACAAACTTGGATATATCAAATCTTTGACAACCTCTACAATACTTGAACAACTATCAGATAAAATGCTTCAAATAATCAAGATGTTCTTTCAACCAAGATGCATAAATGGAAGCCCAGGTTGCACTCTTCACACAATCTTTGAGAACTCACCACAAAATCTTGAAGTAAAGAACTCAATTAAACACAAAAATCCTTGATCAAACCACCCTAAGGTACCCCCAAAGGCTTACAAGCAATCCCAATCAACAAATGAAGGTGGAGTGATTTTAAACTGCTTATTTTCAATGCCAGATGAAAGCTCTTCTGACAAAAAAAACTACAAGTGCCACTAAACTATCAATAAGGATGAGATTCTATGTGATTTCTAAAGACTTTCAATGAAGATTGCAACAAGAACAATGAAAACTATTTGTAGGCATTTAAAAATGATAACAAACATCATATTGCCCAGAAAAACACAGATTAACTCAAAATCTTGTTAGATTCATCAACAGGGGAGAGTTTCATGAACAATCTCAGAGCTGTGTGATGGCTATACACTTGTAACCAACTCACATACATGAAGATCCAACATAGAAGAAATTAACTTGGTTCTTTGGTGGGTTTCTCGAAAAAATGAGCTTTCTCTCAAAATTTTCTCATGATTTTCAACTTCCCGACCCTTTTTTGCATTTCTCAAAATGCATTATATATCTCTTGCCACATTGGAGCCTTCTTTTCCAAGCAAAGCATATGCCAAGGGATCAAGTTTGTTACAACAATTTCCTCATGATTCACTGAAAATGACATTTAACAAATTTGCAACGAGAGTTGCCAGGTGTTTAAAAAGACTGAATCATTACAAATATTCAGATCATTATCCTTTGTGGAGGCACATTTTTTCATCCTCAAGGCATGCAGGCCCCTCATCCTCTCATCATTTCATCTTATCCTTTTCCAATTTGGTTCTGCAACTTTATAATTTGACATTTCACGTTTTACACGGGCATGAGTAAAATTTATCTCAAAAACACCTCAAATCTACAAATTGAGTCATGAAACCGATTCCAATGATCCTAGAAGGCCAAAATGACATGGAATCACCAAAAATTTGATGAAATTTGATGCAAAATTCACAATTCCAAGCTTCCTGGAGAAAAATGGTGGCCAAAAATGAAAATGTACAACCCCCTTGATCTACTTTTTCACCTTCAATCTGGGCCCTCCACGTGTCAAAATATGATTGGAAATCAATTTGGGCTCACCTTTTGTCTTTTTGACATTTTTGAAAAAATGGAAAAAATTGACCTTTTTCTCCACCCCTCCGCCCTTGAATTTTGGTGATGACACGTGGCACATGGTGGGTCCCATTGGGATCATGCTTCAATTCTACATTTTTGACCCTTTTTGAATTTTGGAAATTTTTCACCTTTTTCCCCATGGGCCCGCACCTCACCTTTCCCTTGCCACATGTCACTTTCTATCTATCGCTAAAATCCATGGGCTCAATTCTCATTTTAACTCCCTTTTTAGCCAAAGGAAAAAAATTTCCCTTTTTCTTCCATGGGCCCGACCGCTCCCACATTCCCTTGCCACGTGTCTGTGTCTTTGGCTCATTCGCGGGCCATGCGGCTTAATTCTTTGTCTTAACTCTTTTTTTTTTGCCAAAAGGAAAAATTTCCCATTTTCTTCCATGGCCCCACTTCCCTCTACCTTTTTATGGACACGCATCCACTCTTTTTTTCCAAAAAAGGAAAAATTCCCCATTTTTTTCCATGGGGCCATTCCCTTTACCTTTTTATGGACACGTGTCCACCTAAGCCATTGAAAAATTTCACCTTAGGCCTGACCAAAAGGGAAAAAGTTCCCTTTTCCTTCCATGGCCCACACTTCCCACTTTGCCACCGCGCCACCACGTGTCCACCTCCTTCTCCAATTCAGACCCATGGGCTTTTCCTCATCTTTTTCCCCTTCACCAAAAAAGGCAAAAAAATGCCTAAGTTCCCCACCAGCTTCCCACTCTGCTTTCGCATAAGAACATGACACGTGTCCTCCCGCGGAGTTGCGGGGGGATTTTGAATTTTTTTCCCAAAGCCCAAAAATGACTAAGTTTTTCAGAGAAACCCACCGATCCTTGTCCAACCAGAAGTGGCCACGTATGAGGAGAATTTTGAGCTTAATTTTGATGGTCAAATGACACCCGTACGACCATAAAAAAACATAGAGTTTTCTAGTGACCTCTAAAATTGATTTTCTCTTCGTGGGTGATGGATTTTTTTCTCAAAAAACAAGGGGAAGTTGATTTTATGCAAGTTTCACCATGGGGAAGGGTTTTTGAAGGCATATATGCATGAAATGAACAAATTTGATTTTTCACGATCAGGCAAGAGGGAAAACATGACATAGCCCATAGATTTGGAAAAATTAGGGCACAAACAAGGCATGCATGGGTGTTTCTTCACAAATGAGGCATGGAAAATGATTTTTCAAATGAATTAAGGCATGGGAGTAGAGGTAAAAACTTCATTTCACCCATTAAAACTATAGAAAATGTTTCAGGAAGTGCAGAGTGAAAGGAAAATTAGGGCAAAAGCATAGAGGATCAAAATGGACACCAACATCGGCTCTGCTCGGGGATGGGCACTCCCAATGAGTGCCACAAGAACAACATAGACCAAGTGCCAAAATAATCCATTGGGAAAATGGAGTCATGAGCCAAAAATCACCAAAAACTAGTCAAGAGAACCCAACAAAAAATGGCTGCACACAAAGGCAAACCACAAACCGACAAAACACCAAAAAAAAGAGTGAAAAACCAAACACTATACACTATACAAGTGGTGCATACCTCAAATTTGGGATTAATCCAAGAAATGCTTTAGATGCCTACCATTAATAGGTAGTTCAAGCAATTCCCCATCTAAATCTTTGAGAAAAAAGGTATTCTCACCAATTCTGATATCAATGGAGTAAGGGCCCATCCATAATGCATCAAATTTTCCATGTTTTCCCTTATCCTCATTTCTGCTATCCCACAACAAAACCAGATCTCCAATATTGAAGGCCCTAGGAGTGACCTTCTTGTCAAACAATCTTTTCAACTTCTCTCTAAATCTGATATGCCTCTTGGGATGCTCTTCTCTCTTCATCTAGCTCCATAATCTGATTGATCCTTGCTTCATATGGACTGACCTCTTGATCCTCAAGTTGTTGAACAAACTGAAATGAAGATAATATAGATGTAAGGGCAGCAGAGCTTGAGTTCCATACACCAACTCAAATGGGCTCTTACCAAGTAGCTCTCTTGGTAGTGATTCTATCAGCCCAAACTACAAATTTCAGTTGTTCACCCCATTTTTCTTGTTCAACTCCAAGGTCCTTCTAATGATCTTCAACAAATTCTTATTGCTTTGGACTCAGCTTGTCCATTTCCTTGGGGATTATAGTTTGAAGAATAAGTTAAATTGGTTCCATACTCCTTGCACATTGCCATCAAAGGTTTAGCTCTTGAAACACATGGCATTATCAGCCATAATTTTGACTAGCACACCAAATCTGCATATGATATTATTCAACAAGAAGTCCATAACAACTTGGTGTGTTGCTTTCTTGGTGGGGATTGCCTCTACCCACTTTGTAAAATAATCAGTGGCTACAAGAATCCACTTATGGCCACTAGAAGGATCTGAAATCTCACCAATGAAGTCCATTCCCCATTGTTTGAAAGGAGCTTCAATTGATACAGTTGCAAAGGAAGGGAGCCTGAAGCTTTCATTCTTCTAGAGAAACGCTGGTAGCTTTCACATTTTCTAATCAACATGGTTGCATCTTTGAAGAGAGTAGGCCACCAATAACCAGCTCTCAAAACTTTGTGTGTTGTAACCCTTCCAGAAAAGTGTCCTCCACAAACTCCCCCATGGAAATCAGCAATTACTTTGGGAGCTTCATCTTCAGTTACACATTTCAAGAGGACACCTTCAAGGTTCTTCCAAGCCAGCCCAAAGTCAGTGATGATGTATTTTTGAGAGGCCAACTTGAGGGCTCTTTTCTTATTTTTATTTAAATGATCAGGACAACAAAGGTGTCTAAGGTAAAATATTATGTCCTTGTACCACTCAAAACTTACCAATTTCCCAAAAACATCTACCCTTTCTTCCTCTACCTCATTCACTTCCACAGTTTGCAAGTTGCTCTCAGCCATGAGCTTAGCAAGACCCAAACCTCTTACCAAATTTGTGGTTTGGATGTCCATATCATACTCCTGTAGTTTGTTCACCCATCTACATCTTTTACTTGAGATCTCCATCTCTGATAAGATGTCTTTTACCATGGTGTGGGGAACATAAGCAACAACTTTTGAACTTAAAATATAAGGCCTGAAAACCTTTGTTGCTTTCACCAAGGAAAATGCTTGTTTTTCCATGATTGTATATTTCAACTCAACAGCTTGTAAAGCCTTGCTAAAGAAGGCAATAGGCCTCTCAGCCCCATCTTCATCCTTTTGGAGAAAAACAGATGCAATAGTATTTTCAGAGGCAAAGGAGAAGATTTGGAAAGGCTTCTTGTAATTCGAGCTGCCAAGATAGGTGCATGTTTAAGTGCTTCCTTGATCCCTTCAAAATCCTAAATAACAGCCTCCTCCCATTTGATAACTTGATCTTTCTTTAACATGCATGTGATAGGAAGAGTCAACTCAAAAAAATTGGACACAAACCTTCTAATGAAATTGATTTTCCCAAAGAAAGATTGGATGCCCTTCTTCATTCTTGGAATTGGCACCTGCTGATTGCTTCTATTCTCTCAGGATCAATCATGACACCAGCCTTTGAAACAATATGACCAAGAAGCTTGGCCTTTTTCACCCCAAAGTGACACTTCTTTGGATTGAGAGAGATTCCAAATTCTCTACATCTGATCAACATTCTTTCCAAATGTTGCAAGTGATCTTTTCTACTCTTTGAAAATACAGTCACATCATCTTGATAAACTGTAATGAAGTCATTTATATAACCAGAAAAAGCAACATCCATTGCTCTTTGGAAGGTAGCTCCAACATTCATGAGACCAAAAGGCATTCTCACATAAACATATGTTCCCCAAGGAGTGGTAAAGGTAGTTTTAAATCTTTCTGACTCCTTGACAACAACTTGATTGTAGCCAGAGAAACCATCCAAGGTGGACAACAATTCAGATCCAGTCACTAACTGCAGCATGTTCTCCATGTTTGGTAAAGGATAATTGTCTTTCAATGAAGCTCTATTCAAATTTTGAAGTCTACACAAAGTCTGATATCTCCATTCTTCTTTCTGATTGGACACAAGGTTTGCAACCCAAGATGAATACCTTGTGGGCTGAATGATCCCTCCCTCCTTCAGTTTCTTCAATTCATCTTGCATTTTCATGGAGAGGAGTGGATTAATTGGCCTTTGCTTTTATCTGAATGGTTTGGCCTTTTTTTCAAGAGGGATCTCATGCTGAAACAAGTCTTCTCTATATGCTTTCAGCTCTGAATATGACCAGGCAAGGTAGTCTTGATATTGTTTCAACAATTGAGGTAGGACTATTTTTTCTTCTTTGTTTAAACTACTTCCCAACCAAAATTTTCTTGGTTTTCCTTTGTTCCCAAGTCATGCTCTTCCACATCCCTTGAGGTAGACATGTTTCTATTGATGATGTAATCAACATTGCTAAAATTTGACTCAAGAGCAACAAGACCTCTAGGAATGGTGTTAGTTTTCAATTGGATAATATCTTTTCCAAACAAAGTCTCTCTTCCTTCAGTCATACACACCATTGGTTCCCAATCAATATGTTGATCTAAAACTCACCTTGATTTTGTAAGAACCTTTGCACTTGAGCATCATCATCAAACACTTGCCAATGCTTGATGTTGTCAGGGACAATTGGCCTAGTTAACACTTCAACATTGTACTCACAATAAGGTGAAATGGTGCAATCTCCAAATCTTGACCCCATCACTACCAACTTGTCAGCAGTAGCATTCAAACTTCTATCATGGTGCACAATATTGAAAGAATCAAACATCTCAATTAGATCCCAAACTACATGCTTATACTGCTTCATCCATTGATTTTTTTGTAGCATACATTTTTCTTATTTGTTTGACAACTAGCTCTAAATCTCCCTTTGCAATGATGTCCTTGACACCATACTTCCATGTAATTCTCAGACCCAACAACAAGGCTTCATACTCAACAATGTTGTTAGTACATTCAAAATTAAGCTTGAAGGAAAAAACAAATTCTTCCAAGCTAGGAGAAATCAGAATTACACTAGCACACCATTTCCAAATTTGGAGCAAGCTCCATCAAATAGCAAGGTCCAAGGAGAACATACCTACTCAAGGCACTTTGACTGATCCATTTTGTGTTCTTTTCCATCAACAAAACCAATAAAATTATCAGCATCAACATCAACAAATAATACTTCATAAGAAGCATTGTTTGGGTCCTCAATTAGATGCAACATTTTCTTTTCTCCATAGAGCTTGACAAGGCTTCCCTCAATGGGAATGGTGGAAAAATACATATCCATTTGGACACTCCCTCCAACACTTGCAGCCCACTTTCTTGACAATAACATACCCCATTTGGTAGGGCAATCAACAATTACAACATCCAATTTTAAATTCCTCCGGGATAAGATGCAAGTTGCACTACCAAACCCTTCACACAACCAACAATGGCACTTCTCTTGAGTCCATGGTAGTACATTTTCCATAGGCTGCTGTCACTTTGATATCCAACTCATTCATGACTTCAAGAGGCATGACATTACATGATGCACCAGAATCAAACATACAATTGTGAAGTAGCCTATCCTTTATGATCAAAGTTGTGAAGAATGGATCAACATTCAATTGGGAATCAACCAAGGATGTCCCCAAATATACCTCAGGTGTCTCTCCAAGATCTTCTACTGCTGGTGGTGTTTCAAGGTCAACAATGATTTGAGGAGGAGTCTCAACAACATTTATATTTCTTCCTGGAGTAGTCTTCTCCTCTTTCATCCCCAAGTACTCAAATGCTCTCTTCTTATGCTCAAGAATCCTAAGCAACTCAATGATTGGAACACTCACTTTGATTTGGCTCAATACTTGGGCTATGTCATAGGGAACACTCTTTGGAAAAAGTAACATTGGAAGGGAGACAAGAAGATTCATTTGATGGCAAGGGATTCTTGGCAGCTTGGGCATGAGGAGGACTGTAATTTTTTCTTGGGACAACAGAGCTTTTGGCAAGTGTTTCTCTCTAGGAACTTCTTTGGGAATGCTTGTGAGCAAGGGTGTTTTAGGTTTGGCTTGAGGCCCAACTCCTTTAACAACTTTTCTTCTAGTGTTATAATCTTTCTCTTGAGCTACAACAACATTCATCAACAATTGTCTATCTTCCTCCAAAGGAATACCACCATCATACTTCTTAATCATCAAAGCTCTTAAGTATTCAAAGTCATTGTTAGGAATTTCAAAATCTTGCACTACATCAACTTCAAGAGTATGAGGGGGAAGAAAGACTTGTACCCATTTGATGCAATCCCAAAAATTTGCAGCAGTCCTAGCACTTATTACTTCAGTAGATGTTGCTCCTCCTTGTGAGCTTGAAGAACAACCCACCATGCAAATATCATCATCAGTACCATCATCATTATTAGCTTCACCTTCTTGCTGGTCCACTTCACATGGAGGATGGGGTAAAAACACCTATCACACCAATCAATATCAACAACTTCTTCAACAACAACAACCCTAGCAGTTAAGGGATCAGGTAACACTCTCCCTTCACGTGCTTGAGGATGTCTATTTGTAGACCCCATGGGTCCTTTCCCTCTATCATCTGCCCTTTGATCACCTCTAGGATGATTGGAAAATCTGTCATGGTTTTGTGCTCTTGGCTGACCTTGTGAAGTCTGCCCAATTCCCTTCTCAGCTCTTGCCAACTTATATGAGATTTCTTTGACAGCCCCTGCCAAAGTTTTCACAACCTCTTCTAAATCAGCACCCTTGCTAGCTTGAGGTTTTTCAGGGTTTATCAATTTTACACCATCTCTCTTGAGAGGTTTCCCAACAGCCTTGATATTGTTTTCAATTTGAAGTGCCATGGTGAAAGCTTGTCTCAGATTGGTAGGGTTCTTGTCTCTTAAGTAATAGGCTGCCTTCTTATCAAATGCATCTACATATTTGATTAAACAAGACTCATCACAAGGCCTCAGATTAATAGGAAGCCTTCTCAAAGTTTTGTTAAACCTTGTGTTAAAGTCATGGACTGATTCATTGGGGTTCTTCTTGATATTCTCAAATTCAGACAAGAGAAATCTAGGATCAGTCTTGTCACCATATTGCAATCTAAATGCATTCTTCATTTCAGTCCATGAATCAATAGAATTATCAGGTAGAGCCTTGTACCAATCCCTAGCATCCTCTTCTAATGTATGAATGAACAACTTAATATACACATCTTCAAACTCTATCTCAAAATCTTCCATCATGTTAACAAAAAAGTTTGAGATGTTGATCACCAATTATTGCATTATTACCTTGGAATTTTGGCAATCTATTTCTGACATCTTGTGGGACAACATTTGGGTAACCATCCATTCCTCTAAAGTCTATAGGACCAAAGGTGTTAACAAAAAATGGAGGTCTAGGCTGAGCCATATTGTTTGGTGGAGGTGATCTTGGAGGTGAAACAAGTGATGATGAGGAGTGCAAGATCCTCGGGGCTCAAGAATGTGATTCACAAGACTGGTATTCTCTAAATGCTGATTTTCTTGGAAATTTTTATTAGGATTGAAACACACATGTGCAGATTGAAGAAGGAACTTACCAGGTACAACAAAAGGACTTCACTAGCTGAGGAAACAAGTTTATGAGAGGATTGCTTGAATCAGAATCACTTGAAGAAGAGTGATAATCCTCTACCAAAGGCTGATCTCTCTCACCTATGGATATATCTTTTCCTGATGTCTGACCTTTAACAACTTTCCAAACTCTTCTCCCTTCCAACTCTGAGTTTCTTGAATCTGTAAACAACTTCTTAGCAGAGTCTTTAAGGAAGAGAGATCTTCTTCCTTCCAGTTTTGCAGAGATTAGCAACACAAAAGTAAATGACATAAATGTTAAGACACTTGGTACTTTATCAAGATCAAAACAACATGGAGTCACCACTAAGGACTTTCACCCTAGTTGTGCAAATGCACTAAAATACTCTTGTCAAATATCTATCAACACTTGAAAATCTTGCCAAACTTTATAGATCAGACCTTTCTTTCTTTGAATTTATCAACCACAAATGCAAATGAAGTGCAACAACTACTGAAAAATGATAAAATTTAGGGTAAACTTATATCTTCACTCAATCCTTACAAATCTGATTATAAAATGATGCTTCAACAATGTATTTGCATGCAGAATTTGCAAGGGACATTACTAGGGTTTGGTATGCATTCAAATATCTCAAATATGTATGCACATGGATCAGATTGAACTAAGAGAATATCAAACTCAGAACTCTACTCTTCATTCCAATCTTATAAATCTGATCAGAAGATGATACTCAGATTTGTAATTGCACATAAATCACACAAGAAGTATTACCAGGGATCTAAAATACTGAAATACTGAATAATGTCCCCAATAAAACAAGTGCCCGAAATACTAAATAGAATGGAAATGAATCAGCCCAAATCAAAATGAAAATCCCCAAAATGGCATGTGTTGTACCCAAATTTGTTCTCCTTTTCAGTCTGAGCAGCATCAAAAATATGGCATGAAGCTTGAAGGTAGATAGATCTTGATATATGTCATTTTGTAGAGGGATGTGATCTAACTAGCACTCAGATTTGTGGAGAGATGGATAGCACTTTGAAAGGATTTGATCTAACCCTCACTATTTTAGGTTGTGCCTTTTCAACCAAGGTAAGAGAACCTATATTGCAGCCTCTGTTTTGTGAAGGAGGTGGAGATATCCTTATACTATGCATATTGTATGGAGATGGCCTTGGGAAAACATGATCAATTTTCCATTATTCAAACTCAACAGAGTTGTCACTACTAAATGATGGAAATGCTTTCAAGACAAGGCTGAGGCTGTTGGAGACATTGTATGATCCTGATTTGCTTTGTGCATTTTTGTAGATGGGTTAGATTCTTTTGTTGACACACAATGCAATGCAGGGGTAGTATGGGTAGGATTAGTTATTCAGATGATTTTTTGGTGGGGTATTGATAAGAAAAACTTGGATATATCAAATCTTTGACAACCTCTACAATACTTGAACAACTATCAGATAAAATGCTTCAAATAATCAAGATGTTCTTTCAACCAGAAGATGCATAAATGGAAGCCCAGGTTGCACTCTTCACACAATCTTTGAGAACTCACCACAAAATCTTGAAGTAAAGAACTCAATTAAACACAAAAATCCTTGATCAAACCATGCCTAAGGTACCCCCAAAGGCTTACAAGCAATCCCAATCAACAAATGAAGGTGGAGTGATTTTAAACTACTTATTTTCAATGCCAGATGAAAGCTCTTCTACAAAAAAATTGCAAGTGCCACTAAACTATCAATAAGGATGAGATTATGTGTGATTTCTAAAGACTTTCAATGCAAGATTGCAACAAGAACAATGAAAACTATTTGTAGGTATTTAAAATGATAACAGACATCATATTGCCCAGAAAAACATAGATTAACTCAAAAGCTTGTTAGATTCATCAGTAGGGGAGAGTTTCATGAACAATCTCAGAGCTGTGTGATGGCTATACACTTGTAACCAACTCACATACATGAAGATCCAACACAGAAGAAATTAACTTTGGTTCTTTGGTGGGTTTCTCGAAAAAATGAGCTTTCTCTCAAAATTTTCTCATGATTTTCAACTTCCCCCATTTTGCATTTTCTCAAAATGCATTATATACCTCTTGCCACATTGGAGCCTTCTTTTCCAAGAAAGCATATGCCAAGGGATCAAGTTTGTTACAACAATTTCTCATGATTCACTTGAAAATGACATTTAACAAATTTGCAACGAGAGTTTCCAGGTGTTTAAAAAGACTGAATCATTACAAATATTCGGATCATTATCCTTTGTGGAGGCACATTTTTTCATCCTCAAGGCATGCAGCCCCTCATCCTCTCATCATTTCATCTTATCCTTTTCCAATTTGGTTCTGCAACTTTATAATTTGACATTTCACATTTTACATGGGCATGAGTAAAATTTATCTCAAAAACACCTCAAATCTGCAAATTGAGTCATGAAACCGATTCCAATGATCCTAGAAGGCCAAAATGACATGGAAACCAAAAATTGATGAAATTTGATGCAAAATTCACAATTCCAAGTTTCCTGGAGAAAAATGGCGGCCAAAAATGAAAATGTACAGTTACCCTTGATCTACTTTTTCACCTTCAATCTGGGCCCTCCACGTGTCAAAATATGATTGGAAATCAATTCGGGCTCACCTTTTGACTTTTTGACATTTTTGAAAAATGGAAAAATTGACCTTTTCTCCACCCCTCCACCCTTGAATTTTGGTGATGACACATGGCACATGGTGGGTCCCATTGGGATCGCGCTTCAATTCTGTGCATTTTGACCCTTTTTGAATTTTGGAAAATTTTCACCTTTTTCCCACGGGCCCGCATCTCCACCTTTGTCCTTGACACATGTCATGCTTTCTATCGCTGAAATTCCACAGGCTTATTTCATGTTTTGACCCTTTTCAATTTTCCTTCCATGGGCCCACGCCTCTGATTTCTCCCTTGCCACGTGTCACTTTCTCTATCGCTAAAATCCATGGGGCTCAATTCTCATTTTAACTCCCTTTTTAGCCAAAGGAAAATTTTCCCTTTTCTTCCATGGGCCATCCCCGCCCTCTCTTTGCCCGCCACGTGTCTCCCTGTGGCTCATTCGTGGGCCCACGGCTTAATTCTTTGTCTTAACTCTTTTTTCCAAAAAGGGAAAATTCCCCATTTTCTTCCATGGCCCACACTTCCCTCTGACCTTTTTATGGACACGTGTCCACCTGAGATTGGCCATGGGGCCGCGCTTTGAAATTTCACCTTAGGCCTTTTTGACCAAAAGGGAAAAAGTTCCCTTTTCCTTCCATGCCACCCGCACTTCCCCTTTGCCACCGTGCCACCACGTGTCCACCTCCTGCTCCAATTTGGACCCGCGGGCTTTTCCTCATCTTTTTCCCCTTCACCAAAAAGGCAAAAAATGCCTAAGTTCCCCATTTCGCTTCCCACTCCACCTTCGCATAAGAACATGACACGTGTCCTCCCACGGAGTTGGGGGGAATTTTGAATTTTTCCCAAAGCCCAAAAATGACTAAGTTTTTCAGAGAAACCCGTCGATCCTTGTCCAACCAGAAGTGGCCACGTATGAGGAGAATTTTGAGCTTAATTTTGATGGTCAAATGACACCCGTATGACCATAAAAAAACACAGAGTTTGCTAGTGACCTCTAAAATTGATTTTTTCTTCGTGGGTGATGGATTTTTTGCTCAAAAACAAGGGAAGTTGATTTTATGCAAGTTTTGACCATGGGGAAGGGTTTTTGAAGGCATATATGCATGAAACAAAAAAATTTGATTTTTCACGATCAGGCAAGAGGGAAAACATGACATAGCCCATGCAGATTTGGAAAAATTAGGGCACAAACAAGGCATGCATGGGTGTTTCTTCACAAATGAGGCATGGAAAATGATTTTTCAAATGAATTAAGGCATGGGAGCAGAGGCAACAACTTCATTTCACCCATAGTGCAGAGTGAAAGGAAAATTAGGAGAAAGAAGTTGACCAAAGAGTTCCCGCGAGGAGGAAATGGAAATTTTGGTTAAATCCCCGTGGACTAATGGGAGGATGACACGTGTCCTATTCTCGGCGGAGGTTGGGGGTGCGGGGAGAATTTGGCAATTTTTCCAAAGTGGTCAATAGCATCAAAGGAAAAATTTGGAGCGTGTGCCCATAGTGAATAGGGTGGTGACACGTGTCCCAGAACGGTGGGGCGCGGAGAAATTTTGGATTTTTTTCCAAAATTCAAAAAAAAGGTAAAATGGCCATTTGAACCCACAGACGAATGAGGAAGCACCACGTGTCGACAAACTAGCTACGTGTGGAGATTTTTGGGGAATTTTCCCAAATTCAAAAAAGGGAAAATTTTAAAGTTTTGGCCCGCCAATCCATTTTTGCCCTAATTTTGCCCTAAATCTTCAGAGGGCCATAAATTTTGATCCAGAGCTCAGATTTTTGCGTTCTTGGTGTCATTGGAAAGATGGTGAAATTATCTACATGATGGGGTGATCAATTTTGAATTTTTATGGAGTTTTGTGGGTGAAAATCAAGAAAACGTCTTTGGCATGGGAAAAATGTAGAAATGACATCCAACCACCAAAAATTAATGCAGTATGGCACCCATCTTTCTCCAACATGGCTCGAATGCATTGGGAAGTGGATTTTTAGAGATTCCCTTACATTTTTAATGAATCTTTTCAGTGGTTGAAGTCAAAAAATCAGATTTTCCCACATTTTTGCCTTTCTTCATTCGGCTCGATGGTTAAAAGCCAATTTTGGCTCATTTGTAAAAGATGGTTGTTCATCATTCTTCTCTACCCTCCCTTCTTTTCTTCTCCAGGTTGAAAATGGAGTTAGAACCTCCTCCCATGCTCTGTAATGGCATTTTTTTGCCTCTTACCAGCTAAATGATGTTTTGTGCAAACTTCTGGAGCAATAAAAACATGTTTTGTGATGCATTTGTCCATCCTTGCTTGTTTTTGCTTGTTTTCTTCTTGCCTCTCTTCATTGTAGGTATTTGTGCATGTTTGGATGTTCATTGCAGGTTTTGGAGCTATGTTCATGGAGTTTTGGGACATTTTTTGTGTGAAATTTATCCTTGGTTTTGTGATGCACTTGTCCATCCTTTCCATTGCTCACCTCTTCTTGTTCCATGGCAATTTTGATAGATGTTCAACATTTTCCTTCTCTGGTGTATCACCATTTAGTGTAGGCTCTTTTTTCCCTCTTTTCTCTCTCTCTCTCTGTCTCCTTTCATAGTTAGATTAGGATTAGATTAGCTTTCCCGCACCGAAATAGCTTGTGCAAGTAGTTTAGGAAGAGGAACCAACCTTCTCTAGAGAGCTTTCCCCATTTACAAAGGTCCCACACTTGGGGAAAAGATTCCATGTTGTGCATTCACACCAAATGACATTGCCTTAGAAAAGCAGATCCACAAGTCATTTTGGGGGTGCCATGAATTTGCACTAATAGTTTTGCCCGGTGGGACTTTAGAGGTCTTCCATTTCATTTTTTTGATAGGTTGGTGTGTTCCTGTTAAAGATTCAACCTTTTGGAGGCACATTCAAAAGCACATCTGGCGACTCCATCTGGTAAATAACTCATTCTCTGAGTTACAGACCTATTTTCCATTCATTTTCATTCATTCTTCTTTCCATCCCTTTCACTCTTTTCCATTCCATGAAGTTGTGCAATCATGACTTCATTTCCATCATGGAATTCACATTTACAACAACAGCAATGTTTTCTACCTCCAACATGTTTTACAAATCCTCCAAATCAGCATTTTGATCAAGTTCAAGATCAACATGCATACCCATATGAGCAGCAGTGCCAAAATCAGTTTGGCTATGAAGCATGTCAAGCACAAGGGTATGCTGATTGTGAGGGCAGTCAAGAAGAAAATGCAGATCTGCTGGAGAAAATCCAAAAGATGGAGGTAAACATGGTGCAATCCAGGGCTCAATCACAAATGAAAGCATTTGGAATCGGTTGCAGAGCACCTTGCCCATGGGTGGGACCTTTTCCAAGGCATTACAACCCTCAAGAGAAGCTTGACTTCATGATTGCAACACTGCCATTGCTTGCAAAGTGGACTGAAGGAATAGAGGTGTATGAGAGGAGTATTCAGCAACCTTGTCAATGGGTAAGCACACCATCTCATGCCTTTTATTTTCCTCTTTCCCAATCTGTTTTACCTCATCAGTGTCAAGCTTTAAACTCTCCATCTATTGTCCCAAAAATTAATTCCATTTCTCCATCCCCTAGTCTTCCACCCCATCTCAATTCTTCTATCCTTTTCCCTTCCAAACAGTCATCCCCTCCACAAGAGCTAAAATAAATACCTTCCACTCCAAGGGAACAAGAGGTTTCATCTCCTCCACCACCAAGAAAAATTGCAAAATCAATTGAACTCCAACCCACCCCTCCTCTTGCATTCCCAATTCCATGTGGGGAAGAAGAAATTGCAAAAATCAGTCATCAAGGACAACAAGAGGAAGAGCCAAGCAAAGAAGGAATGATTAAGAGCTTAGTAAGTTTGGCTCTTAAATATGGAATTGAGAAGATCCCTTTGTTGATAAAGCCTACAGAAGAGGCCAAGGTTGAAAAAATGGTGGTTAGGACTGATTTTGTTGTAGCAAAAGAAGAGCAAAAGGAAGAAGCGATCGTGTCAGTTTTCTCAGAATGTAGTGTCCATGTTGGCACTCTATTTGAAGGAAATGCTGATCCAATTCAAGTTGCACAATCAGCCATAGAAGAAGAAGATCTTGCAGCCCCAACTTGTCCTCTAGAGTAGTAGATTGAAGAGTTTGATTTGACAAACTTCATGCTAGAGGGAGAGTTTAATCAAGAGCAAGATTGTCTTCAAGCTGTGGAAAAGGAAGAAAAACCAGCTCCAAATCCCATTGAAGAGGAGCAAATGGATGAGATCAAGTCATTTTTTACAACAGCAGAAGAAGGAAACATTATTGATACATTTTTTCTTTCATTTGAAGGGGCTGATTTGATTGATGAAGCCATTATGGAGGTGAACAAAATAGGTCTAAATTGTGAGCAAGAGGCACAAGAAATTTCATGTTTCTCTCCCACTTCATCTCTCAAAAATTTGGTTTTTGGATGAGTTTGGATTGACAAGTTTCATGTTTGAAAATGAAACTACACATGGTGAAGAAAATGTAGATTTGGAGGCCACCATACAAGAAGGAGAGACCTTGCAACAACGAGGACATTGAAGAGTTTGATTTGCCATCAGACTTAGAAGAATGTTTGGATGAAGAGCCAACTAAAACTACAATATTTTCTTCTTCACCATTCGTTCTCCAACATCAAGAGCCTGCTGCCACAAAGGAGAACATTGAAAAACAACAGCCTGTGTTTTGTGATAGCTCTTTGGAACCAACGTTGGAAGATATTAATCTTCCATGTTCTTCACTGGAAAAGGGAGGAAAACAACAGAAGAACTTCATCACTTCTTCCACTTCATCTATCCAAGAAGGTCTACAAGAGGACTCCATTTTTGGAGTTGAAAATCAGAGCTATGGGCATATCAAATGGATCAGACCTTGCCCAATAAGGAATTTGGCTTCATTGGAGCCAAAGGAGAAGCCACAACCAATCATGCTTGCTTCTAAGCATGAGGATGAGCTACAAAGTACCAAGGATCAGCTGCCATACCTCTTCAACCCAAATGCAGAGCAACTGAAAGAGGTATTGGATTTGTTTTCAGTTGACACCTTGTTGATTTGGGTAGAAGACCAACTTCTTGTTGATTTTCCACTCATCCAAGCAGCCATGATCAGCTCCAAATCAATTACATGGCTGCCCATTTTGAAGAAAGGAAGCTATTTTGCACAACCAGTTGTAGGGTTTGTTTAGCTTACCTTTGCTTCCAGTTAGAGTAGAGTAGGTAGGTTTGCTTTTAGCAGAAGAAGTGCTTGTGCACACTCTACATATCCCATTTGGGGTATGTATGATTTCTAATTTTGTACATAGTTTTGGGTGCTTGATGGTTTTGCTCTTGCACAGTCCATTGTAGTGGCATTTTGGTGAAAACAACTCTAGGTTCAGTGGGTTTCCAAGTGGCTCAGAGGTCAAATTTTCATAGTTCAGATTAGAATCAGTTTATCAGGCTTGACTCCATGCCCAATGGATGCTTCAAAGGCCATTGATCATTCATCTAGCAGGCAGATGACCCCTGACAGTCACCAAAATTGTTATCCAAAATAAGCCCCATGCTTATTTTTGGCTAACTCCTCCTTCTTCTCCTTTTTTGGCACTTAAATGAATTTTTGGCATGCTTTAGGGACTCAAAAGATTCTAGAAATGATCCCATCAGGTAGGATTTTTCCTCACCTTTCCAGAAAGGTAAAATTTTCCTCCTAACTCCAAATATTTTGAAGGTTATGGCTTGACAGAGTTTTGAGGGAAATTTTCCCTAGGAAGGCCCGCAACCAATAGGAATGCGCCACGTGGCAGGGCGGAATGGCAGGTCGGCAGAGGTCGGACCGGTGGGGGTAAGTTGAGAAAATTTCCAAAAATGGTGTAAAGAAAATTTTGGCCCAAGCCCCACGTTGAATGAGAATGTGCCACGTGTCCATGAGGGTGGCAGGATTCGAGAGGGGTAGAGTAAATTTTGGCTTTTGCCAAAGTGGTAGAAGGTGCAAAGGAAAGAATTGACCCGCAGGCCAAGGAGGAAATGGAAATTTTGGTTAAATCTCCGTAGACTATTGGGAGGATGACACGTGTCCTATTCTCATGGAGGTCATGGACGGGGATCTTTGGTCTTTTTCCAAAGTGGTTAGCAGCAAAGGAAAAATTTGGAGTGCATGCCCGCAATGAATAGGGTGGTGACACATGTCCCGGAGCGGCGGGGCATGGAGAAATTTTGGAATTTTTTCCAAAATTCAAAAAAATGTAAAATGGCCATTTGAACCCATCGAGATGAATGAGGAAGTGCCACATGTCGATGGACCAGCGGGGCATGGAGATTTTGGGGAATTTTTCCCAAATTCAAAAAAGGAAAATTTTAAAGTTTCATCCTGTCAATCCATTTTTGCCCTAATTTTGCCCTAAATTTCAGAGGGCCATAACTTTTGATCCAAAGCTCAAATTTTGGTGCATTCTTGGTGTCATTAGAAAGCTGGTGAAATTATCTACACGATGGGGTGCTCAATTTTGAATTTTTATGGAGTTTTGTGGGTGAAAATTGAGAAAACATCTCTAGCACGGGAAAAACATGTAGAAATGACATCCAACCACCAAAAATTAATGTAGTATGGCACCCATCTTTCTCCAGCATGGCTCGAATGCATTGGGAAGTGGATTTTCAGAGGTTCCCTTGCATTTTTAATGAATCTTGTCGGTGGTTGAAGTCAAAAATCAGATTTGCCCACATTTTTTGCCTTTCTTCATTCGGCTCGATGGTTAAAAGCCAATTTTGGCTCATTTGTAATAGGTGGTTGTTCATCATTCTTCTCTGCCCTCCCTTCTTTTCTTCTCCAGGGTCAAAATGGAGTTAGAACCTCCTCCCATGCTCTGTAATGGCATTTTTTTCCTCTTACCAAATAAATGATGTTCTGTGCAAACTTCTAGAGCAATAAAAATGTGTTTTGTGATGCATTTGTCCATCCTTGCTCATTTTTGCTTGTTTTCTTCTTACCTCTCTTCATTACAGGTATTTGTGCATGTTTGGATGTTCATTACAAGTTTTGGAGCTATGTTCATGGAGTTTTGGGACATTTTTGTGTGAAATTTATCCTTGGTTTTGTGATGCACTTGTCCATCCTTTCCATTGCTCACCTCTTCTTGTTCCATGACAATTTTGATAGATGTTCAACATTTTCCTTCTCTGGTGTATCACCGTTTTAGTGTAGGCTCTATGTTTTCCCCTCTTTTCTCTCTCTCTCTCTCTTTGGCATAGTTAGATTAGGATTAGATTAGATTTCCTACTTGCACTGAAATAGTTTGTGGCAGGTAGTTTAGGAAGAGGAACCAGCCTTCTCTGGATAGCTTTCCCCATTTGCAAAGGTCCCACACTTGGGGAAAAGATTCCATGTTGTGCATTCACACCAAATGACATTGTCTTAGAAAAGTAGATCCACAAGTCATTTTGGGGGTGCTATGAATTTGCACTAACATAACCATTTACCTTGTCGCACTAAATTTGAAATGTTGTTAAAGTCCTTGGATGCTGCAAATTCATTTAGAGAAATAAGTCGCGATGCTTGTGGAATTTGATAACCTGGGAAATGAAGTTAGAGGCCTAAAAATCCATCCATCCACCTAGTTTTGTGAATCACACTCAACGTAGTGAAAATTTGATACAAGATGCACAAAACATGCCAAATTTCTTGTCCATGTGACCATGAAAAAGATTTTGAGCTACAAGATTAGTGTAGATCATTGGACACTTGAGTGTCATACAATCCTCATAGTTAGAAATTTTTTTCCCTTTAACCAAAAATATGTATGAACTATGGAATTTTATTGAGAACCACAAGCCATGTTGTCGATATACCATTACACTATGATCTTTGTATCTTTCAATTTAGCACCATCTTTTACTTTAACTCTTCTCTTACAAGAGCTCTTTTCACACATGCCCCTACATCGTCATGCTCTCCTTTTCCATTTACAACCTCAGTGAAAATCTAAATATGTTGCACACCCATATTGATGTGCATCCTACTCATCCAATAAAACATTTGTGCATTCTTAAACTAAGACGTAAAATTATTTGACCATATATAATGTTGATTGAAGTGGATGTCCCTATCGATAATTTTCATAAAATAACTGGAAACACCCTTGCACAAATTCGGTAGAATGAGTCCGATCATCACCGATATAAAATTGGTACTCTCTTAAAAATATCCATCACTCATTGTATTGTTAGGAGAATGTATAAATGTTATATGATTTAAAATGACAACCTATCTTGAGTTGTAATATTGCGATTGAACCTCTATTTATGGTTGGCAACATGTAATTATTTGCAAAATCAACCACTTTGAAACAATAGTACCAATCCCCTTGCTTATTTTTCAGGCTAACTCCTCCATTCTTTCCTCCCTTGTGCCTCATTCAATTTTTTTATCTTTTAGGCACTCAAAACCTTCTGAAATGGCACCATTGGATAGAGCTCCTTCTCAGCTTTCCAGAAAGGTAAAGTTTTCCTCCTAACTCCATGTATTTTTGAAGTTATGACTCGGTGGAGTTTTTGTGGGAAATTTTCCCTAGACAATCCCACCGGCCAATCAGGGAGTGCCATGTCAGTGAAGGGATGGTGGAGGATGGATGAAACTTGGAGAATTTTCTGAAGTGTTTGGCGGGGGTGCAAAGGAGAAATTTTGGCCGTAGGCCCACCAACGAATAGGATTGTGCCACGTGTCACCGGGGTGTCGGTGGTCGGAGGTGCGAAGGATTTTTCCTTTTCACCCAAGTTTGAAAATTTTCAAAAGGAGAACCCCCCCCAAAACCCGAGCCAATAGGAGGAGGCCATGTGTCCCGGGGCCTCGGGATCGGAGCGCGGGAAGGAGTTGGGAAAATTTCCCAAAGGTTGGCGCAAACAAATTTTTTTCGGCCCTTCGGCCCGCCCGACCAATGAAGACCTACCATGTGTCCTCGTACCTTCAGAGCATGGGAGAAAGTTGGAATTTTTCCCAAAGAAAATCAGAGGAAAATACTTGAAAGGAAAGCCCACCCCCAAATCCCGAGCTAGTAAAATCATGCCACGTGTCCACGTGGTGGTAAAAATATAAGGCAGGCCCAAAGAAAATAAGCATGGAAGGCCCGCATCCAATAGCATCATGCCATGTGTCTAGTTCAGTAAGGGTGGTCGAAGTGGTGAAAAATTTGAGAGCAGAGGCCCACGATGAATCACATCATGCCACATGGCCTCGGAGCTTCGGTAGCGGAGAATTTTGGAAAATTTTCCAAAGGCCAAAATGATGGAAAATGAAGTGGAGAGAGCCTGCAACCAATCAAACGTGCCACGTGGCACTAGGATGGTGGGGCATAGAGATTTTTGGGAAATTTTCCCAAATGCAAAAAGGTGGGAAAATTTCAAATTTTTGTCCCACCAACCCGTTTTCGGCCTTGTTTTCCCTAAATGTTCAAAGGGGCATAACTTTCGATCCAGAGCTCGGTTTTTCATGTTCTTTATATCATTAGAAAGATGGTGAAATTATCTACATGATTCTAGGCTCAATTTTGTGTTTTGGTGGGGTTTGGAGAGATAAAATTGGAAAACTCCTCTGGCACATGGAAATAGACAGAAATGACATTTCAACCACCATTTTTAATAAGGAATGGCTCGCATTCTCTCCCAGCATGGTCTAAAACATTGGGAAGTGGATTTGTAAGGAAGCCCATGTTTTTTATGAATTTGGTCAGTGGTTGAAAGCTCCTCTCATGTTTTCCCACGTTTCTCTCTCCTGAGCTCAAATTTGCATTGTAAAAGCCAAAAATGAGCTCATTTTGGTGGTGTTGAACATTCTTGTTTTTGCTCTCTCCCTTTCTCCTCTTGTCTGTAGGTGGATTTTGTGGAGTTAGAACCTCCCTTTTAAAACTATAATGCAACCTTGTCTTTTGGCATCTTTGTAGTGTATTGTATCAATTTTGGAGCAAATAATGCATGTCTGTGGTTGATTCTCAACCCTCTCTGTGTTCAGCGCATCCTCCTAATCTTTCACTACAATTTGGTCATCTGTGTATGATATTGTATTACATTTTAATAGTTTGTGTTCATTGGCAAGACAAGTGTTCTTCATTCCTTTGGTGCATCACCTTATTAGACTAGGTTTATTTTTGCATTTTCTCAACCCTGCCTCCTTGGCAAAGTTTGATTAAGTTGTAGGTAAATCCTCTGTAGAATGTTATGCACACTTGAATAGAGGAGTTGAGGAACCAACCTCTAATCTGGAGGATCTTTTCCAGCTCTGCATTCCCACACTTGTGTGAAAAGATCCAATGTTGTGCAATCACACTGGATGTTAAAATGTCAAACTAGAAATCTGATAGAACATCCAGAGGGTGCTGCTGATTTGCACTAACAGTTTTGGCATGCCCAGTGGGACCTTAGAGGTCTTCATCTTCATTGCAACAAAATTGATGTGCATTTGTTGCAAGTTTCTTCTTTGAAAGAGCCCTGAATTACACATCTGGCGACTCCAAAGAAGAAGAATCAACTGGTTTTAGCAGTCCAGACCTGAAAAAATCATGAGAAGAATCTCCACAAGGTCAAGAGTTGGAGAAGAAGAAGTGTTGTTTGAGTATCTACAATTATCTCCAAGAAGAAGACAAAGAGGGAGGAGAATTCAAAGGTCTCCATCTCCACCAAATAGAACTCTATCAACTCCTCCACCTGGTAGACCTTTCATCCAATCAACAAGGGTTCTAAGGCCAATCAGAATGGCACAACACAACCCATATGTCAACTTCACTGGTAGCAGCCCACTTTCTCTCAATGCACAAAATCCAATCCCAGTTGCAGCATTGAAGAACATTCCATACTTTATTGGAGAGAATCAGACCACTCCTGGTGATCATGTCAAGGATATTGCTAATATTTGTGTAATCCATGAGATTGATGAGATGCAAGTTATTGTCAAACTACTGGCATCTTCATTCAAAGGAAAGCTTTGTAATGGTTCAAGAGCCTTGCTTCAGCTCTATCCAAAATTGGAACCAGATTATGTATAGCCCTCCATGAGTAGTTTGGAGAAAAGGGAGATAACTTGTCCCTTTTGGAACAATTGACAACTATCAAGAGAGCTCCCAATGAGCAGCTGACTGACTTCAACTTCAGATTTCAAAGGACTTGGGAGAGAATTCCAATGGTAGTAAGGCCAACAGCAGAAGGTTCTTTTCTATATTACCTTAAAGCTTTAAATTCTGATATTTCTATGTTAATTCAATCCATGGGAGGCACAACTATCCCTGCTGCTTATAGCATTGCCATTAGGGCTGAAAATTGTCTGATTCAAGCTGGTAAGCTAGCTCCTAGGCCTCCAATGCCATTGTATCCAAATTTAGAAAGTCCAAGCACTAGTCAAGTGCCTAATTTAGCTCTTGTTCCCACTCCTAGAAATCAGAGTTCAAATGAAGCTTCTACTTCATCTTCTAGTGCCTCAAATGAACTTCAAGAAGTCATGAAGCAATTGCAAAATTTAGGTAATGAGCTGGTTACACTCAAGAGGCAAGCAAGCCCAAAGTTTTAGACCTTCTTATTAGCCTCAAGCTCAGCCTAACAGGCAGCCATATCAGCCTCAAAGACCACCCAATCCAGCTGCAAATCAAAATCAAGCAAGGCCTCCTGCCAATAGACCATTTCAGCCCTATAATCCCAATGCTACATCTACCTCTAAAGCACTAGTGCCAGTACAAAACAACATAGCTCAAGAGTATGATTGGTGTTTCCCATGCAATGAACCTCACAACTAGTCTATGTGCTTCAATGGTGCTCTAAATCAAGCCTTAATGGTAACAACAACTGGTGTGGAGGGTGAAGGGAGTCAAGGAAATAACCAATAACAAGAAACATCCCAGCAACAATCAGCTCCAAATGATACCACACTTGTAAACTGCAGGCAGAAGACTTTTTGTGGCATGAATCAACCAATCTCTCAAAGTGTTGCAGCCAACACAAGGTCAAAAAGGAGAAATTTGGGTGAAGGACAGCCATTGGCTCCAAGTAATCCACAACCTTCTATCACTCCATAGACTTTGTTGGCAAACAAAATGCAGTTTCAAACATGCAAGGACCACCCAAACCAGCTCCTAGACCAACTCAGATGCCAGTTGTTGCTGCCCATGTGCAAGGAATGAATGTGCAGGCCAAAGGGAGAGAGATGCTTCATCTCCATTCAACATCATTGATCAGATGAAGAAGACAAATGTAAACATATCAATGTGGGAATCACTATCCATCCCAAGCCAAAGAGATTTGCTACAAGCTGCCATGAAGGACTGGTCAACTTCAAATCAATAGGTCCAAATGTAAGAGAAGGTACTCAAAAATGCTGCCCATCCTGAAGGGAATCATGGAGGACAACAAGGTAAAATGTTGAAGCCCCCTCCATTCTATGTTTCATTGATCATTGGGGACCAATTAGTGCACAACTGCATGATTGATTCCGGGGCAAGTAGTTCAGTAATGCCCAAGCAAATAGCTGATCAGTTGGGGCTCCAATATGAAGTCATATCCAAAGGGGTAGTGCAATTGGATGGGATAGCAGTGACAATAGTAGGAGTGATTAAAAACTTGAGTCTTACTTTGCATGCATGCCCCAACATTGTTGTTTTGCAAGATGTCTCAGTGATAGATCTTCCACCACTCTTTGCCCTATGTTTGTCAAGGGATTTCACAACTAAGATTGGAGGTTACTTATCTACTGATTGGTCACACATGTTGTTTAGAACAAGATATGGAACCAAAGCCACAATCAGATCTGAGCCTATTGCAAACTTTCACATTGAGCCTCACACTCCAAGCCAAATCAATACCAACTTGTTCAACGTTTGATCAAGAAGATTATCCAAGCACTGATGAAGCTAACACCAAGGTTGGAAGCATCCCAGATTTGAATCTTGATGAATGGGCAAGCAAGGTGCATGCTTTTGATCCTTATCAAGAAATAGAAGAATCTGAGCTAGGAGTCTATTGCATGCATGAAGAAAATCAGCCTATTCCTAGCATCACCAAGCCAGACCACAAGGATGACAATGAGGTATGGCAGTTGTTCTTTGATGGATCAAGAAGTAGACAAGGTGCAGGAGGGGGAGCTATGCTTGTTTCACCTCAAGGAGTTAAGTACTATTCAGCTTTTAGATTTTAGTTTGCATGTTCTAATAACACTGCTGAGTATGAAGCTTTGATACAAGGATTGCATTGGTCAATCAAGAGAGGAATAAAGAACTTGCAAGTCTTTGGTGATAGTGAGCTGATTGTCAACCAAGTTAAAGGGTAACATGCTGCCAAGAATGATCTACTCAAGTGCTACAAAAATAGGGTGTGGGACCTCATTGAAGATTTTGAGGGCTTTAGCATCAAGTCCATCCCTAGAAAAGAGAACCAAGCTGCTGACAGGCTTGCATAGTTGGAGCAGCCTTTGATGTTGTTGAAAGCATCAAGAAAGAAAAGTATAGCCAAACATTCATGTGATTGTAAGGCCTTCAGTGCCAGACAACAATGTAAGTTGGCAAGTGTTTGAAAATGATCAACAAATCATCCATTTCTTGCAAGAAGAGGCTGAGTTCTCAGCTAAAAATCAGGAAAAGTTAGAACAATAGTATGGTGATCAAGTGGTACAGCTGAGAACCAACAAACTACCAAAGGGACTTGTCACTTTGGAGTCCATTTTCAATCCTAATGATCAGTTTAGGAAGGAGAAAGCAAACATCCAAGTCAAGGGAGAAGATTCAGTGCCCATCTTGGTGGAAGAAGGCAAGTCACTCCAAATTGGTAAAGTGACAACTGAGCAAGAAAGGTATGAGTTCATACAGCTTTGTCAAGAATTCCTGATGTGTTTTCTTGGAGCTATGAAGATTTGAAAGGCTTCAATCCCAAGTTAGCTCAACACACTATTGAATTGGACCCAAGTGCTAAACCCATCAGGCAAAAACAAAGGCCAGTCAATCCACACATGGAGCCTCTCATGAGAAAAGAATTGAATAAGTTGATAGAGTCAAGTATCATATTCCCTATCAAGCATTCTAGTTGGGTAGCCAACTTGGTTCCAGTTAGAAAGAAGAGTGGAGAAATCAGATTGTGTGTTGACTTCAGAGATTTGAATAGAGCATCTCTCAAGGATCATTACCCACTTCCTTCTATGGAGCAGATTTTACAAGTTGTTGCTGGCTCTGAAAGGTTTTCATTGCTTGATGGCTATTTAGGGTACAATCAGATTATGGTGAAGGAAGAGGATCAGTTCAAGACAACCTTCACAACCAAATGGGGGACCTATGCATATAGAAAAATGCCATTTGGGCTTGTCCAACACTGGAGCTACATTCCAAAGGGAAATGGACATGGCGTTCAAGGATTTGATTAACAAAATGGTGCTGATATATCTAGATGATATCACTATTTTTTCAAAAAATGCAGCAGACCATCTCTTTCATTTGAGACAAGTGTTCCAAAGGTGCAGAAGATTTGGGGTATCCTTGAATCCCAAAAAGTGTATTTTTCTAGCTCATGAAGGAAAGCTCCTTGGCCACATTGTCTCCAAAGAAGGGTTAGCAATTGATCCAGAAAGAGTTGAAGCCATAAGAGCACTACCATTTCCAAGCCACAAGAAAGCCCTCCAAATTTTCTTGGGAAGGATAAATTTTGTTCGGAGGTTTGTCCCAAATTTTGCAGCCCTAGTCAAGCCTATCACCAAGATGTTAAAGAAAATCATAGCTTTCAAATGGACAGCAAAAGGCAAGGCAAGTTTTGAAGCAATCAAAGAAGCTATCTCACAAGCTCCAACCCTCATTAACCCAAATTTCTCCAAGGATTTCATCCTCTATGCATTTGGAGGTGATGATACTATTTCTACAATTTTGGTACAATAGAACAAAGACAATGATGAGCAGCCAATTGCTTTCTTCAGCCAAAGCCTAGAGGACTATGAGGTGAGATATTCCTTCATTGAGAAGCATGTTCTTGCAGTGATTAGGAGCTTGAAGAAATTTAAGCATCTAGTTTCAAACAACAAGGTTCAACTGTTGGTTTCTCATGTGGGAGTTAAAGACTTCCTCCTCAATAAAGACCTAAATGAAAAGAGAGCAGGGTGGATTACTCATGTCATGGAATATGACATTGAGATCAAATTCACCAAGTTGGTTAGAGGAAAAGGATTGTGTGAGCAGCTGGTCTTGAACAAACAAATGGAAGCATATAATGAGAAAGAGGTTGTTTTGGCGTTGCAAGACAACCATGAACAAGGAAGCACTCAAGAAGAAAATGATAATGTCCTCACTCCTTGTTGGACCCGAGACATAATGCACTTTCTACACACAGGCCTATGCCCTCCAGAGATGAACAAAACCAAAAGGAGACACTTCAGATTGCAGGTTGTCCCATATGCCCTTGTTGATGATGTTTTGTTCAAAAGGGATGTGAATGGAGTGCTTGTTGAGATGCATTGGTACAAATCAGATTCACAGAGTGTTGGAAGAGTTCCATGGTGGATCAGCTAGGGGTCATTTTGCACCAAGAGTGACAGCTCTCAAGATCATGAGGGATTGGCTATTATTGGCCCAAGATTTTCAGTGACTATTATGCATGGATCAAGAGGTGCAAGAATTGTGCATTCTTCACAGGTAAGGAGAGACTAGCCGCCCTTCCATTGCATCCAATTTCAGTTGACCAGCCATTCATGCAATGGGGTTTGGACTTCATTGGAGTCATTAACCCAAATTCAAGCCAAGGACACAAATGGATTCTAACAGCAATAGATTATTTCACCAAGTGGACTGAGGCAGTGGCACTCAAGGAAGCAAATGAATCTAGCATCCTAGACTTCTATGAAGGGATAGCAACTAGATTTGGCATACCTACTACAATAATATCAGATAATGCATTGGCATTCATTGGGTCCAAGGTAACTAAATGGGATGTCAAGAATGGGATCTACCTAAGCACTTCATCAAATTATTATCCTCAGGGTAATGGCCAAGTTGAGTCTACAAACAAGAACTTGTTAAGGATCATCAAGAGGACTCTTGATGAAAATCAGAGGTCTTGGCATACTAAATTGAAATCAGCCTTGTGGGCTGATAGGATAACCCCCAAGAGATCTACAGGTAACTCCCATTCAAGCTTGTTTATGGAAGAGAGGAAATTTTTCCCATGTCACTTGAGTTGCCAACATTGGAACTCATGAAGCAGTTGGAGTTGTTGGAGTTTGGACCCATGGAAGTTAGATATGCAGAATTGATGGAACTCCAAGAAATCAGAAATCAGGCATCCCAAGCAATGGAGAAGGATCAAGCTTTGATCAAGAAGACCTTTGATAGAAAGGCCAAGGATAGATCTTTCCAAGTTGGGGATCTAGTGTTAAAATGGGATGCAGACACTAGAGAAAAAAACTGGGAGGCATTCAAAATTTGATGCCATTTGGAGTGGCCCCTACATGGTCACAAAGTGTAAGGACAACAATGCCTTCCAATTATCTACATTGGATGGTGAAGAATTGTAGATTCCAGTCAATGGAATCCATCTGAAGCATTGCTACTGAAATAAATTCTCCACCTTGTACATATTAGTTTAGGTTTTCATTCCTCCAAGTGCTTATGCACATTGTTTTGTTATAGTTTAGCTTTTCTTTCCCTAAGTGCCTTTGGCACAAGCTTGTTGTCCCAGGAAATGTTTTTTTTTTTTGTAGGCCTTGCTCCAAATCGATGGTGTTCTACCCTCCTCTTCCTCCTTGCATTGTTCTAATCAGTTGGGGTACCAAGCAGAGAATTTGATGACTCCATGCCCAATGGATTGCTTTAAGCAACTGGTAACTTCATCCAGCAGGCAGATGACCCCTCTGAGTCACCAAAATTGTTATCCAAAATAAGCCCCTTGCTTATTTTTCAGCTAACTCCCTCCATTCTTTCCTCCCTTGTGCCTCAGTCAGAATTTTTTATCTTTCAGGCACTCAAAACCTTCTAGAAATGGCACCATTGGATAGAGCTCCTTCTCAGCTTTCCAAAAAGGTAAATTTTTCCTCCTAACTCCATGTATTTTTGAAGTTATGACTCGGTGGAGTTTTTGTGGAAATTTTCCTAGATAGTCCCGTGGCCAATCCAATCGAGAGCCACGTCAGTGAAGGGATGGTGGAGGGTGGATGAAACTTGGAGAATTTTCCGAAAGTGTTTAGCGGGGCACAAAGGAGAAATTTTGGCCCGTAGGCCCACCAACGAATAGGATTGTGCCACGTGTCACCGGGCGTTGGTGGTCGGAGGTGCGAAAGGATTTTTTCCTTTTCACCCAAGTTTGAAAATTTTGAAAGGAGAACCCACCCCCAAATCCCAGCCAATAAGAGGAGGCCACATGTCCCAGGGGCCATCGGGATCGGAGCGGTGGGAAGGAGTTGGGAAAATTTCCCAAAGGTTGGCGCAAACAAATTTTTCGGCCCTTCAGGCCCACCAACCAATGAAGACCTGCCACGTGTCCTCACACTGCGAGCATGGGAGAAAGTTGGGAATTTTTCCCAAAGAAAAATCAGAGGAAAATATTGAAAGGAAAGCCCACCCCCCAAAGCCCAGCCAGTAAAATCATGCCACGTGTCCACGTGGCGGTAAAAAATAAAGGCAGGCCCGAGAAAATAAGCATGGAAGGCCTACATCCAATAACATCATGCCATGTCCAGTTCAGTAAGGGTGGTCGAAGCGGCAAAAAATTTTGAGAGCAGAGGCCCGCGACAAATCACATCATGCCACGTGGCCTCGGAGCTTCGGCCGGCGGAGAATTTTGGAAAATTTTCCAAAGGCCAAAACGATGGAAAATGAAGCGAGAGAAGAGCCCAACCAATCAAAACATGCCATGTGGCACCAGGATGGGGGCACGGAGATTTTGGGGAAATTTTCCCAAATGCAAAAAGGTGGGAAAATTTCAAATTTTTGTCCCGCCAACCCATTTTCGGCCCTGTTTTGCCCTAAATGTTCAGAGGGGCATAACTTTCGATCCAAAGCTCGGTTTTTCACATTCTTTATATCATTGGAAAGCTGGTGAAATTCTCTACATGATTCAAGGATCAATTTTGTGTTTTGGTGGGGTTTAGAGAGAGAAAATTGGAAAATACCTCTAGCACATGGAAATAGACAGAAATGACATTTCAACCACCATTTTTAATGAGGAATGGCTCGCATTCTCTCCCAGCATGGTCTAAAACATTGGGAAGTGGATTTTTAAGGAAGCCCATGCTATTTTTATGAATTTGGTCGGTGGTTGAAAGCTCCTCTCATGTTTTCCCATGTTTCTCTCTCCTGAGCTCGAATTTGCATTGTAAAAGCCAAAAATGAGCTCATTTTGGTGGATTGAACATTCTTGTTTTGCTCTCCCTTTCTCCTCTTGTCTGCAGGTGGATTTTGTGGAGTTAGAACCTCCCTTTTAAAATTGTAATGCAACCTTGTCTTTTGGCATCTTTGTAGTGTATTGTATCAATTTTGGAGCAAATAATGCATGTATGTGGTTGATTCTCAACCCTCTCTGTGTTCAGCGCATCCTCCTAATCTTTCACTACAATTTGGTCATCTATGTATGATATTGTATTGCATTTTAATAGTTTGTGTTCATTGGCAAGACAAGTGTTCTTCATTCCTTTGGTGCATCACCTTATTAGACTAGGTTTATTTTTGCATTTTCTCAACCCTGCCTCCTTGGAAAAGTTTGATTAAGTTGTAGGTAAATCCTCTGCAGAATGTTATGCACACTTGAATAGAGGAGTTGAGGAACCAACCTCTAATTTGGAGGATCTTTTCTAGCTCTGCAATTCCCACACTTGTGTGAAAAGATCCAATGTTGTGCAATCACACTTTGGATGTTAAAATGTCAAACTAGAAATCGATAGAACATCCAGAGGGTCTTTTGATTAATTAAACATGATGCCTACAACAATAAGTGGTGTGAGCGTGGATGATTTTCACATATAATGGTTTCAACATTTTCATTTCAAGAAAATTTTGACTAATTTTAATTTCTAGATTCTCTTGTTCAAACTTATGAAAAATTGAATTTGGGTCATATATAAGAAATGCTTTAGATGTGGTTCATGATTAGTAGAACCAACTCTCCATTTTACAACATCTCTTGTATTAGGTGAAACTCTAGTGTTAGCATGTCAAAAATGGAACAAAAAATTATTTTATAGCATCATATATATCTTTGTCTTTACACGGTGCTCTAATAGAGAATGCCCAAAAATCAATGTTGTTGGGTAATTGAAGGATATAACACCTTTCAATTTCTTTCATTAGATTTTTTTATTAACTTTCAACATTCAGTTTGTTTTCCTAATCAAACATTGTTTTTTGTTGATTCACTAATAACATTAGTAGCAAGTACACGATGCATGGATTGTATTTTCCTTTACGCGTCTCTTTACACCAACAATGTGATATCAATCATGTAGGTTTTCAATAATTACAGAGGTTTGATCGCATATATTAGATGTTTTGAATCCTAAGTGTATAATTTAGGTCTCATTTTATTCAATTTCATCAAACTAACCAACAACTAAAATATTTGGGAATCATTTAAAATTTTAGAATAATTATCCCAAATTTCAATGGATTTTCTTTTTGTTTTGTTGTTCAAAAAGTTATACGATATTGGTTTCAAAATGTTCTCATCAATTTCAATAAAATAATTAGGTCTCTTTCGTAAAATCCTTGGAGGTGTTTTTTCAAATTTTGGTTGTCTATGGTTTCAAAATGAATTTCCTGATTCACATTTTCATTGTCTCCTTCAATTTCAACATTAATTATATCACGAGTATTTAATTCATCTTCATCATGAATATTTAATTTTTCTTCAACATTGATGATAAAAACATTACCTGGTTCCTCATTTCTTACAATAGTAGTGGTTGAAGATGAACCTCTTCTTGATTCATGAATTTTGTGTATTTGCTTAGAATATTACAAACTTTGTACCTTTAATTCCTCTAGTATTTTTTTACTTATTGATTTCCTTTTTTGACTTTATTTCTTGTCTCCCATGATGTTTCAATCGATGTAGGACAAGTCCAAACGATGTAGGGTAGCTTAAAAATGGTTTTAAAAAGCTTAAGATGACAAGAAAAAGTATAAAAGTGGAAGAATTTCATAGAAATTTGTACAATCAAGTTAGAGAATAAAAGTACATGTGAATTGGATTTTGGGATTCATGTAAATATGATTATAAGAACCGTGATCATGGTTTATAAATTGTGATGCGGTTCCTTTACAATAGTCAATCTAGAACTGTGATTGCGGTCCTATCTATATCATCAAATCCGATCATCAAGGCTCGAGAAATATTTGTTTTTCCCAAACCTGAGATTTGGGAGTTCATCATGGCATGTGAAAGGCCAAAATATCAAATTTTCTCTTTCACGGACTTGAACCATGCCGAAAAATAGAAACCATGTCACAAAAATGGTACAATCGAATAGGGGAACTGTTAGCTTCGTAGAAATATTGATTTTAAAGTGAATAGAATATGATAAATATCATTTTATAATTTCTTACTAATAGTAATTTTTTAAGAAACTTTTTCCCATGAATGTTCATGTCTACATTTAAGACTTCAACTTTTGGTTCACTTGTCGGAATATGATAAAACCTATAACATCACAACCATGGAAAAGTTCTATACATGTTAAAAAAACTATTTGATTTTGATATTTTTGATGAAGTTATGGTGGGAAAATGGAAAGTGCTCCATTTTCTTTATGTTTTCAGACAACTTTCATGGAAAAAATCATAAAAATAAATATTTCTAAATAAACAAAAATAAAATCTTTCCCAAGATAGATAGTGACATCTAACTTTTCACCAAAGGAAAAAATATATCAATTTTTGGTCATCCAAATTGTGGAAAATGGACTACAATCTTATAGGCTTTTAAAAAAAACCAAGTCATTGAATTTTGAGTGTTTAATATAGCTAAACTTGTTTGTTTTTAAAAAAAAAATAGTAGTTTAGAAACTAGATTCTAGATGCTACGATTCATATTTATATAACTTTTTCTAATTTTGAGTGCACGCATTGCTAATAATCCCTACAAGTTGATATTTCACTATTTTTTGCAATATGATGTCCAATTACGACCCCTTTTTGGACCCCGAACTTGTTGCACTTACCCATGTGCCAATATAGAATAAGAAGAAGGAATGAGGCCGAAGAGGTGATAAATAATATCAATGACGTGAAATAAAAATAAAATAGTAAGGTAATTCACATCCATATGCATTTGCATTTTACAAAAAAATTGCATAAAAATATACAATAGCTTAGTTACATTAAACTTCACCTGGAATAGTTAAGGATTTTATGAGATTTATGTTGTATTTTTTGAAATTAGGGTTTATAAAAATATTTGGGGAGGAAAAAGTAGACAAGGAAGAACTTATTAGGTTGAATTTCATTGAAGAGGTGAAATTGCACAGCTTGTTATGTTGAATTCCATTAGAAATTTAAGTGAGATTACGAGTTACAACCTATAATTCCTAGAATTAGGGTTTTGTGAGAAGCTTCAAACTTACGTCGTTATAAAGGACAAAGAAGCTACAGGATAGCCTATGAGATCAAACTTCATTGTGAATCTTGGAGGATGGCATGCAATATAAAGGCAAGGTAAATTTTCCAGTTTCCCGATCATAGTAGGATTTTAAATAGTGGACAATCTATATATAGGTGATAGTTTTATGATGGAAACACAAGAGGTCATCGAGGAAATTATTGTGGATTCTTCATCTGGGATGGGAGATTTTATGGATCAGGCATTTATGGTGCAGGGTTATATGGAGAAGAATGTGGCCCGGGGTGGAGAAAACAAAGCGAAGAAGCCGAGGGAGGGGGCAAGAATAAGTGTTAGTGGAGCGGAGTGGCGAGCATGCAACCATATGCCATTGTAGCATTCGACGGTTTGGGAAGGTCAAGGTCAGGGCCTTATGTAGCCTATATTTTGAGGTAGGGGCCTATGAATGGGTCTATAGGAGGCTACGATTGTAGGATGCGACAATACATCCAACATGACCGGTGTCAAAACTAGACGATTTCCTCCCGTTTATATTATTTGGAGTACATTTTCCAACATTAAATAATAATTAAAAATAAATATAATGATGATTTACTCACACCTAAAATTTGTTAGGTATGCATAGGTGTGTGAAAAATTTAACCTAGTGACAGGCCCGAGGAAACGATGTGGTCATGTCGACTTGTTTTAAAATATTTATATGGTAATGCTTGTCGTGATCACTGACCACTTTATCGTTATCCTAATTTTGAGAAGTCCATACACCTTATTTATTGCAACAATATCCCAATTCAATAGAAACTTTAGGGGACTGGACCTCCCGAATAAAATAATAAGCCTACTCTTAAAATAAGAAGATGTATTTTTAAATAGGAAAGACAAATTTATTAATAAAAATGCATGGGTAATAACAGTTATAAACGAGTCTTATAAAATAAAACACAAAGAGTAAATTAAAAAGAGTAAAGTGGCATCTTTCTGATCTATCATTAATAAACCACGTCTATTAGAGTAGGAAAAGAATGTATTAAATGATTTTCTTTTAAATAAAAAATAAATAAAAGAAGAATCTGCGTTAAATTAGTGAGGGAGTTTTTAATATTAATAGAGTTGTATTTTTTGGAAGGAAAGTATATATTAAAATGTATGGAGGATTTTTTTGGAGAAGTTTCATTAGGGAAAGATGTAAATTGTAATAAAAACCGTAGGGAAAAATTTAGAAACTACCAGATTTGGATAACAAGGTGAGTTACACGGAAATTTAAACAAGAAGTTTATATTTAGAAACAGCCAGATTTGGATCTAGAAAATCTTTTCAATAAAAAAATAGAACACAATCAAATAGTAACTGGAAACTGATATAATCCTGACAAATAAATAAAAATTCTCAATCCTTTTAATTCATTCACCACTTGGACTGATACAGAGCTCAAGCTGAGGGGGAATATTTTCTTTGGCATGAGGAATTCCTTCATTGTGGCGATCATACAGAACATACTATGCAAATACATTGGAAGTACTCTTCTTACATTTGCTTATAAATCTACTTATATTTTAGCTTAGATGCATTTAATTTGAAGAACACATTCTTATGATTACTTGAATATATGGAGGATGTGCCCAATTTATTGTGGAGAGCAGAAATTGAGAAGAACATGTTGAAGTTGTGGACCACGATTGTTAGTTAAATTAGTAGTTTGGTTTTCTTTTTTATATTTTTGGGAGGAAATCATGGTCATGGATAAAAATATCATTGTTTTATTAATATACTAGAGGTTTTATTAATGACTGAGTTGTTATTTTATAAAGATTTGATATTTAGGTTTCTTGTGGTTGAAGAAAACTTTTATAAGCATATGATATTTAGGTTGCTTATGGTTGAAGAATTTTTTTACAAAGAGGTGCACAAGTTATATATATGCACAAGGATTTACTCTTTATAGTATGCAAATGAGATAATTGTATTGTATTCCTTAGACTGAATAAAGGAGATGTCGGCTTGTTTTTGGTGGATGTAGCCCAAATTGGGTGAACCACGTTAAATCTTGTGTTTATTTTGTGATTGCATGCTTCTTTTATTTCTCTTTTAATTCCATTTTATTGCTCATTTGTATTTTGATCCTAACAACTGGTATTAGATCAGGATTTTGTTTTAGAAGAAAAATATCACAAGAGGGTTTCTTGTTTGAGTGGTACCAATGATAGAAGATAGCAAGTTCAAGGTCGAGAAGTTTAACGGCTAGAACTTTCAGCTATGGAAGATGCAAATGGAGGACTACTTATATTAGAAGGATATTTATCTACTATTGAAAGGGAAAGCTTTGAATTAAATCAGCTATGAAAGATGAAGAATGGGATGTTCTTCATCGAAAGGCATTGGGAACCATACGGTTGTGCATGATAACAATGGTAGCTTTCAATATTTTTAAGGAAAAGAAAACTATAGAATTTATGGAAAATTTGGGTAAATTATAAGAAAACCCTCATCCTCTAATAAGGTATTTCTCATTAAAAGTTTTTAATATGAAGATGTTAGAAGGTGATTCATAAATGATCATTTGAATGAATTCAATGCCATTACGAATCAATTAATCTCTGTAGGAGTAAATTTTGATGGTGAAATTAGGGCTCTTTTGATTTTGTGCTCATAACTTGAAATTTTGAATACTTTGGTTATGGTTGTGAGTAATTTTTTTTCTAGTTCAAACACTTTAAGGTTTGATGATGCTATTTGTGTGATTCTTAGTGAAGAGATGATAAGAAAAATCATAGGTGAGTCATTTGGTAATGCTTTGAGTGTAGAGAATAGGGGAAGAAAGAAGGAAAAAAAAGAATCCTAGAAACCATGGAAGGTCTAAGAAGGTCAGATATAAATCTAGAAGAAATATGGTATGTTAGAATTGTGGAAAAACAGGACATGCAAATAAATATTGTTGATCTTTAAAATCAAGAAAGATCAACAAGAGGGGAATAAAAAGACAAATGTAACAGGTGATGTGTTACAAGATGCTCTCATTCTTTCTTTGGATAGTAAATTAGAATCTTGGGTTTTAGATTTTGGTGCTTCATTTCATGCAACTCCTCATAGATAGTATTCTCAAGATTATGTTCAAGGGAATTTTGGGCATGTCTATCTTTGTGATAATTAGTCATGTAACATTTTGAAAAGGAAGTGTTCAAGTTAAATTGCAGAATGGTGACACTTGGGTGTTGAAGAATTTCAAGCATGTTCCTAGCCTAAGGAGGAATCTAATTTTTGTAGGGAAATTAGGAGATGAGGGTTGTATGGTTACACTTACAAAAAATTATTGGAAAGTTACCAAGGGTGCTCTTGTGCTTGTAAGAGGTAAGAAAGTAGGTACTTTATATTTATCCACCGCTAGTATTGATCCACCTTCTATTTTAGATCCTACGGTATAAAAACAACTCTATGGAATCATAGAAACATCCATATGAATGGGAAGGGGATGAAGATTTTACATTCACGGGAAAAATTTTCAGATATGAAAAACATAGACCTAGACTTTTGTGAGCATTGTGTGTATGGGAAACAAAAACATGTGAGATTTCTTAGGGTTGGATCAACTAAGAAGGAGAACAAGTTAGAGCTTGTTCATACGGATGTGTGGGGATCGACTCAGGTATCTTCTCTTGGTGGTTCACAATATTATGTTACTTTTATTGATGATGATACTAGGAAGGTTTGGGTTTATTCTATATAGATGAAATATGATGAATTTGATACATTAAAGAAGTGGAAATCTTTGGTTGAGAATGAAACATGTTTAAAGTTGAAGTGTCTCAGATCAGATAATGGTGGAGAGTATTACAACAATGAATTTAATAAATTTTATTCATAGAATGGAATCGTAGGGTGAAGACAATTCCTAGAATAACACAAGTAGAATGGTGTGCCGAAAGGATAAGTGGACTATCATGGAGCATGAAAGGAATATGAGATTACATGTTGGATTGCCCTTGAAGTTTTGGGTGGATCTTGTAGATAATGTTGTTTACTTGATAAATATAGGACATTCAAGTGCTTTGGAAGGTGGAGTACCGGTGACACTTGGACCGGTAAGAAGGTAAACTATTCTTTTCTGAAAGGTTTTGGTTGTGAAGCTTTTTTCACATTGATAAAGAGAATAGGACCAAGGTAGAATCTAAGTCAAAGAAATGTACTTTCATTGGGTATGATACTAATGATTTTGGATTCCAATTGTGGATTTTGGATGAGAAGAAATTCATTAGGAGTAGGGATGTTATTTTAAATGAAATGGTTATGTACGGGAATAGCTATAGGATAAGAAGTCTGGAAAATTATGAGTATGTGGTACTTGATGAAATAAAAGATATAGAAGTTCTCAAAAGGATGGAAGAAACAAGTTGGCATCAATCTTGGCACATTCGGTGTTGATTCTTTAGATCAAAATCAACAAGAAAAAAAAGAGCCTCAAACTCTAGAAAATATTGTGAGACGTTCTATTAGGGTAAGTAGAACTCCTACAAGATTATCTTCGTATCAACTTTACTATTGTTTATTGACGGATGGTGGAGAACCATAAAGTTTTGAAAATGAAATGCATGTAGAAACATGGAAAAGTGGGATCCTGGTATGGATGAGGAGACAGACTCCTTAGAACACAAGGAAACTTTGGATTTGGTGCAGTTTCCTACAGGAAAGAGAGCATTGTAGAAAGAGGGCAAGAGTTTTTGTGAAGGGATTTAGACAATAAAAAAGGAATATACTTTGATGAAATTTTCTCTTTTGTTGTTAAAATGAATTTCATTAGAACTATTTTAAGTTTGGTTGTAGACACCGAAAATATATATCACCTATCTTAAGCTCACTTGGAACCAAAAGTAATGTATTTACAACACTTCACAATATTACGGTCACCCTTGCTATCATTTTTAATTAATTAATATACTCACGTAATTCATACCCCTCACATCCCTAAAGTCTAAATTAATTAATTAACTAATTATTATCCTCAAACCTCATACCTTGCTAACCATATAAATAATTTAACTAACTAACCTTCTAAAAATATATAAATTATTTCTAACCTCCTCTAAAAACTACCTTTTAAAAATCCCTAACTTATCCCTAACTAACCTTATAAAAATCTATAACTTATTTTTGACCTCCTCTAAAACTACCTTCTAAGAAAGATAACTCCATCATCAAAACAAACTCAATTCAGTTTGTGCTTTTTCCCAACAACCTCAAAATCCATCAAATTAAGTACAAAATGGAAGGAAAATCACTTGTTTAACCAACCTAGATTTTCCACAATCACCGGTGATTTTCCCATCTCCCACGATCTATATAAGCTTTCATTCACCACTCTTTTGGCGAGATAATCCTCATGTGTTATAGGTATATTTTCTTCATTTCCAACATAAAAAGATCAAGTCATCCTCCATCAACTTTCATCAACGTGACGCTCCTCTAGACTTGTCGAATTGATTGTCAAACCACTCATTTTCATCAACAAGTTATCTTCCATTATCCATCAATCAAATAGTTTCGTTATTCAAGGTAATCAACCTTTTATTTTAGTTTTTAATCATGATTTACAGGTAATATCTATTATATTTATTTACCAAGACATATAATTCTTTGAATTCATCTCAAATCATATCTTAATCAAATTCTTCATCTCTGTTTCAATAGACACTAGAATTGACAACAATAGTTAGCAATTTCCTTAATCGCTATCAATTAGCTTATTCACTGTGATTTATTCTAATCGCTAGCGATTCCTATGTTATATTGATTTTTTACATATTCAACATAATCTAGCTAACCTTTTCATATTTTTCTTGTCATTTGCTAATCTTTTTCCCAATATGGTGATCTTAGATGGCACTAGATGGTAATAACTTCCCGATTGTTGATTCTTTCCCTGTGATTGGTAATCCTTTATACCGGGAGCAATACAAGAGCTCCTTCATGACCTAGAGTATATGCGGTCTTGAATGCACCCTTCAACCATCTTGAATCTATCTTCATAACAACCCAACACATCATTGAGGCTACTAAAGCATTCTTGGATGTATATGATGAAGCTATAAGGTTCCATGAAGATCTAACGCAATACGAGCACAACTACGAGGCCGACCTAAACCTCCCGGATGAATACTACCATACAACTTTTGAATTTGATGCCATCTATCACACTAGCATCCCCGATACATATAGTATATCAGCCCATCTCTACGACACTATGGAGGTAGTGTCTGATTTCTTCACCAAAGACTTCATTTTTGTACCCAATCTACTTCACCAAGAAGAAGGCCTTGTTGACTCTATTGGGTCTAATTTGTCTGAGAACCTATATACTTACCAAGAATCTGATTTGTGGATCTAAGTCATATCAGTGACATCTATGTGTATAACCATATAAATAAGTGATATTAGTCTATCATGTTTTCATTTCATCACATTGTATCAAAATCCTAATGTCAATAAATATCTTAATTGATCCTGAGTAGGTTGATATCAATCAAGGAAAGTTGTTAGGATTTTTCGGGATTGGCTTCTTCCAGATAACCTTCCCATTTATTTACTAATATTATTTTATTTAAATGTTTTGACTTGTAGGCTTGCTTGCAGAGAAGAATAAGCCTTGTTTACCTCCTACACGGTGCATAACTTTAAATAGTCCACATTGTGGGTATCCAAGAAACCCCATCATATCTAGGTTGAGATAGGTGGTTACCCTCTTAGAAAAACAAGAAAACCTAAGGTAAAAACCATGATCGACATTCTTGCATGCACTACCGATGGGACCTTTGTCCCTTTAAATTGCTTCATTTTATCATTAATTTGGTAATTGTTTTTAGTAACTAGCAATCGTCAACGATTGGCTTAATCACCCGTGATTAGCCAAATTGCCCACGATTTTCCTGTATAATTTTCTTACCTCATAATTAGCCTGTTATTTCTTGTTTTTGTTTTCATTTTTAATGATATGATTGCAAGAGTATTTCTCTCTGGGAATTGTAACCTCTGGATTGGATAAATATGGTCTCTAGAAATTGGAAAAAAATTGAAATAAAATAAAACAGGAGTGATCTCAAGGTGAGTCCTGATAATTTCCTTTTTGCTTTTAGTTTTGCATTCTTGTTTGATTGTTCTCATCCAAACTAAACACTTCATTTTGGATCTTAAAAATATCCATTACATACTTCTTGATCATCTAGCTTTAAGTATCTTAACTTGTTGAATTCACCTGTCTTTCCCCCCAAACACAACCAAATCACTATCAAATCAAAAATGCACTCAAATATCTCCCACCCCAGGTGCAACTCATTGGGATTTCATCACCCAACAGGGAAATTGACTTGGTGTTCTAACCGAGTATAATCTCTTGTCTGTCAGTATATATTGGCTTAGCACCCGACTCCCTTATCGTAGCGGGACCGTGAAGTGAGGGGTTAAGCCCTAATACCATGCCCGTACTGGCAACAATACAAAGTTGGGCTCATGTACTTTCAAGTATATTGAGGAATCTTCCCTTGTACATAATCAAACCATCCTAGATGGATATTTCCTAGAACCCTCATTATCTATCTTACACATTTCACTTTTCATAATTAATCAAGATAAATACAAAACAATGCTTTTCTTGTTCTTGCTTGTTGTTTGTAAAAAAATAATATATCTTCCATTTTCTAGGTGCTTTTGTCTTTTCTTTCCTATCATGGTACTTATAAGACAAAAAAATGTAATCAACCTTTTGAAGACATGTCTACCTCGCCATTTTCACCTCAACAATAGACCCCACTTCATACTTCACCACTTCCCGCCCTTTTCATCAATGATGTAACCATGAGCATTACTTTATCAAATAGGTGCATCTAATCCCTTTTCTAACACAAAAACTTGGACTGAATCAGGGATCAATTATAACAATGAAATAGTAAAACAAACCTTTAATTCCCCACATCAATATCATGGAAAAATTCTTTATATGCCTGAATCAGAACACTCATTTTCTCCCAAAGCATTTGAACCTCTTTTCTACAATAGGGGTGACCCTATTTTTGAAAAAATATTAGACTCGAATCCCATTGCACTTAATGCTTACTTAGAAGAAAGAAATGTCCAAATGTAGCCATTCACACCACAATCCACTCCATACACTTATAACCCCATCTGTCATTACACAACTCATTGATCAAAATCAGATCTTATTGTCCAACAGCTTATATCCTTACACTTCAAATTAACTTGAAACACTAAATAATAGTAAACCCTAGATTTATACTAGCTCTACTAACCCCTTCGAAGCATCAAATGAAAAATTATTCACTAGTCACTCTAAAACACTCAATTTCTCCTTAGCTCCCATCTATGATCTTCACATAATCTCATCGCAAAACACATCTACTCAAAGAACCCACATATTCAAAAGATCTTCTATAGGATCCACACCTCCTTTAAATAGTAGCATTTCTTCCTCATCAACTCCTCCACTCTCCTCATAGTACCAACACCCCCTCGAGTTTCGTCACCCTTATATAGTTATGCCTTCCCAATAGGTTAATACTCCCATTGAGAACATCACTATGTTCATCCCCATAACAACACCATTGGTTTATACTAGTTTCATTACTAGTACACATCCCACTTTGCAATACACCCCATAATATTCACAACCATTAATCTCTGCATCACAATCCTTATCTCAATAGAACATCCCACAATACAACATCTCACAACAAATTTTCCACAATAGACATTGTCCATTGCTACTTCATCCATACCTTTTTAACAAACACCTACACATTCAAATCCTCTTATGCATGCATCGATTCCATTGCAATATCAATATGTTCAAACCTCGCAGCTTCTCACTTTGTAGGAAGTCTCCTCATCCCTTCAAAACATCCCACATCACAACATCCCTTACTATAAAAACATCCCCCAATAAAATGTACCATATCCATCAATCAAATAGTTTCGTTATTCAAGGTAATCAACCTTTTATTTTAGTTTTTAATCATGATTTACAGGTAATATCTATTATATTTATTTACAAGACATATAATTCTTTGAATTCATCTCAAATCATATCTTAATCAAATTCTTCATCTCTTTTCAATAGACACTAGAATTGACAACAATAGTTAGCAATTTCCTTAATCGCTATCGATTATCGATTAGCTTATTCACTGCGATTTATTCTAATCGCTAACGATTCCTATGTTATATTGATTTTTACATATTCAACATAATCTAGCTAACCTTTTCAGATTTTTCCTATCATTTGCTAATCTTTTTCCCAATATGGTGATCTTAGATGGCACTAGATGGTAATAACTTCCCCATTGTTGATTCTTTCCCTATGATTGGTAATCCTTTATACTGGGAGCAATACGAGCTCCTTCATGACCTAGAGTTGTATGCGGTCTTGAATGCACCCTTCAACCATCTTGAATCTATCTTCATAACAACCCAACACATCATTGAGGCTACTAAAGCATTCTTGGATGTATATGATGAAGCTATAAGGTTCCATGAAGATCTAATGCAATACGAGCACAACTACGAGGCCGACCTAAACCTCCCAGATGAATACTACCATACAACTTTTGAATTTGATGCCATCTATCACACTACCATCCCTGATACATATAGTGTATCAGCCCATCTCTACGACACTATGGAGGTAGTGTTTGATTTCTTCACCAAAGACTTCATTTTTGTACCCGAATCGACTTCACCAAGAAGAAGGCCTTGTTGACTCTATTGGGTCTAATTTGTCTTAGAAACTATATACTTACCAAGAATCTGATTTGTGGATCTAAGTCATATCATTGACATCTATGTGTATAACCATATAAATAAGTGATGTTAGTCTATCATGTTTTCATTTCATCACATTGTATCAAAATCCTAATGTCAATAAATATCTTAATTGATCCTGAGTAGGTTGATATCCATCAAGGAAAGTTTGTTAGGATTTTTCGGGAATGGCTTCTTCCAGATAACCTTCCCATTTATTTACTAATATTATTTTATTTAAATGTCTTGACTTGCAGGCTTGCTTGCAGAAGAATAAGTCTTGTTTACCTCTACATGGTGCACAACTTTAAATAGTCCACATTGCGGGTATCCAAGAAACCCCATCATATCTAGGTTGAGATAGGTGGTTACCCTCTTGAAAAACAAGAAAACCTAAGGTAAAAACCATGATCGACATTCTTGCACACCTGATGGGACCTTTGTCCCTTTAAATTACTTCATTTTATCATTAATTTGGTAATTGTTTTTAGTAACTTATCAATCATCAACGATTGGCTTAATCACCCGTGATTAGCCAAATTACCCATGATTTTCCCGTGTATAATTTTCTTACCTCATAATTAGCCTTGTTATTTCTTGTTTTTGTTTTCATTTTTAATGATATGATTACAAGAGTATTTCTCTCTTGGGAATTGTAACCTCTATTGGATAAATATGGTCTCTAGAAATTGGAAAAAAATTGAAATAAAATAAAATAGGAGTGATCTCAAGGTGAATCCCGATAATTTCCTTTTGCTTTCAGTTTTGCATTCTTGTTTGATTGTTCTCATCCAAACTAAACACTTCATTTGGATCTTAAAAAGATCCATTACATACTTCTTGATCATCTTTTTAAGTAAGGGACTTAACTTGTTGAATTCACTGTCTTTCCCCTAAACACAACCAAATCACTATCAATCAAAAATGCACTCAAATATCTCCCACCCCGGAGTGTGCAACTCATTGGGATTTCATCACCAAAGGGAAATTGACTTGGTGTTCGACCGAGTATAATCTCTTATCTATCAAGTATATATTGGCTTAGCACCCGACTCCTTATCGTAGCGGGACCATGAAGTGAGGGGTTAAGCCCTAATACCATGCCCGTACTGGCAACAATACAAAGTTGGGCCTCATGTACTTTCAAGTATATTGAGGAATCTTCCCTTGTACATAACTGAAACCATCCGTAGATGGATATTTCCTAGAACCCTCATTATCTATCTTACACGTTTCACTTTTCATAATTAATCAAGATAAATACAAGACAATGCTTTTCTTGTTCTTGCTTGTTGTTTGTAAAAAAAATAATATATCTTCCATTTTCTAGGTGCTTTTGTCTTTGCTTTCCTATCATGGTACTTATAAGACAACAAAAATGTAATCAACCTTTTGAAGACATGTCTACCTTGCCATTTTCACCTCAACAATAGACCCCACTTCATACTACACCACTTCATGCGCCCTTTTCATCAACGATGTAACCATGAGCATTACTTTATCAAATAGGTGCATCCAATCCCTTTTCTGACACAGAAACTTGGACTGAATCAGGGATCAATTATAACAATGAAATAGTAAAACAAACCTTTAATTCCCTACATCAATATCATGGAAAAATTCTTTATATGCCTGAATCAGAACACTCATTTTCTCCCAAAGCATTTGAACCTCTTTTCTACAATAGGGGTGACCCTATTTTTGAAAAAATATTAGACTCGAATCCCATTGCACTTAATGCTTACTTAGAAGAAAGAAATGTCCAAATGTAGCCATTCACACCACAATCCACTCCATACACTTATAACCCTTCATCTATCATTACACAACTCATTGATCAAAATCAAGACCTTATTGTCCAATAGTTATATCCCTACACTTCAAATCAACTTGAAACGCTAAACAATAGTCAACCCTAGATTTATACTAGCTCTACTAACCCTTTCAAACATCAAATGAAAAATTATTCACTAGTCACTCTAAAACACTCAATGTCTCCTTAGCTCCCATCTATGATCTTCACATGATCTCATCACAAAACACATCTACTCAAAGAACCCACATATTCATTAAGATCTTCTATAGGATCCACACCTCCTTTAAATAGTAGCATTTCTTCCTCATCAACTCCTCCAGTCTCCTCATAGGTACCAACACCCCTCGAGTTTCGTCACCCCTTATATAGTTATGCCTTCCCAATAGGTTAATACTCCCATCGAGAACATCACTATGTCCATCCCCATAACAACACCATTGGTTTATACTAGTTTCATTACTAGTACACATCCCACTTTGCAATACACCCCATAATATTCACAACTTAATCTCTGCATCATAATCCTTATCTCAACAGAACATCCCACAATACAACATCTCACAACAAATTTTCCACAATAGACATTGTCCATTGCTACTTCATCCATACCTTTTTAACAAACACCTACATATTCAAATCCTCTTATGCATGCATCGATTCCATTGCAATATCAATATGTTAAAACCTAGCAGCTTCTCACTTTGTAGGAAGTCTCCTCATCCCTTCAAAACATCCCACATCACAACATCCCTTACTATAAAACATCCCCTAATAAAATGTACCATAAAAACACATACCTCAACACATACCTTAATAGAACATTCATCAATACCATGTCCTGTAATAGAACAAACCTTATGATAATAACACTCCATATAAAACATTCCTCACAGATCACCTCATAACAACAAAGCTCCCACAAAACTATCAATCATATTCATCCTAAATCAATCTTTGCATCAACCTATCTCATCCCTATGGCAATCCATGCAAATTGACCCCCTCTAATCTCTAGTAAGTCACATATCTAGTTTGGAAGTTTTGCATCAACATCCAAGAATGCACTCTCTTATGATCATAATTTGCAATGAGCCCATTCATCCGTTTATATTGTATAAATTGTATCCACCTCACTGGGAACTTCCTAAACTTAATATTATGGAGAAATCACAACACCCCTAATTGCTCACAAGTGAATGGTTGAGGCAGTCAGTGTGATTCATCAAACATGGAGTTATCCCAAAGTGTATGAATTTTCAATCGGGATAACCCACCGATGAAGGTCAATTCTTATTCTCTATTCCGATGCACACATCCAAATTGTAGAGGATCTACTCTAAAATCTACTCTAACTTTCCAAGGAGACAAGTTAAGAAGATTACAAGAATTTAAACCTAAAATAATAGAGGTGATGCACCAAAAGGAATGTAGAACACCTATTTTTCATGGAGATGGAAATAAAAATCAAATTAAGAAGGATGAAAATACACCACATATCGATCCATTAAAAAAATCTACTAACCATTAAACATGTAATACAATAACCATGCACATATAACCAAGATTGCAATGCGAGATCAAAAGAAAGCAATGAACACAAAAGAGGATTGAAATTAATCCATAGACTTATATTATTTATCCAAAAAATTTATATAGTGCATTACAATGGCCAAGAGGCAAAAATTTGTATTACAACTTTAATGGGAGGTTTGGACTCAACAAATTCACTTACAGGTAAGAGAAGAAGGGAGGGTGCAAAGAAAAATTATCCAACATTAGAACAATGCCCCTCCTTACAATATATAGGAAGAATAAGAGAAGCGAGAGAGGGAGGAAAATCTAAATCTTGCTTTAACCACCCCAAAATGCATTGAATTCACCTATAATAATGATGGGTGGCACTGCAAAATCCATACCTCCATGTACTATGCCTTGTCAGCAACAAAGGAAGCCCATACCTTCATCATTTGGGTAGGTGATAAATCTATGAAATTCCCCCTAAAATGGTGGACTATATTTCTTCGTTTGTGTAGAGGATATTGAGAGCTTTCCAAAAAGTACAATTTTGTGCAAATTCGAGCTCATAGTCAAAAGTTATGGTCATTTGAAGATGGGGTGCCATTATGCAATAAATGCAGATGGTTTATCTTCTCTTTTCAGACTCCAAAATTGCCTTGTAACCTTCGAAGTCTAAAATTTTGGACTTTCAAGAATTTTGACTTGAGAGTTGATGTTACTGTTCATTTGGCTTGAGTAAAAAAAACCTCTCGAAACTTCAAAACCCTAAGTCCTCAATTTAGAATTCAAGTTTAAAATTTGAGTCATGATTTTTTAAACTAGGGGGTTGAAGGTTCCGAAATGCCAAAACCTTAAAGTCTAAAATTCAGACTTCAAGTTTCAAACTTTGCATTTTTGGGGGTTTTGGATTTTTGGGACTTCGGGATCGGGTTTTCAGGACTTCGGGATCACATTTTCAGGGACTTCATGCATATTTTCAACCCTACTTCCAACTTCAACTTCCGAAAGCCCGAGTCCAAAATTCGAGTTTGGGTTTTAGACCTTTAGGATTTTGGGGATTTTTCATTGTTCACCTTCCTGTGCTCACCGAAACCTCCAACCTCCAAAATCCTAAAGTCTAAAATTCATACTTCGGGGTTTTAGCCTTTATGCGTGCTTCTTTCCACCAAGTCCTCAAATTTGACCTTAGCCTACCTCTCGAACGGTTCCATCTCTGAAATATGAAATTTTGTACCTTCATATTTTCTTCATTTCCCAAATTCCTCTACAATTTTCTTAGCATGCTTCAACCTATTCGGCCAACCTTGAAATTCAAGCTCCCATGATGGAATCAATCCCTCCATTTTCTCAGTGTGCAAGGTCTTGTTTGTCCAATTTTTCTTGAGGGGAAAAATTGGATAACACTTACTATGTTTAATAGCAAAGAAAATCCCTAAGAACATATTTGTAATTTTTGTCATGCATGTTATCTAATATCTCATGATTATAACCTCATGGTGAGGACCTTTCCCATGTCCCTTTTCGGTCCCACCTTAGACTAGTACAAAAACATTCCACAACACTCATTATTTTCTTTACACAAATTGTGCAACTATTCTTAGACTACTTCTCCATAAACATAGCCCGTAAATTTACCTTTAGTGATTTGTATGCCATTAGAAAATTTGAAGACGATTCCATCACTAATTTTGTTTCCTCATTGGAGGGCCACTACTTATCAACTATCCTTCATGCTACCATAGCCAAATCTTATTGAGATCTTTTGTTGCACTTGTTCTAAACATATCTCATCCACTTTAGAAATTCAAACCTTCCAAACTTTCGATGAGGCATTTACCATGGACCATAAACTAGAATTGTAATTCCTAGAGGATGGATGGGTAAAGCTTTATCCTAAGAAACCAAAAGTAGAATTCCCATCCAAGTCAGTACCCAACTTAGATAAGTCCAAAACATCTGCTAACACGGTCCTAGTCAAATCTTATCCTAAAGGAAAGCCAACCACTGAACACATTCATCAACAATGCAACTACACATTGATAGAAAAACTTATGTGTAATTTTTGATAAATTTCTTGACTTCAACATAATATCACTTCCACCCATTCGACCCATCGATATATCATTTTCCAAACCCATTTGGTATCGAGATAATGATTATTACAAATACCATAGGATCAATGGTCATGACATTGAAAGGTGTCACACATTCCACAATGTGCTTCAAATTGATAGACAAAGGTGATGTTCACTTAGAAAATTTGAATGCACCCCCTAATAAAATCTCGACATATTCAAACAACCTTTTTTCGAACCACCCTTCTTCTTCCTAGAAACCAACAACAAACGTTGTTCACGCCATTAATACAATAACCAAAATTGAGGCGCTCCCCCTCTCTCTGCGTTGTCACTTAATTAAATAAAACCTGTAGATTCGACATCACTACCCAATGATCCTAAAACCATGACTATGGATTCTCCCCTATGAAATTTTTGCTCAAATCCTTCCTCTACTTTGTCACCTATCAAGAAAATACCCGCATAACCAATGCCAAAATCTAACAAGATTTAAATTTTCAAATCACCATTTGCTACAAACAAACTCCCACATATTCGCCACATACTATTACCAAACCCATACCCTTATCCTCCAAAACCAATCCACAAGCACCACCACCTAAGTTTGTAAATATAACAATGATACCACTTGAAACATTCTTAGCACAACCACCTCCACCTAAGCCGACCAGGGGTTGTAGTCATTCTCAACCCACAAAAATAAATAATCTAAAATATATTAATCACTTAGATTGCACCATCCAAAATTCTTCCTCTTTATTAGCTTTAACCTTGACAACTACACCTATTTCATCAAAAATTTCAAAAGGACCTAAGAATCGGTCATAATTCAGGTGTTTATAAGTCCTTATTATGATGAGACCTATCAATTTCGTGTCCCTGACCTTTCCATCTATCATTTCATTTAAGAATCATAGTTACTTTTGGAGATCCTCTTGCCATGTCAAAACCAAGACCTATTAGACCCCCAAACAAAATATTATTCAAAATCCTAATGACCCTCATTATAGCCTCTCCATATCAAAATCCTCGCACTACCCTTATCCCATCATACTAGTTAATCACCCCATTATTACAGGGGTGAAACCCATGAATTAGGCCCCCATCGTGATTCTATATTCTGCATCTGTTATCCCACAATGGGCACCCACATCTGACCCTTGCTCCCCATCTCCTGTGCAATCCTACTATCCTCCATGGGTGCACTATATAAAATACTCATTTCCACCTATCAAAACAACTATAAAACCCCCTCAACTAATAAATAAACAACCCACAACGAAGAAAACCACCTCGTCCCTCCTCAATAGAGATGAATACCTAGCCTATTACCATCTACATTCGGACCTAAAGTGCATTATGACACCTTTTTGGTAACTTATTTCAAGAGTAACTAATAAAATTACCATCTCCCAAACCTTCATATCATCATGGATGTAAACGCCGTGATATGACTTTAAGGCCATCTGTGATTACCATAGAACATGAGCCCACTCCATAGAAGAGTGCATATATATTCATCAAAAATTTATGTATATTGGTAGTTCATCCTTCTTCCTCCTTAATAAAACACCACATCAATATAAACATCAGCATCACTAGAACAATACATACCTAAGATGTTGATTTGCCAAGTTGATGTCATCCACATCACTACTCACTCGCAAAAATATGACAAAGGATCATCTCGAGCCTCTAAAATGTAGGAATTCTATCACCATACCTCCACCCCCTGAGTTATCAACTCCACTTAACAAGCCAAATGTATCCATTTCCTTATCTCCCAAATAATCCAATCAAACATCATCATCAAGAGCCAAAATTTTAATACATACAAAAACACCACCTTCGATTCCAATACAAAATGTCGTTAAACAATTTCACCAATCTTATATCTCGGATGTCACTTTATAAGCTCTTCCAAACATCACCTAGTCATAAGAAAGCCATGCTTAGAAGATCTCTCCAATCTATCACTATACCAACTAATGACCCGATCCCATTCACAAACTTTGTGGGTGCTTTGAAAGCATCCACCTTCATATCATTTGAGCTGTCTAAATTCCTTTGCTTAGACTAGAAGATCATGAGTTGTCACCCTTCATCATTACTCAAATAAATGGCATCTCTATCAAAAGAGTCATGATTGACAGTGGTGTGGCCATTAATATCATATCCTCCGTCACTTTTGACCAATTTAAGTTTCCTAACATGGTTGTCGCTCAAACCCTAGTCATGTTGTGGTCCTTTAATGACACCATCACACCCTCATTAGGTATCATTATCTTTCCACTCAAAGTTGTTGTCAAAACCTTACCCAAAACTTATCTACATAATAGAAGGAGAATTCCAATACAATATGTTATTAGGAATCCCTTGGATACACACCATGTGTTGTCTTAAATATGAACATCGGAACATGAAAGACCTATACTTGATCCTACCGATCCCAATCCATTTGCTAACTATTACATGATGTATCGACCAAATGATGTACTTGTACCTAAATCTTAATTTGATCAAGCATCTACTAGCACATCGATATCTTCTTCTAAATTACTTGATGATTCCTTTTCCATTGAGATCATAAAGCATCTTACCCTAGGGGAGTATCGCCTCCTCATGCAAAAATTCCATCCCTTCACCTAAAACGTATGGTCACCTTGACAAACAACCCATGTATGACGCCAATGTCGGAGATATCATCTCCTATGGCCTAGCCTATCTCAATTCAAACCTAATTTATGGAAGATTTGATAATCCACCATCCCATCCTGTTAACCCACATCATGCCATGCCATCCATTTTAAACTTTAAATCCCTTGACAACCCAAAATTTTCTCACATGTATCTCCATCGCTGTGCCTGGAAAGGTTTTGGCCTCGGACGTTATGAACAAGGCATTCATGATCAACCTATCCTATGTACCCTCAAATCTCATGAGAAAAGTGGAGTAGGTTATAAAATATTCACCTCTAACATGTATGAAGCCACTACATCCGAACTTTCTACATCCCTAACCATTTGTGAACTAGAACTAGCATTTTCAAAAACCTTGAAAACCCCATGGACACAGATGACATTGTACCCATCCCACCTATTTTTTTTTTTTAATTTTGTTTCATTAGACCACTCACTTATCAATCTAGTCACTCCATGAAATCATTACCACTTTTTCATCCAGAAATGGTTGAGGAAGATTTACCCTCTATAGATATCCTTCAGTGTTAGGATGACTGGGACATTCTTTCTCACATGGGAGATGAGGATATTTTTCTTCAAAATACATTTCCATCCGAAACACCAAGTATTATGAGTGAATCAACCATCGATATTAACCTAGGAACCTCACAAGATCCTGAATAGTTAAGGTCATTCAATCTCTTAATCCATGAGAATTACATGATTTCACAACCTTCATAACAAAGTATCATCAAGCCTTCACCTAGTCATATAATGATATGCCTGGGATTTATCCCAACATTATCTTACATAATATAGTCACATACCCTAACACCAAGCCAATTAAACAAAAGCTCCACAAGATGCATCCCCATATAGATCTCCTTGTTAAAGAAGAGTTGCAATGCCCCTTAACTATTAATTTAATCATACCCATCGAGTATCCACAATGGGTTTCCAAATTCATCCCCATAAGAAAATCCTCGGGAAAAATACAAATCTCTATACAGATTTCGAGATCTCAATCTCGCTTGTCCAACATAGACCAAATCATCAACCTAATTGCGAACCATGAAATGCTTTCCCTTATGGATGGTTTTTCTGGCTATAATCAAATTCTCATCGTGCCTAATGATTAACATAAAAATTATTTCATCACCCCTTGGGGAACCTTCTACTACCGGGTCATGCCATTCGGGCTTAAAATGTAGGAAAACATACCAACGTGCCATTACATACATCTTACATGACCTTATCCACAAAAGTTTTTGAGGATTACGTGGTCGACCTCCTCAAAAGTCTAAATCATGAAGAAATCACCTTGATGTTCTTGAATCAATATTTTCCCCATCCGATCCAATTCTATCTTCACCTCAATCCTGCAAAGTGTGTTTTTGGTGTCCTCACCAAGAAAATTTTAGGATTCATCATATCTATTCATGGAATTGAAGTTGATCCCACAAAGGTTAGAGAAATCATAAATATGCCTCCACCTTTGAATCTCAAACAGCTACACAACCTCCAATGCAAATTGTAATCCCATTCGATGTTTCATATCACAAATTTCTAACCATTGTCAAGAATTTGACCACTTTCTCTTATATGGACATTGAATTTCATTGGGATTCGATTGTAAAAATATTTTGATGAAATCAAACAATATCTATTATCACCACATGTGCTTACTCTACCTCATGAAGGGGAACCATTCTATTTATACATATCCACTTCAAAACATGCCTTAGGAGCCATGCTCACCCACCACGATAGTCAGGTCACGAACAAGATGTATACTACATTAGTCGCACACTTCATGAATATGAGACACACTACACTAAATCTGAAAAAATATGTTATGCCTTGTATTTCACTACCTCCAAACTTCAACATTATCTTCTTAATCACAAAACATATGTCATCACTAGTTTCAATCCACTTAAATCCATGCATGCTAAACCCTATCATAATGATCGCATAACTCGATGGCTTATGCTTATGACCGAATTTGATCTTGAAATTATAAAACAAAAATCCATCAAGGGTTAGGCCATTTTTGATCAAATCGTTGAAGCACCTCTTCTAGATAATCAACCACCCCATGAATACTTTCTTAATGAATCTATCAATAACATTAATGAATTTGATTACTATAAATCAGACTTCATCCCCATCAAAATCATTCTCTTCTTTGATAGTGCTAAATGCCAAGAGGGAGGAGGGGTCGATGTTGTCATTATACCACCATGGAACATTCCCATTCCCTTATCATTCAAACTCAACTTTGAGTGTAACAATAACATGGTAGAATACGAAGCTTTAATCATGGGCCTATAGACAACTATTCTCTTAGGTGTCTAAATCCTGGAAATCTATGGAGATTCACAACTCATCACCATTCGGTCAAAGGAGAATATCAATGTAAAAATGAAATACTTCAAAATTATAGAGTTTTTGTCCATTTTCTCCTTAGATCATTTGATCATTACTCTATTCAATCCATTCCTTGATCCTTTAATAGGTTCAAGATACTATGGCATCCCTCATATCCTCATCCATTTTTTGAAATAGAAAAATAAAATTATAAAACCAAGATGTATGTAGTAATCCAACACATAGATCATACTTCACATAAAAATGAGCTACCTTCCATTAACATTATTAACAAAAATCCATCGGATTTATGGTACACTCATATATACATGAATAACTCACTAAATCCAAGCTTCCACCGATCTATCACAATGTACCAAAAATCATTCCTTCAATGCACCACTCACTTCATCATCATAGAGGTATCCTTTATAAATGTAGTTTTACGGTGTATTATTGCGATGTCTCAAATCACATGAATCAAACAAAGAAATTGAAGATTTCCATGATGTCATTTGTGGTGGCCATTTTAGCTTACAACACCATTTCTAAATGCATCATATGGGTAGGTATTACTTTCCTAACTATCACCAAATAATGTTGTCTGCAGTATGTAAAGAAGTGCGTTAAATGTCAACTCCATTATGATCTTATTCATATTCCTAATTAAGAATTAAAACTTGTTCATGACCTATGGCCTTTTTCTCGGTGGGGTTAGACCTCATTAGTTTAATCAATCCAAAATAATCTCAACAACACCACTCAATCATCACTGCAAATGAATATTTCACTAAATGGGTTGAAGTTATCCCTTTAATCTCAACAAAATCCGGACCCATCATTAATTTCATATATCAAAACATTATATGTCGTTTTGGCATCCCACATAAACTCATCACAAATAATGGAAAATATTTCAAAAATAAATAAATTAAAAAGATTTATAACACATTCAACATCAAACTTAGATTCTCATCATCATACATACCCTCAAGGAAATGGTAAAGCTAAAGCCTCCAACTAAACACTTAACAAAATCCTCATAAAAACTTCAAATGATGGAAGCATAAATTAACACATCCAAATCTCCTTTTACCAATAGGCTTATCGAACTAGTATCACACACCTACATGATGCTACCCCATACTCACTTATTTATGACTCTAAAGCCATCGCATTGTTTCCTTGAAATTCAAATCCATCACTACATGTATCTCTAAAAGATTTTATCCCCGATGAAGAGTACCATCAAAATCACTTAACACAATTGGAATTACTAGATGAAAAGCATATAACAGCTCTTGAACATCATCAAGTTTATCAACAACATATCAGTAGAGCATATAATAAACATGTCAAAGAATATAACTTTAAAATCAGTGACATTGTCACTTAAAGAAAATCAAAATGTCACTAAATTAGAATGAAGTAAACGTGGAAAGTTTTCTCCCAATTGAATTGTCCATACATTATCACACACAAATATGGGTTAGGAGTGTATCACCTCACTTCTCTTCACTATGAACCTAAACATGAACCTATAAATTCCTTTACATTTGTGGCCTTTCTACTATTAAATGATTGATAATCATGATGATAGTTTTGGTCAAAACCTACCATTCCATCGTTATAACTAACCATTTTCTTTACATAAACCCCTTTAATTTATTTCACCTCCTATACCGATATCATGGCATGAGTCATGTTGGTAAAGGTAAATTATGATTTATTCCCTCCTCAAAAATGGTTTATTAGGGTCTTACGTCAACACAAAACAAAGTCAAAAATATCTATGGATGTTTTTATTAAAGTCAAAAGAAATAGGTTGGTCCATTAAAAGAAAAATATTCAAATATCATTTCTAAAAGTAAAAGTAGAATGATATTCCTCAAGGACAACTATCATTTAAAAATCATGGACTGATCCCTTGAAGGATGACCATCTAATAAAAGTCAAAATGTAGATGATACCCTTGAAGGATGGCTACTCATATATAAGGCATCCCACTTTGGTCAGCCTTCAAAATACATCGAAATGAAAATCATCCAGAAAGCTTCCCATGTCAATCAGCTTTCCCAATCATATAAAACTTCCGCATTGATCGTTTTCATCAAAAATTATAACAAAAGTTGGGGCATTGATTCCTGATAATTCCATTAAGAGGAGAACCCTTCTCCTGCCATAAAAGCATACACCCACAAAGTCCTTTTTTTCATTATCTTAGAAAAAATACATTTTTACCTAAATCCATTATGGTTTGTATAAAATTTCCATTGACCATCTTATTTAACATTTAGAAAGGCTATAAGTGCAAGTTTTATTTTTGAAACCCATTTACACATTAAAATTTCTAAATGGGGAATTCCATCCATTTTTACTTCATTTTATTTTAGTTACATTTTGATTTAACACACTTTGATTAGTCATGTTTACTACAAGATTCAAACAATAGTTGTACATCAAAATCATAACTAAAAACATAAACATTCTAATATCATCTAAGGACTCAACATATTCAACACATATAACACATGACATATGTTTATAAAAAAAAGACAAGAATAAATCATCATAATCATCATAATCATCAACATATAAAAATTCATTGTATAAATGGTTGCATAATCAATATAACATCATGGGCTTCTAGGAGCCTATCAAACACAAGTATAAGTCTAAAAACCATAATCATCACATAACATATACGTCATCAAAGTCCAAGATACATCATAATGTTTCATATACACAAAATGGGCTTCCATGAGCCTACAACATCACATATAAATTAGGTAGTAAATTCTACGCTCCTAAAATGGTGCTAGCACCAGCATCTCTAAGAGCGGAATTGCCTCCCACTATGCCTCCAACACTGCGGGATCTCTACCATCATCACCTCCTTTCTTTGGCCTCCCGGGTGGATGACTCACACTCACCGCACTATCTCCAGCCTCGCCACCACTATGGTACCCCCTTGGGCAGCTATATGATCAACATATAAAGTGAAATCAAGGTACTTCTTGATGATCATGTCCACGTAATAGTCTCGCTCAACCTACACAACCTCATAATGTAACATAGAAATCATGTTAGTTTGTATAGATGCTCCTCTCGACAAACCATCACTTTGAAAGCTTTATGTAGAAATAGAAGGCCATGTGATCCCAAAGGCCTTCCTCAACGTATCTCTCTATCCCTTGTACTTATCTCTATCGGTGGAGATAAGCACAAACTACACTTGAAGGGCATTATGCTCTACTATCGAAACATCATGCTCTATAATAAGTGTGTCTGGAATCCCTGCAAGATCATCACACTCTCTCAAAGCAACATCCATCTCTACCTACACTACAACATTCTCATTTGTCATTACTGCAATAATTGTCACTATAACATCATCACCCTCACCCCTCTCCTCCTTTTCGCCTCTAGCTCCTGTGCTCCTCCCTCTACTCGAGCACACACTTGTCTAACCACCTATGTAACTCTCTTTACTTCTCTTATCCTCTAAAACCCTCAATGAGAGGACCCACTATGTGTAAAAATCCTGGGTCACCCCGCATCATCAATCAAAACCATATGTCAATCCTCATCTGGACCCATCGCACCTAGCTAGGACTCAACAATGACTAAAGGACCTACCACCTAGCCTATAGGGATCTCATGACCCAACTAAAAATGTCTCAACTCATCCTCTCTCAGATCATACGGCCCTAAACCTAGATGTCTTGCTAAAAATACAATAAAAATTCTCATAAAACTCGGCCAATCACAAAAACCTACATATGGCCACCGGATCACATCTCCCACCTATAACCCTAATATCGGGTCTATTTAATAAGTAGGGCCCTTGACCTTCCTTTCTCTACCAAGACTCACACTCCATATCATAAATACTCGATGCCTCACATCAATAGCACTAGAAACCCCAAAGGATGATAAATAACAATATGCTCATGTTCCCAACACTATAACACAAAACCAACATCAATCCCATAATGCTTGTGGAAAGTCCAAGCCCACAACTCTTTCTATGCCAAGGTAAGATCTACTAAAATATTTTACAATGCTCCATCATCTCTGTAACTACCCCATCATCATCCATGGGAATCTCCCACCTCCTAAATTTGGTAGTGTTAAAACATGAAATGCCCAACATCATCATGGTCATCCATGGACAAACCATCTCTCCTAACATCATATAATGCCTGTAATCAAAAGTTCCAGATGAGTATCTAACACTCATGGCATACTCTCCATATAACCCTCATGCATCTTATCTCTCTCTCCCCCTGAAATATAATAGACAGGATCCCCCTAATTGACGGTTTGGTGATCCGATGAACATCCTCCATGGTAATGGTCATCTCCCCTATAGGCAGCCAAAAATTGTTGGTGGAAGGGTTCCACCTCTCTAGCAATGCAAGTATCAAATTGTGGCACCTATGAATCCACCTATAAAATATCCTACCTCTCGAACCCCACCGCCTCTAAATAATCCCAATCATCATCTTCCAAATCCTCCTATACGCTCATCTAACATGAGAGGAATATGGTCTCGGATAGTCAACTTTGCATCCACCTATGAAACACGAACATGCAATTTTTTTATAATTTCACAATTAACACCACTCCAAATATCCAAGCATAAAACATAAATATTGAAATATTCTACAAGGAATAAAAAATTCATCAAAAATACAAAAAAAATAAACTATTTTTACTACAAGATAATTGTCGACAATTCACATCAATCACCGATGATTCACCTCAATCACTAGCAATTGGATGAATCATCGATGATCCATACTTAAACCATTCACATGCCCTAACACAACTATATTTAATCAAAGTTACAAAAATCACAAAAAACTAACATATATGAGCTAAAACTTACCACAACTTGCACAAGTTTCTTCTTCTTGCTCGATGACGCCATCTCTATAATCCTTCATTACGAAAGCATATTTTTATTGTATGATACAGTCATTTTTTCGATAAAAAAGTCACTACAATAATAAAAAATAAAAACTTTGGGTTTTTAACCCCTTTTCCATGCAATGTAATGGCTAGCAATTTCCTCAATCGCTAATGATATTCCCTAATCGTCAGGTGATTGTCTTGTTTTAGGACCTCTTGTCTTACATTTCCTAGAAAAACAAATCATTTTCACTCATCTCACAAGTGTGCCATGTTTCCAAAAGGTCTTACCCTTCAAAACTATTGAACAAATCAACATATCAAAAATTAGGGATTTAGCATTTGTCCATGGGAGAGAGCCCTTTGGCCCCCATCACTTGGTTTACCCATCCGTCAAATTTACCTAGAAGAGTCATACATCTACAGGTGTCGAGCCCTTTGGCCACCCTATCAATTAACTCTCCATTACACTTGTTTTTACCTCCTTTGATTGGGACAATCCTTTTAAACAAGACACACCGATGTTCACTATATTGCGCTATATGCACCCATACCAACATAACCTCTTTCATCACTTTTGTCTAGTGATTTGCCAAAATTTGCTAGATAAAAAGGGGAAAATGTAGACACCAAAAATATACATCCCTTGTCTTAAGCTCACTTACAACCATAAAATGACCTATATTTACACACTTCACAACATTAGGGTCACCCTTATGATCATTTTTAATTAATTAATATACTCACGTACTTCATACCCCTCACATCCCTAAAGTCTAATTTATTTAATTAATTAGTTATCGTCCTCACACCTTACACCTCACTATGAAACCTTGATAACCACCTAACTAATTTAACTAACTAACCTTCTAAAAATCAATAACTTATTTCTAACCTCCTCTAAAAACTACCTTCTAAAAATCCCCAACTTATCCTTAACTTACTAGCCTTCTTAAAATATATAACTTATTCCTAACCTCCTCTAAAACTACCTTCTAAAAATGTTGACTCCCTCATCCTAACAAACTCAATTCAGTTCATGATTTTTCCCAACACTTCAAAATCCGTCAAATCTAGTTCAAAATGGAAGGAAAATCACTTGTTTAACCAACTTAGTTAGATTTTCCATGATATTCAGCAATTTTCCCATTTCTAGTGATCTATATAAGCTTGCATTCAACCCTTATTTTGGCGAGAGAGTTCTCACGTGTCGTAGGTACATTTTCTTCATTTCCAACACAAGAGATCAATTCATCCTCCATCATCTTTCATTAATGTGATACTACTCCGACTAGTCGAATTGATCATCAAACCACTCATTTTCATCAAGTTATCTTCCAACATCCGCCAATCAAATGATTTTGTTATTCAAAGTAATCAACCTTTTTTTTTTGTTTTTAATCACGCTTTGATGTAATATATATTATATTTATTTACCATGACATATAATGCTTTGAATTCATCTCAAATCACATGTTAATCAAATTTTTTGTCTCTATTTTAAGAGATCAAGAATTGACATGACAATAGCTAACGATTTCCTTAATCACCTCGTGATTTATTCTAATCGCTAGTGATTCCCATGTTATATTGCTTTTTTACATATTCAACATAATCGCCTAACATTTTTTGTTTTTTCCTCTCGTTTTCTAACCTTTTTCCCGGTATGGTGATTTCAGATGGGACTAGATACTAATAACTTCCCCATTCTTGATTCTTTCCTTGTGATTCGACATCCTCTCTACTGGGAGAAATATTAGCTCCTTCAACAACCTAGACCTCTATGCAGTCTTGAATACACCCTTTAACCATCTTGGAGTTATCTTCGCAAGAACCTAGCACATTTTGAGGCTATTGAAGCATTTTGGGATGCATACGAAAAAGCTATAAGGCTCCATGAAGATCTAGCACAATACGAGCACAACTACAAGGTTGACCTAGAGTTGTTAGAAAAGACTACTGTACATACTTCTGACTCCGAATTTGATACCATCAATCACACTATCATCCCCGATACTGAAACTAGATTAGTCCATCTCTATGAAAATTTGGAGGAAGTGTTTGATTTCTTCCCCGAATACTTCATTTCTATACTAAATCGACTTCACCAAAGAGGAAGGCCTTGTTGACTTTGTTGGGTCTATTTTTTTTAAAACCTATATACTTACCAAGAATTTGATTTGTGGATCTAAGTCATATCAAGTGGTATCTATATGTATAACCATCTAAATAAATGATGTTAGTATATCATGTTTTCATTTCACCACATCAGTATCACAAACCTAATGTCAATAAAAAGATTAATTGATCCTAAGTTGGTTGATATCCATCAAGGAAATTCATTTGGCTTTCCGGGACTAGCTTCATCCACATAACCTATCCATTTAATTACTAATATTCTTATTTAAAATTCCTTGACTTGTAGGCTTGTTTAGTGGATAATAAGCCTGTTTACCTCCTACATAGTGCAACATTACATACTCCACATTGCAGGTATCCTAAAACCCCTTCATATCGAGGTTGAGTTATATGCTTACCCTCTTGAAAATCAAGATAACCTAAGGTAAAAACCATGCTCAACATTGGTAGTTGTGGAAGATTTGTATCTTGAACAATTAGATGTAAAAACTACTTTTCTTTATGGTGATTTGGAGGAAGAAACTTATATGGAGAAGCCATAAAGATATAAATTTAAGGGGAAGGAGAATTTGGTGTGTAGATTGAAGAAGATCTTGTATGACCTTAAGCAAGCTCCAAGAAAGTGGTATTTGAGATTTGACATGTTCATGATAGAACAAGGTTACTCTAGATGTCATTCTAATCACTGTGTTTATTTTAAGAGACTAGATAATGGAACCTATATTATCTTGTTGTTGTATGTGGATGACATGCTTGTGGCAAGGTTAGAAATGAAAGATATAACTGAGCTAAAGAGACAGTTAGCCAATACATTTTCCATGAAGGATTTAGGTGTAGAAAAGAAAATTCTTGGCATGATAATCAATAGAGACAGAAAGAGTAGAATATTGACTTTGTCTCAAAAAACTATGTGAACAAGATGTTAGACATGTTTAGGATGCAAGATACAAAACCAATGAGTACATTGATGGCCGGAACTTCAAGTTGAGTAAATAATAGTGTCATAAAACACATGAAAAGATTGAATAAATGTCTAGAGTTTCATATGCTTCAACAATTTGAATGTTTGAAGTTTGATGTATGTTATGGTATTCAAAAGACTAAACATTGCCCATGAATTGGGATTCATCAACATATACATGAGTAATCAAGGAAAGGAGCATAGGAATGCAGTCTAATAGATTATTAGATACTTGAGAGGGACCAGTGAGCGACATAACTATGTTATGGATGGCCAAAGGTTTCCTTACATGGATATGTTGATGCAGACATGGCTAGAGATTTGATGGTAGGAGGAGCACCACAGGTTCTATGTTAACTCGCCAGAGCATGGAAGTTATTTGGATTTATAAACCGTAAAATATTGTTGCCTTATCTACTACAAAGGTAGAGTATGTTGATTCTACGTAAGAAAGCGAGGAGATGATATAGATGCAACGGTTCATGGAAGAGTTTAGAAAGAAGCAACACGATTACAGGTTATTCAGTGCTAGCAAGAGTGCAATTCATCTTTCCAAGAACTCAACATTCCATTTGAGAACTAAACATATACAACTCATGTATCACTTTATTAGATCAGTTTTAGAGGATGGACATATGAATTTGGAGAAGATCCATACAAGTTAGAATCTTGCTGATATGTTGAAAAAGGTGGTGACAAAAGAGAAGCTAGAAGGTTGTTTAGATTTGGTAGGTATTCAAGATTGATCTTGAATAAGAGAAAAACTCACGATGAGTTGCAAATGTGGGTTGCGATCATACTCTCCAAGTGGGAGATTGTTGAAGTTGTGGAGCTTGATTGCAAATTAAAGTGGCAATTTGTTTTTTTTTTTTTTTTGGGAGGAAATCATGGTCATGGATAAAATAACATTGTCTTATTAATATAATGGAGTTGTTATTAATAGACAAGAGTTGTTATTTTTATAATCATGTGATATTTAGGTTACTTATGGTTGAAGCAAACTTTTACAAAGAGGTGCACAAGTTATATATATGTGCATGGATTTACTCTTTGTAGTATGAAAAAGAGAGAATTGTATTGTATTCCTTAAGAATGAATAAAGGAGAAGTCTGGATTGTTTATAGTTGATGTCGCTCAAATTGGGTGAACCACTTTAAATATTGGGTTTATCTTGTGATTGCATACTTCTTTTATATCTGATTTTAATTCTATGTTATTTCTCATCGTATTTCAATCCTAATAGAACATTTTCTCATAGGAGATATCTAGAGTGGAATCTTTAATAAAAAAATTTAGTGTACTCACTAACAAATCCATGGACCTCCAAATTTTCTAATGTCCTGACTCCCACTCATTTTTTTTTGAACTTTTACAAAAATTCCAGCCTTTATGTTTTAGCCCATGCTAAGTGACCCTATTTTAGCGGTTTAGAGGAACTTACAAGAAGTATCGCATTCATACACCATGGGCTTGGGGTTTTTCAGAATCCCTTTGGATGTGTAAGGAAATTCCCCTTCATTTTTCTTGCATAGAGGCATTCTCCGACATCACTGCGCCCATCCATATCCTTCATATTTTTGGATTCAATTAGGTCTTCTAATTCTCGAAAAAACATTAAAACTGAGAATTTTTATTTATGTAAGAGCATCACTCCATTACAATTTCTTGTTTTCAAAGATTGCTTTCACAAACTCGAAACAAAGATACTAAATACAAAGACTCTTAAGACAAAAGAGTCGACTAAACTTCCAAAGTTTTCCGATATCAATCGATATTAATCAATGATCAGAACAAGTCTCAACCTCTCTATATATAGGAAAAGAGAGACTATTCATCGGATAATCTAAGACCAAAAGACCGGGAACCAGTAACCTAGGTTACCAAAATATTCCCACTAACCAAACAAAATGAGTACATGCCACTCATCATAACACCTTTAGTAAGTGGGGAGGTCCACTTGACATCAAATCTTTACATAAAGTGATGACAACAAGCCTGTCATCATAGCTTTATGGGTCAATGTATTGACACTTGGGACCAAGTGTCATCATCGAGGAGCCGGAAGATTCCTCTTGTTGTTGTGGGAAAGGCAAATATCCTCGTGTATTACGCTTCGTACCATAGGTGGGATAAGACACAAGATCCATCAGTATCTCTTTGAAGATATCTTCTAGTGGGGAATAAATACTGATCGGGAATCCGTAGAAAATGTCCAGGCGCTGGAGGAGGTACATTCATGGTGTGATGGATATAGATTTTGCCATAGTTCTCCATTTGGGTTTGGATGGTGTCCCTGCAATGAGATTAGTCTTAACATAATAACATTTTTAACATACCATGGGATCTTACAATTTATCATAATGTTTCTAACAGTATCTGGACTAACATTAATTAAAGGACTATAAGAAATTTTAGTAGGCAGAAACTTGGATAGGAAATATTTGAAATGATTATCTATATACTTCATCTATCACCAGAATGGGACGATTCCATGCATCATTTTCTAAAGGATGGCCTTCGCCATAGTCTGGAAAACTCAAACCTCCACATGGTGTGTGGTCTTGGAATTAATTTTCGTAGATGCCTTCCTTTTAATAGGAATGTCATTCAACTAGGGTTCCATATATTGGAATGTCGCCATTTCCATTGAAGAGTATAGAATACCATAGGCTCATGCCGAGAATGGAATTCTGAGGTAGGGATCTCAGGATCCACAAATCTACAGGCGACTTCAGAGGTCTGATAAGGAGATACAGATATGATTCCTGAGAGAAGTATGTGTTGAGCTTCACATGACATTTGATTATCACATCTTTCTAGAGATCAAATAATTTGTGCAAGTGGAGGTATTCCATATTGGTGGACAAATTCATGAATATTGAGTGACATTCATGATTTTAGTTGAACTAACTCTACTTAGCAAAATCAGCGAGAGCATTCTTTTTACCAGAGATGTGTTCAACATCAAACTCATATCCATCAAACCATTGAGCCCATCTCTGAAGATGACCATAAGTTGTTTTGTTGGTGGGATCACCTTTATATAATCTTCCTTTAAAATGCTGCAAATCTGTTCTGAGTAAAAACTTTTCATGTTGTAAAAAGAACAGAAAGCTTGAATAGCTTTTTTAGCAGCAAGAATTTCTTTATGGCTAGAATGGTATTTAAGTTCAGGACCTTTAAAAGATCCAGAAGCATACCTGCATATTTTTTCAGTACCATTCTCCATTTTTCTTTGAGGATTGCTCCCCAATTCTTCAGAAGCATCTGTCTCAATAATCTTTAATCCATTACCAGGAAGAGATAGAGAAGGAAGAGTCTGGCAACTTTGTTTTATTCTTTGACAACCTTTGTCATATCAGAGTTCCATGCTGGAGCATTGAGCGAAGTCTTTTATTTAATAAGCAATTTGTCTCAAGAACATTCTTGTAAAATCCTGCAATATAGTTAACACAACCTAGAAATCTTTGAAGTTGTGTTTTGTCAGTAATCTCATCAGGAAACAAACTTATCTTTGAAATGATATGTTCTTGCATCGAATGGCTCCATCTTTTGAGAGTTATGCCAAGAAACTGAACTGAATCTTTAAATGTTTCCATTTTGGTTGGACTGAGGACAAAGTCCATTGGCATACACAATTTGATAGAATTGTTCAAGGTGCTCCAGATGATCTTTGTATTATGAGAGAAAATCAGAATATCATCAATATAAACAATTAAGAATTTAGATAAGTGACCAAAAATTTGATCCATCTTTTTCTAAAAATAGATGGTGCAGTTTTGAGACCGAATGGTAGAACCTTCCATTCATATTGGCCACCTGGAATACTGAAAGTAGTTTTATATGTATCTTCTTTATTCAAGAAGATTTGCCAAAAACCTGATTTAAAATCAAACTTACTATAAACTTTACTGCCATTAATGCGAGCCAATAAATCATCTCTACTTGGAATAGGATGTTGATGGCAGTATGTATTTATTAAGTGGTTTATAATTTACCACTAATCTTTTCTTTCCTCTGACTTGTTCACTTCTCTTGTTTACATAAAATGCAGGGCATGACCATGGAGACTTAGAGGTTGTATAAATCCTCCTTTTAGCAGATTATCAATTTCTAGCTTGACATTCAATTTTTTCAGAGGGAGGCATGCCTATATGATGAGCCTTGAATTTTGGAGAAGTGGTAGTTTGAAAATCTAACTGACAAAAATGTTTTTCCGATGAACAAAAGCATGAGGATTATCGGAAGTGCAGTCAGTTTTGATTTTATTGATGAGGGCATCAATAACAGAGGTATTCATAGAAATAGACTTATGTAACCAGTCTAAATTAGAGGCCTTTTGGGGCTTAGGTGCAGAGGGCACAATAGACTGGTAAGTTTGAAGTCTTGGGATGGATCCTTGAGGAAAACGGATCTCATCTTGACAAATGGTATAGGGCATACAATTATTCAAGTTATCAGAACCAAGCAACATATCATAATGCAGAAGATCAAATTGATGGACTTTAAAGGTAGTCTGCATTTGCCCTAACTTTACAGAATATAGGCAGAACAATGGGAGAACACTTTCTTAGAATCAAAACTTATTTGTAATGGCTCAGATCCCAACAATCTCTAGGGATAGCATTAGCTTTTAACAAACTAATTTCAGCACCTGTATCAATCATGGCATCTAGAGAATAAGGCTTTATGTTTGGGATACAAAGTTGAATTCTACAGAAAGGATTGCAGGAGGTTTTAACTGTACTTACCTCTGCTTTGTGTTCTGCTTCATATTGGTCATAGGCTTTTTCCATGATAAGCCTATCAATGGCTTCTTCATTGTCTCAGGGCTAGAAGCCAACTCTTCTTCTTGGAGCAGAGCTTGGAATTCTTCGCTTTTTGTATAGCTCGCTCTAGAAGAGATAAACGCTGTTGTCTCCAAATTCTTCTCCTTTGGAATGTTGTTCTAGAGAGAGATTCGATATGGAGACAATGATCGTGGTACAGAGTGAGAACTTGGAGTTATGGACCTCATGTTCTTCTTCTTCTTCTTCTGGAAATAAGAATGGAAATGTCTAGGTCCCAATCCACGACCACGTCCATAACTAGAAGAAGGATGATCTCGTGTAGCATTTCTTTGTCCACACCTCTACTGGGGAAAGAGTAAAATGATAGGATTCGAGGAATGATCGGAGGAAGTGGTATGCGAGAAGGGCAAGTAAGTCTTCACTTTTCTTGTTGGATTTTGGCATCCAATTGATTCTTCAAATCATAGAGCTGGACTGGAGAGAATAATGGCGATGCACCATATGAGGAGGACAAACAACAAGATCTTGCTTGAGCTGTTCCAACTTTTGTTTTAGAACTATGGAGCTGGGAGAAATGAAAGGGTGTTCATATGAGCTCCTTATCATATTGCAATGAAAGGATGGCAATGAATCATAACCTTCATCGAGTCAAAATAATGTTATCGAAGAGAGACTCTGTAAGTTGATTAGCATGCAATAGTGAGTTCAGAGAACTCAATATCTGATTCATAACTTTCAATATCAGATATTAAAACATAATTATCTTCATCAAGAAGATGCTCCTGTACAAAATTTACTTTGGCCTTTGACTTGGCCTTCTCGTCCTTTTGTGGGACAATCTCTACTATAGTGATTTCCCTTACAAATAAAACATTCTATAGATTTAGACTTGGGGAAATACTTTTTTCTTCGGAAGAACTTTCTTCTAGGTCTCGGCTTACCATAAGATTGTTTTTAGCATGAGATTTGACATGCAATCAATACACTGTGTCTTACCTTTGAATCTTTTCTTGAGCTTCTTATGATTACTTAAGGTAGGAGTAGGACAACCAAATTGGTTATTAACTTGAAGTTTATAAAACTTTACTCCTAAAGCTTTTTCAGCTTTTATGGCTTCTTTCTTATGTTTTTTCTCAAGACAAAGACGTTGGTTAGTTTCAGTAATAATCTGATTGATACGACCAAATGTCAAATCTGTTTTAGAAAACCCATGCATAGCTTTTTTGTATTCACTCGCAAAATATGATGGATAAGATTCCACATATCTTAGTTTCATTGTAGAATTGAAAGGCATACCTGAATTATAGAGCAACTTTTGCATATAGCACTGGTACTCATGAACTTTAGACATGTCACAGAGTTGTGCTCTTAAGAATTCAAGAGTGCTCAATCTCTTTTCATCTTCTACAGTGCCAATGAATTCTGAGATTATGGCGGCCGTGAGACTAGCCGTTCCACCACCAACTTGATCAGCTCCTTCTTCACCTTGACCATTAATAATGGTGGTCTTCATTCTTTGTTCAGGGATAGCATCCCACCATTCTTTAAGAATACCTACAAATCCATTAGCAATAATACTAGCTATCTTTATCATGTTTACCAAATGAAGAACTTGAGTATTGGCCCAGCCAATCATACCATGTATCATTTCTCTAATTTCATCAGAGATTTACATTCAACTTTATAGAAATTAGGCTGAAAAGTTAAGAGTTCGCATGGTAGTATGCAAGGAGGTGCAGAGCTTTCTCCTTCTTCCATGAAGCTTTCAAAGCTTTCTTCTCGTGAAGCCGTGCCATGCCATTTTCTTTTCGCTTCCTTCTTGGCTTAAAGGAGATTTCATAAAGCGAAACTTGAGCCCAAGTAATAGCTTTAGACCAATCAGGGTTAGTACTTTGAGAGCTCGAAGAAATACTGCTTTTATCTGACTGTGAGCTTTCTAATTTATTTACAGCACTAGTAAGAGCAGGAAAATTCTGCTCAAGCTCAAAGACAAAAACACAAATTATTTACCTTATCATTGATAGTCCGAATCACAATCGATAACCTTTTCTCAGATTCCTTCAGAAACAACATGAATAGATTCTTGAATATGTGATTTGTAAGGTATTGCTTAACTTGATCAGAACTTGCTTTACAAATTAGTAGACAGTTGTTGCATATTAGTAGATAAGACTATCTACTTTCTTATTTAATAATAATACAACAGAATGAATATCTCCTCTGTTGATGAAGCTCAATAGCTTTCAATGTATCTTGCATTCGCTTGAGCTTTTCATTCTGGGAGAGAACTTGATCATGAATGACCTTAGTAGCTTTGTTGTTCCAGTTTAACATTCTGGCAGACTCAGACTGCTCTATCTTAGAATCTAGCTGACGCTGGTACCAATATTGTCGGTGTTGTTGCCGATCTTCTGTATAGACTTCAAAATCTTTGGCGAAAGGGAAGTCTGTATTGTCAGCTTGAGAGGAAGTTGCCTCTTTTGAATCCATAGAGACTTTGCTCTTCTGCACATTTGGCTTGTAAAAGAGTCTGATGATAAGAAGATGGGAACAACTATTCATGCTTATATGTGGGCCATTCTTAGGAATATATTTCTGCTGGACTAAAACCTGGCAGTGTTCACACCATAGACAATCGGTGTTGGGATCATGCACAAGAGATGGATGGCTACATGGAGGAACTTCTCGTTCAGGGACTCTTTCTCTTTCTGATATGAATGACTGAGTAGAAGAAGAGGTGGACAATCTAGGCTTTACAGAACTAGATTTCCTAAAAGAGATGGTAGCCTTGCCTTTATCTTCATAACTTTAGAGGCAGATTGGATAGATGAAGTGGCTGCAGAGACACACTTGGTAGAAATTGTCCATTCACGAGGCACTCTAATTTTATCCCAACTGACAACTTCTGGCTCAATTTTCTTGAGTTATCAGGCTAGCATGCATAACTACACTGCTCCTTTGGAGGGACCATGCTTAGTGGCAGGATGTGCGGTATTAGTCAATCTAAAAATAATTCTATAAAAAATAGCAAGAGGGGAAGACCCTGGCTTCATGTTGAGACCCGTGGTTTGCAAATGGAGCTTAAGAACTTGATCTAACAAATTATCGGTCTGAATGGACACAAGATAATTAGGAAACACATTAAAGTGTATCGGTCCATTACTGAGACTTGTCTGTAGAGCAGCTAACAGACAGTCTTTAAAGCTCTCATGGCGGGTATCTAGTAAACAACATAAAACTGAAGCATTTAGACCTTGTCTAAACAGAGGGGTTATCCCGATCTGAACACAACCTATATGAACAAACTTATGCACAGTTTGCTTCTTTAAATATGCTAAATCCTTAGGAGAAATTAGAGGAATATCATATTCAGATTTAGCAGACGTCTTGACTTGAATACATGACTCTCTAGATCTAATAGCAGTACTAGCAATCAAATGAAATGACTTTGATTTCTGATAAACTTCATTGTAAGGAAGTTTAGGGAGTTTCCAACCTGCAATGTATTCTCCTCTTCTGTGATATGCGTCTCATCATTCACCGGAATCAGATCTGACAGATTCACGAATGCATCATCACAATCATCTTGTCATCCGTAAGTCGGCTTCCTCATGTCCATGTCGCTCGTTTGTAAACTCTGTCCTTCACCGCGTCTTACAAGAAGGTATATGACCACAACACGCCTCACCCGGGCTTAAAAAGGTCCGCCTTATACGGGATTCGAGAGAGACAAGTACACGAAACATTGGAAACTAAGAGAATATGGAGAGTCAAACGAAAGAAAACAAGAAAACAACCAGCTTTGATACCAATTAAAGAACAAGGATCTGAAAACATTAATTCATAATTCTCAAGTATGTGAATTTATCAATATCATATACATTATCAATAGAATCCACAACATGTACATGGAAATTTTCGTTCCCTTCTACAATGTCTTCCTTGACCATGACAGATAGGGGCTGATTTGGCTGCCGCCTCAACAAGAATGTATGAAACGTTATGAGAAAACATTTGTGCATCCTTATGGGGTTGGGCAGCCTTGTGTTAGGTATTTAATCCTCTCTCACTCACTATCAGACACAGTGGATCCATCAGAATCATCCGTAATTTCATGTTGCAATCTGTGCTTCAACGGAAAAATACATAGCAACCATCCAAAATTTGAATTTTTCAGAATCAGCAATCCCCGTCTCATAGGGAAAATGCCTTTGACTGTGATAAGTTGGGACTATGATGTCACTGTTACGTACATAGGTTATGTGGATAAGGTTATAGTCACTTAGCTTGTAATTTTAGAATTCTTAATTTTACCTTAATTACTTGATTCAGACCTTGATGCTCGAGGCTTTATATTATAGACATTAATGCCTAGCACTGATTACAATCATGGAAAGTAATACGATGGTAGTCATAAAATAGATTACTGTACACACCCCTTTTTTACAAAGTGGAATATTTTAAGTGTAATTATTATTAAAAATTAAAAGGATAAATATTATTATAATAAGGATTATTCATGTTGGTCATTCGAAAAATGACTAAAAACCACTCTAATAAAAATCCATAGAATATGTAATCTCATTAACTTGTTTGTAGAAACTATCAACTTAATATAATCAAATATTTGTAAATACATTTTTCATAATACATAGTAATAATCATGGGAAATCGCTATGTAAATTTATGGCCTATCACATGTGTTTGTAGGCTAATAAATAATTACCCTATTTACAAATCAACATCTCAATATTCTATTAGTAACACCTCATCCCAATACAATTTTTCAATTAAAAAGTACCTCTTATTTTACCATATATCCAAATTGTCCATTCTCTATATGATTATATTAAATATCTTATAGTTTCAAAACATATTATTATATTTCCACTTAAAATTTTGACAAAATTGATATTGCATTCAAAACATACAAAACCTTAGTATATGTAATTTGATTTCTCTCTTTGTTTCATTTCCATCTACATTTGTCACATTAATAATTTTTATAGTAATGTATGGAGGGTCATGTGTGGTTGCATTATATTTTTGTTAAATTTATTAATCTTCACAACATTCATTCTCCTAAAAACATAGAATCAAATGACAAGAACTATCCTTTAGCAATGCTACTATAAAGGATGTGCCAAAGTTTGAGAGTTGTGTAGTATTATTACTATTCAAAAACATGTTGGTTCTCTAAACATCACGTCGCTACTTCGAAAAACATGCAAAGAAAATTATATGAATTTAGGGCTTCTTCATCAATTGCATGACTACTCCTCCTTCCTACTGCTCCACATACCCTACCCCTAATATATTTTTGAAAACCTTTATATTTTAACCCCTTAGACCCCTCAATATGGAGCAATATATTGGGTACATTTGATTAATATTTAAAACTTCAATATGAACTCACATGATAGGTAATGTTTGGTTTATGAATTCTCTGTGGCAATTGTACAATTAGAAAAATACAAATAAATTATATCAAGATAAAAGAAGATAATCACTAAAACTAAAAATTAATGTTTTTAATTGTAAAAAATCATTTAGAAAATAAAAAAATAATTATGATGGAATAAATAACCAAAATTTTATATTATCATTTAATCTTTAAATAGTATAATAATTTATACTAAACGTGTCATTTGTTTACCAGTTCTAAACAATAGCAATTATTTTCCCCAAAAAACATAACATTTTCTATAAATGATAAGAATTATACAATCGAAGCTATAAGCGTTGGAAATTATCAGAGCAAATGTAAATATGGCGATGATTGTCGTCTCTTCCGTCCGCCGAAACTGTTTCTCCACATATTTTCTTCGATTACTCGTCATCGAAAGCAATGCAGGCTTGTCAAACTCTTTTTCAGTTATATTGCAAGTTCGTGCCGTTAATAGAGGCGTGATTTATTATACTTGAACGTAGAATTATGTCAAAATTGGATGCCCCACAACTTTCTATATAAATTTCAGTTCATATTGGGTGCGGGAACTGGGATTTTGTGTGCATTTTGGGTGACTTTTGTTATGTATTATTTGTTTAGTAGTGGGATTTAATCTTGCACAAATATTGAAATTAAAACCTTATATTATAATTAAGGGTTATTTATAATTATGGTGTTTAGTAAATATGTTATTTTTTTTGTCATTTCATGAGGAAATAAAATATGTTCTCATTTACTAAAGCTACAACCTTGTAAATGAGGTTGGTCGAGGGTGATTATTTAATGGTATGATGTGAGTTGTGGCAAACAGTGAGTGGCGAACATTGACATATGGTGAGCAATAAAAGGTAACGAACAATAAGTGACGAGCAAAGGAAATTAATGACAATCGATATGTTGTGATTCGCGGGAGTTCACAATTAAAAGCATTACCTATCACATGAGTTCGTATAGGGGTTTTAAATATTAGTCAAAAAGAACCAAATATATTGTCTCATATAAAGGTGTATAAGGGGTTACAGCTTTAAAGGTTTTCAAAAATATATTGTGGGTAGGGTTTGTGAAGCAATAGGGAGGGTGGAAGAGGTGCATTTGTGTAGTAAATAAAGAAGCCCTAAATTCATATCATTTTCATTGTGTGTTTTTTCAAAGTAGTGGCATGTTTTTTAGAGAAGCAACATGTATTTCCAACTTATAATGAATCTACATAACTAGATTAATAGTTGGGTCATCCTTCATAATATCATTGCTAACACATATGTTTTTCACTTGATTCAATTTTTAAAGGAGGATGGATGTCATTAACATTAATAAATTTAACTTGTAGGTTATTATTCATTTAGGTTTATGATGTCATCAACGAATTATTACGAAGACCTAGTAACCTTCCCATGATCATATGTTGGGCTATTCTACAAACTAGTGCACCTATATTCTAGACCAGGTTGCCTTAGGTTCCCTCATCCTTCCCCAAGCACCCCATTCGGCAAGATATTCCTCTCCTATAGTTTTTTGAATTCTATTACAACACTGCTCCACTAGTTCATCATCCTAATTAGTCCTTGATCATTTCAAGGTAAGTTCTTTTCAAGTTAGTATCTTTCACCTCTTATTTTATTTCATTTAGAATATAAAATAAATTATTTAGCATTTATATTTCAGTATATTTTAGTTATTACATTGTTGTACTTCTTAGATTAACTTATAAAATCTAGATTTTGGTTAATCATTTTGTTGAACCCGTACTTTAGAACATTTTTTCCCTACGGTCCATTATAAACCCTAATGGCTAAGGATAGCTCTTCTCCTTCTTGGCCCATCATGTCTCATATTAGTGTCAATCTAATTTATGATGAGGATGTTTTGGCTGAGCTCACGGATCTCTATAGTAATGATAAATCATATCTACCAACAACTCTTAGACATTCAATGATATGTACATACTAGTTTTAAAAATTCTCCCATTGGCATAACTATTGTTTCAAATCTGATAGCCTTCACTTGATTTACACCATGTTATATGGCTACTAGTGATCCTCCTTTTGATCTTTCTAAGTAAATTGTAGACAATTCTCTTATGGATTACATGCTTGGTATTGAAAATCAATCACATGTGCATATTGATTCTTCTTCTAGTCAGACCACTATTATAGCTCCATCTCATGATTCTCCTTCTTCTCATATTGCTTCTCATGAGACATCACATATTAGTTCTCATACTCCTTCATATTATGTTGATGATCCTATTGATAGTATGCTTAATGACATTATTCTATCCAAGTCTCTATCTGATGTCGATACAACAATTGATAGCCATGATTCTCCTAATTTTCATTCTTCCATGTGTGAATCTCCATCTCCACTTTCTCCTAAGGTTGTATCTAGCATAGTGCATGAGTCGTCTCCATTTATTGGTTCTTCTTCTCCTACCATTTCACATCATATACACCTATTATTTCATCTTCTCCTCATATAAATGCTTCCAATGTTAGTCATACCACTACTATGGATGTTCTATCTACTTCGCCTATTACAAAATTATTCGGCACTCACCCCTAGTGTTCATTTAGCATCATAATCTCTTTTATCTTCTTTTGCTATTCCCATGATCACTAAAAATGGAAATTTATGGCCATTTAATACATTATTTCACTATCATAATATTCCTTCATTGGATATCATATCTCTCATGCACATCATAGGTCAATTACAATCTCGTGTTTAGTCGCTCTCACTTTAGATAGTAGGGCTTACTATGCTTTTCTTGACAACAACTCATTACATGACAACCCTATACCTCAAAATATTCATAACTTTTCATTTCCCAAGGACTTTGTCATGCCTATATTCACATGTTTTTATGTTACTAGTGACCCTCATGCACATCTCCAACATTACCACATGGCTATGACCTCTTATTCGATGATAGATTATTGCTTAAGGCATTTCAACACAGTATTACTAATGAGGCTTTACAATGGTATAATCATATTCCTTTTGGGTCTATTAGTACCTACTATGACATGAAGGATGCTTTTCTCCTTTGTTTTAACATCAAAATGGCCCTAGAGTTACTTATGATCATCTACCTACTTTACATCATGGCACATAAGAACCTATCAAGGTTTATAATTTACGGTTCAATGATTGTATACATTAACTAGTATTATAACCTATTGATCTAGAATAGAAATTAATTTTCTATCGTGGTTTGATTACCATGCTTAAGAAAATATTATAATATGATAAATTTGATTCATTCATTCTTCTCGTGTTATTTAGTCATCAAACTAGAAAAATATACTCTCATGACACATGTCATTAATCCTCCACTCATCTCTACTACTAGTGTATCATGTAGTTATCCTCCATTACCAATGGTTGATCCTCCTAAAAAATCTACATCTTAACCTACCAAGTAATCTCAACCTACTACATCACAAAAGCATACTTCTTCTCCTCCTCCATGACAAGCTAATTCTCCTTATACTCCATCTATGCCGTGTGAGCCATTACACTTCTCTCATCATGTTAGACAACATGATGTGTTTTGTAAGTTACTTGATATGCATATAATTTTCTTACACTCCAACCAACATCATCCACAACATCGTCTATAGCATCAATGTGATCAACCTTATTGTAATTATCATCATATCAATGGCCATAGGGATAATGATTACTTCACCCTTCACAATAGATTGTAATAATTAGAGGATAAGGGCATAATTTCCTTTAGCTCTCACTCACATGAGTGTTCCATCTCTCCTCTACCTCGTCAATAGGATTCTACTAGGCTTGAGTTATCTTCTCCATCTGGTACTCAAGTCATTGTTCATCCACCGCTGCAGCTTTTTCACTCATGCGCGCTCTCCACTGTGTCCATACATTGTTTCGCCATCATATCCACTGCATCCACTTCATCCATCTCATCCACCACATCATGCCACTATGTCACATTGGCTTCCACAAACCTTGACATTTTCCCATCCCACCGCTTCTCCATGTGATATTGATTCGATTTATATGCTCACATTGCTTCCATGCCACATATTTCCACCGGTTCACGCGCCTCGCATTTTTGGGTTATTTTTATCATCTTACTCCCTATTTATGTACTTGTGTTCTTATCATTCTTACATGATTGTTGACGGATTTTCATATAAGAACTTTTCATCACGCGCTTCGTCAATTCATCTAGCGCACTCAATCATTTTCTCGATGATGCACTCTTGCTTTATGTGGTTCATTCTTGACTGCTGAGGGGTCTTAACTAAATGAACTTCATCATCCATATGGTGGGTGGATAATATTCCCTCCCCATATTCATCATACTAACATATTACGATCACATCACATTATCATATCAATAAGCATTCATTATGATAGGTCATTTTACAAATCATACATTATTTATCTTCACATACATTCTACTATCATCATTACACTAACTATGCATTACAAACCCATTTAACAAATACACATATCACTCAACCCATCAAGCATCATATCTAGAAAATCAAATTACATATGTTATCTATCATCATTCACATTACACATTTTTGTCTATCATTATCTACATCATAGTACAAGTACACATCAATAAACATGAACAACGAAATCCAACACATCACATACATTACAACAATAAATTACGGGATCATACATCATCAATCACATCAGGACATCAGTACATATAAAAATACAATCATCACATATTAATAAATCAGGCTATATATATTGAGTACAATCATCATTACAAAAACATCTCACCAATGGGAGGAAACTCACCTACATCACATACAATAATGTAATTCAAATATCATCATCACTATCACTCTCGAGTCTGCAAAATCCTTAAAAATTGATGCATTACCACTAACTCTATGTCATTAGTCGTGACCTCAATACCTCTCAACTTTCCTCCATAGTAGTGTAACCTCGGTAGACTTCTTCGGAAAAATGATGCTGCAACTCGACATAACATGTAAAACATCCTTCACCGAGGGACCTCCACCCACCACCTCTCTCGCTCATCAAGTTTCCTCGTGTGCCTTGTCCCTATAACCACAAAAACACATGTGGGAACATTTTGTGTCAATTTTTGGATGGATTTTTCCACTATCAAAGACCAATATCGTCACCTACAAAAAAATAGTAAAATACATTAGATAACTGTCATTATCACATAGGAAAACAAAAAAACACACAACACAACTATATAAATACTTAGTCTTTGTTATAGGTGTTACCACATTATTAGGAGCATAGGCTTCCCCTCTCCCCCTTCCTCCCTATGGTAACCTGCTACATATGAAAATAATGAGAACAAAAATACCCATAGATGTGCTACCCAACACACATTGAACTCCTCCGTACACACTATATCATCTCGATTCTATCGGCTCATTACCGTGTCCACCTCATCTAGCATAGGAGGTACTAGCTACTCTCATGTGGACCTTGGTCTAGCTCTAACCATCCTAGGGACTCTAATAGCTTTCAAACATATATATGGCTCTAGGGGAACATCCTGAGCCATGTCAAACTATTGTGTTATCCTCTCCACTTGGAATAGCTCATCCATCGCTAAAATTAAATCCTCTAACAACATGGTCCTCGTATGCACCGCAACACTATAGCATCCTCTACCCATCCTCTATAGTATTATTATGGCCTCAATATCCCTACCTTACACCCCATCCTATCTATCGGTGTTTCATAGGTATCAATATCCATCTTACACCTATGCACACCAACCCATCTCCTCACATATATATATCGGCTTAGACGAATCTGCTTCCTGGACCTCCAACTAGCCTCAACACTACTATATGCCCATACGCCCATACATGATATAGCGTATTAGCACCTATCTCATCTCCATGCTCCTCCTCTCGTGAATCTATATAGGTCTCTATATAGGTGGGCCAACACACACCATGCCCACACATATTTGGTACTCTCCTCCTCTATTTGATGGCATATGTCGTGCATCTTATACAAGATGCCCATACCACCTCCCTCTATTGTGATAGATGAAGCAATAACCACGGCTATGAATTTTCACAAGTGTGGAACCCATGACCTCAAGATAACATCTAAACTAATATGGGCCTCGGGAGGTACTCAAGTCCCCATAAAATAATGTCTAGTGGCTCGTATTTGTTTCTCTACATCCTCCAAAGGCATAACATGTACTCTCTCCCCAACAACTAGTAATTGTTGTATGTGATACACATCCTCCATCGTGAATGGCATCTCACCCATAGGAAACCAAAAATTACAAGTATCCACACACCACCTCTCTCATAAGGTTGTCAACACAGGCATATTATGGGGCACATCCCCCATCTAGTGCTATGTGTTGTAGGCCGACACTGTCTATAACCTCCCAGTCATCTTCTAACAAACCTAGACCAAGAAAAGTACTCAAATGATGACCCCATAGAAATCCCTCAAGTGAATATACCTCTACACACAACATAAAATGACAACATATTCAATATTAGAACACTATACAAACCCATAAACATCGTTTATCACATTAGTACATAGTAAAAATCACATTTACATCACTCTAGGCTAAATACACCCTTTTTGGACATGGGCACCAAAAATAGGACTGACAGACCTTGGAGAAGGACACCAATACCTGTGTCCAGGGCACTCTTGCCCTAAAGCCCATACACACCTTCACATCTCTTTTCTAGGTCAAAATGTCGAGAAAAGTCAAAATCACAATTTTGTAAAATTCAACATAAATGACTAAAAACACACATTTTTTGAAAAAATCGCACTTACCAACTTGGTCATCAAGCGTGATGTTATGGAATTCGCTACTGATCTCGAATTAGCTATGACGTGTTTCTCTCACTTGCGATCTTTCCACACTCGAGCTCAATCTCACTCATGTAAAAAGAAAAATGAATTGACTAATCAATTTTTCACCTTACAATGTATAGGTACTTTTACCTACCCATTTTACTATAATACTTAGTTTGTGATCATTTCCCCAACTAATACACACCATATGATTTTCACCATATCTTGAATGTTTCTACTCCAATTTGCACCCTGTTTACGTAGTTATTTTTAGAATTCCACCTACGATTGTATCATATACATAACACACATTATGTGCATGTTATCTCTCCTCAACATTTTCCTTCATTCCATCTATACAAATTTTTATGATACTCATCATATGGTATCTATCTCGTGCTTACTTTCGGCTCAACGTTTGTTCCTCTCATCACTTACCCTTTCACCGAAATGGGGGCATACGATTGGGGTAATAAAATAATTCCCCTTACATCATCATGTGATTAATAAACACTACTAATTTTTCATTTTCAAACATTTACTAATGCACCATGTGATATTTCATCACTTCCCCTTAATGACTTAACTGGGAAGTAAACATACAATTTCTCTATGATACTTTTCATCATTTCCCCCAATTGACCTAACATGGCGGAAACAAGCGTTAAAATATTTCCATGTGATCATTCACCAATTTCTATTAATTCCCCTAATGACCTAACTTGGGGAAACTAACGTAAAATCTCTCTATGAGTAACCAATCAAAACAATTAATCAATCAATCCATCAACACGTTCAAATCTCTAACAATTAAAATCATATCACTCAATTAATACAATGTAACAAAATTGGCCTCCCAGATGACCTAACTTGGGAAGTTATTCTATATTTGGTGTTTTCTTCCATATGACCTAACTTGGAAGCCATCACATTACGGTGATACCTGTGGAGTGGAGGCAAGAGTTCCTTTCCTATATCACTCTTATATGGGTGAGTTGTTTGATAAAATTATTTGAATCTAGAAACCAAAAATAATTTTTATCTTTTCCATATGTAATGGCTAGATCTTGAGGATATACTTAAATGTTGGAGAATAACACACTTTTCTCTCTACACTATTGGTCTAGTGGTAGGACACCAAAATCCTCTAATCAATTTTTCATATACATGCAATTGGGTTGGGAATTTATCACTTCGTACCCCATGTCATCATCATCACACAACATTTGAAATCATCAATCATCTAATATTATAATAATCATTTATAACACTTCATTGTGATATTACATCTCTTGCTACATTACATGGATCAACATGATAATGCATGTTTGAGAATGATTTTATACAACATCTCAGTGCATTTTACTACAACATGGAATTTTCCATATTTCTCTCGTATGCATCTCTAACTAATTTATGCTACCGAGCTTTCGATCACCAATATAAAGTGGGAAAAATATTATCAAAAAATCATGCACTTAATACAAGAATTATATTGCAAAGTATTTTGTTTTATATGTGGATCTTATCTAAGAAAAGTATTCACTAATGAACCATCCCCTAGTATTATCATTGGTTTAGTTGGTCAATATCATTGTGTTTCTTTCACATTCATCACTTACTTTCCCAATTCGTCACCTCTTAGGGAGTTCTAGGTGTTGATATTCACTCATCTGTTGTCTCTAGTCTTTGACTTGAGCGCCTAGGAAGGGATTAGGGTGCCCTGGCACCCCGGTACTCATTTTTAGGTGCCCCGGTCCCTGTCACACTTGGTTCTCATTTATATGTTCAAGGTCAATATTTATTTTTTCCCTCCCATTCCCTAGGTACTACTTGGAATATTGGGTTATTAGTGTCAAATTTGAGCAATAGATCCCTAAATAAACACAACATACATACTAGCTTATGGGTGGACTATTTCTACTAATGGATAGCTATCTACACAAGGCAATGGACTATATTTGGGTGCTATTCTACATCATAGTCTACATTAGAAAGGAAATTCTATTCTATTTCATCAACTATTTTGAATTCTATCTAGCTATTGCATGTTATCTCTACGTCATTTGCACTAGGGCATCGTAGGCACATTATTACACACACATAACATAAAACTACATTGCGTCTAAGATGTAGTGCAACTTAGTTATAAGACTTTATTATAAGACCACCATATGCATCTTTATTTTTAGGGTTTGATGCTTTGTGTGGGGTTTTTAAAGGTGATTATTCATTATATGTTTATACATCATTAGCGAAGAAAGTGTGAAATTATCACGACAAAAGGTGAATTATTGTGAAGACCTGGTTCCTGGATCAGGTTTTGGGATATTCGGTCTAGGGTGATCATATTCTACCATGCTCAAGGAACCTTCATACTTCCCCATGTGCCCCAGATCTAGCGAACCTTCCTCCCGTAGTTTTGAAGTCCATCATGTGGCATACATGTTCATCATCTTGATTAGTCCCAAATCACTGTAAGTTCCTTTTTGGTTAATCCATTTAGAATATCTGATTAATTAAAATATGAGGATAATTTGATATAAGATGAAATGTGCCAAATTTTTATTTTGATAGGAGTGTCACGTTGTAATGTCCCAGTAAGAGGTTAATGAATGAATAAAATTACAAAAATTTAACACTAAATACATAATTTTATTAGCTTTTTTAAAAGTTATATAATTTTCATTTTAAAAAATTTTATTTTGGACTATTTATTTTTTATATTTTGCTATTTGGAGGATAATTTTATGCCAAAATGTGCATATGGTATTTTAGGACAATTAATGAATGAATAAAATTACAAAATTTAACACTAAATATAAACCCAATATGAAAAATATAATTTTCATTTAAATTTTTTTGCAAAATATATCAAATTAAAAATAAACCCAATAAAAAAACTTACTATTTGTTTGTTTAAGTCTTCTTCTTACTTTTGAAAAAAATTCAATTTTGATATAAATCTTAAAAGTTATTGGCATAAACATTTGTACGTCATTTATTTGAAAATATTTTTACTAAATAATTAATTAAAAAAATATAAGTCAAAAAATATGAAAATTTGACAACACCTCAAAATTCAAATCTTGAACATATATCTAAAATTTCATGGTGAAAAAATAATTTTTCATTTAAAAAAACCACCCGGGGATAGTCATTCCTCTTTTATAACATAAGAAACAATGTATGAATAAAATTAAGAAAAAGACCATTTTTTTGCCATTTAAAAAAATTACATGTATTCTACACTCTAAACACAACATTTCATTAGTTTGTGGAATTTCATGAATGTGTACGGTTTTGTGGCTATTACCTTTAGAAAATCAATGAAACTAAAAAATTCATGTTTATAAAGGTACAAAACATACCAAAAAGTTAGACATTTTATTGTGCTTTTATGGATATTTAAATGAAACATAAGGGATAAGGTACAAATCTATAAATTACTTACCACAGTTTTATTTGGGGTTGAATAGAATGATGTGCGAGATGGAAGGAAGTATGACAGAACGACCTAGAAAATTGCAACAAATGATGATTTTCCTGATCAAAGGTCTTGTAGGAGGACCGGGGGTTCCTATGGGCACTTTGATTTATAGTATGGGTGCTCTAGTCTATAAAGAAATTAAGGACTGAATATGGCAGTTTCACTATATCTTTACAATGTCTTGATCTTTTCTCATGGATTTCATAGTATGTTTGTTGATGATGTCATAAACCCGCAATGAAAATTCACCGCAAAACCCCATACACACCATCAAACCCATAAAAAAGAAAGATGCATATGAAGGGGTCGGACTAACCTTAGCAGCCACTAAGGTGGACTTACAACTAAGCGTTGCACTACATTCCAGACCTAATGTATTTATGTGTGCTTTATATGTGCAATGATGTTCTAGGGTGCTTTAACACTAATGATGCGAAATAGGGGCAATAGCTAGATGTAAATGCAAAATGGTGGATGGAATAGAATAGACTTCCATTTCCTATGTAATGTGTGTAGTGCAATGATGCATAACTATAGTCCCTTGCCTTAGTTTATAGCTATCCCTTAGTAGTCAATAGTCTCGCCCATAAAATAGTGAGTATGTTATGTTTATATAGGGATCTCTTGCTTAAATTTTGACACTAATGACCCAAGATGCCAACTAGTACCTAGGCGAATGAGAGGGAATACTATAAAGACTAACCACAAAATCTAAATTAGACTCAAATCTTGCACAAGCACTAGGGTGCATAAAATCAGGACCGGGGTGCCCATGGGTGCCCCATTACTACCTTAGGTGCCCTAGTCAAAGACTTTTTGACAACCCTTCATATCTAAGATCTAAAATGATTATTTAAGTAAAATAAATAAACTTTTTAGTATCTCTACACCTCACCCTCACACCTCATTGAGTTAACTTGGACACCTCACTAACTACCTAAACCACTTCTAAAACTACTTCCTAAAAAGCACTAACCTATTCCCTAACTAACTAGCCTTCTAACTAGCCAAATCCTCCAAAAAGTGAGTTCTCTCATCCTAACAAACCTAGCTCATGATTTTTTTAACCATCCCCATCCTCATCACTTCAAAATCCACCGTATTGAGCTGAAAATGGAAGGAAATCATTTGATTTTCTAACCAAACTATATTTCCCCAAAATCGTCACAATGATTTTCCCGATCATTAGGCGATCTATAAATATTGTTTGTAGACCTCATTTAAAAGGGGACACAAATTATCAAGCTTTATAGGTGTACTGCCTCAATCTTAGTCCATCAAGTTATCTAGCATTTCATAATGACATTACCTAACATCACGTGCTCAATGAACATCGATTTATCATTGGATTGCTTTTTTTTAATCCTCCAACTACCTTCTTCCGTTCTTCCTCCATCCACCAATACATTCTATAAGGTAAATCATTCATTTTGATTTATTTTAGATACTAGAAATAGTATATCTCTGCTTATATATCATTGATATGTTGAATAGCCTTTTGTTTTTGTTAAATTAATGTCTTAATTCATTAGTTTAAACTATTTTTTAAAAATTCTCATATTTCACAGTAATCATTGGCGATTACCCCAATCACTAGTGATTTCTCTGAATCGCTAGCGATTGTTGTATTTTCATGATTTTTCCTCATTTTCTGCTAAAATCTAACTAAAATGATTTTTTTTTTTCTATTTATCGATCTTCTATCTAGCATGATGACTTCAGATGGCATTAGGAGGATTTAACTTTCCCACAGCTAACTCCTTTCCTGTTGTTTTCCATCCACTGTATTGGGAGCAATACAACTTGCTTCATGACCTCAAACTCTATGTGTAATCCAAGAGGCTCTATTTTCTCTTGGGCCATTTTTTGTCACTTCAACACAACACATTTGGGAAGCCATTTATGCATTTTGGGAGGCATATGATGAAAGCACTAAGACTCCAGGAGGATCTCATTCAATACGAACGCCAATATGAGACCACCTTGAAGACTTGGAAGAAGACTACCATACACCTCCTCATAATTTGATTCAAATAGCCACATCAACATCTCCAAACTAATCCACATTTTCCCACCTGTATGACACTCAAGAAGAATATTTTGACTTCTTCACCGAAGATTATTACATCTTCGTTCTTGATTATGACTTCACTGAGGAAGAGGAGGAGACTGTTGGTTCTATAGCCTCTAACACATCTGAGAATCTATATACAAATCAGGAATCTAATTTATGGATGTAAATCATAAATTTGTGTTAATCACATATGTACTTAACTAAATAAGTGATAATCACATTTTACTATATCACTTTTGTAAGCATGATCTTAAGTACTAATAAGAGTTTCAATATTTCTTAAACTGTAACATCATCTTGGTGTGATTCATAGCTTTTTTTACAAGAATTATTTGCAGGTAAGGAAGCCTTCCGATCCATTGTTTTAAAATGTGTGCAAAAACAAAACATAATCAACATCCATGGTACCCCAAAAACCCCACCATACTGAGGTCAAGCTCGGTCATTACCTCTTGAATCCATCAAGACAACCAAGGTAAAAACCATGCTAGACATTTTGGCACACCCGGTGGGACCCTAATCCCTATTTAATTTCATCATTTTGATTTTTTTTTTTCACTAACTGACTAATAATCACTGGCTTAATCACTGTGATTCCCTAAATCTCTAAATTCCCCTATTTTTTTTCTTAACATTTCATTAACAATCTGTAGTGTTTTTCTCTCTATTTTCTTCTTCTTCTGATCAAATTTAGGCTTTGTTTCTCTAGGAATAATACCTTCTAGATTTTCTAAAAAAATTTTACAATAATTACCAAAAGAATCAAAAATTAAAAAAATGAGTGCTTTCGTGGTAAGTTTTAAATACGTCTCTTTAAATTTATGATTTTGCATTCTTGTTTGTTTGTTTTCATCAAAATCAACATGTCATTTCAAGACCTTAAAATGGAACAATCACATCCTTCTTGTTTCACATAGTCTAATTAAGAGGAAAATTTGTTGCATTCACTTATTTTCCCCTCACACACAACCAAATCACTTTAATACTAAAAATGCATTCAAAACAACTCCCACCTAGGTGAAACTGATTGGGATTTCATCACCCAATAGGGAAACCGACTCATTATTCTGGCCGAGTATAAACACTTGTTGTTGGTATATTTTGGCTCAACACCCGACTCCCTTATCGCAATGGGGGACCATGAAGTGAGGGGGTAGGCCCCAATATACATGCCCTACAAATAATATACAATTTATGCCTCATGTACCTTTGGGTATATCGAGGACTCCACCTTTAAACACACCTGAAACTAGCTTTAGATAGCCACTTCTTAGGACCTTGTTGACCATTTTACACATTTCACCTTTCATAATTAAGTAAAATAAGAATAAAATAACACTATGTTTGAATTTTCTTGTTGATTGTTAATCAACACATTTAGTCATTAATCATTTTTCTATTTTTTTGTGTGTGTGTTGTGTTTATTATGGTACTCACTAGACAACAAGCATATAACCAACCATTTGAAAATATGTCTACCTCACTTCCCTATATTTCAAATTCAAGCCCCACTTCGCACTACACCACTTCCAATAACAATTTCTTCACCGATGCAACCAAAGCATTGACTTTATCATACAAATACATCCAATCTCTTTTCTAACACACAAACATGGAATGAACTAGGGTCTGGATATAATAATGAGACAAGAAAAAATCCTTTCACCCTCCACAATAGTACCATGGAAAAATTCTTTACACACAATGAATCAAAACATTCATTCTCTCCCAATACATCTGAACTCCCCTTTTACAATGGGGGTGATCCTATTTTCAAAGAAATGTTAGACTCAAATCCTACTATTCTTAATGCATACCTGGCAATGAGAAATGTTTAAATGTAACCATTCACACCGTAATCCATTTGTGTGCGCTTACAACCCTTTACCCGTCATTGCACAAATCATTAATGAAAACTAGGATCTTGTTATCCAATAGTTGTTCCCAGATACTTCAGGTCAATCCGAAACACCAAACATTGGTCAATCCCAGAACATTACTAACTCTACTAATCCATTTGACACATTGAAGAGAAATTTTTTAAGTCAACCCAAAACATCTAATGTCTTCCCAACATCTGTCTATGATCTCCATATGATCTCATCACAAAATTGTGTCCACTCAACAATTAACGTCTTCACCAAGTCCTTTACATGATCCACACCTCCCTCAAATACTACCATTGCTTCCACAATGGCTCTTTCATTCACCTCTTAGGTACCAACATCATCATTGAGTTATGTTCCTCTTTCTACTTTTATATAGACTACTCTTCCCATCCAAAACATTACCATGTCTATTCCTTTGACAACACCAATGATCAACACCAGTGTCATTCTAGTACACATCCCATTTTTCAATACATGCCACAACCCTCACAACCATTGATCTCTGTGCCACAATCCATACCTCTACGAGGTATTCCACAATACCGTATTTTTCAAAAAACTATCCCACAACATGTGACATCTTTTTCACCTCTTCTACACCCCCCAAAAGACATCTACATATTCATAGTCTCTCGCACAAACATCATCCCATTACAATATCAGTACACCCAAACTACGCAATCTATTGCCTCACAACAGGTTTCCCCTCTCAACAAAATGTCCCATCACAAAACATCCCCCAACAACAACATGTCCATCAACAATATGTACCTCAACAAAATTCCCTTCAATACAATACCCCACAACAAAACATTCCACAAAAAATCACCCTTATCAACATAATTTATCCTATCAAAAAATATCTCCCAACCAAACACTCCCTACCAACAAAACATTCCACAACAACATCAAACATACTTTCCCAATCTTCATATCAACCTATCCCATCCTCAAACCAATAGACTCAGGAAAGACCCTCTCCAAGCTCTCCTAAGCCGCATATCCAGTTTAGAAGTTGCCTCATCCTTATCCAAAAATATGCTCTCATATGAGAAAATTTGCAATGAACCCATTCATCCTTCGGTACCATGTAAGCCATATCCCCCACACTGGGAGCTTCCTAAGTTTATCAAGTTCTATAGCAAAGAAGACCCCCAACAACATATTCACACTTTTCACCATGCATGTTATCTAATATCTCACGACCAAGACTTAATGTTGAGAACATTTCCCATGTCCCTTGTTGGTCCATCTTTAGACTGGTATAATATTATTCCACAACATTCCTTATTTTCCTTTTTGTGCATCTTGCCCAAACTCTTCCTATATTTTTCTCCATAAATGTAGCTCACAAAATCACTATTAATGATTTATATGCCATCAAAAAATTTGAAGATGAATTTGTCATCTTATTTTATCACCCATTGGAGAGGTGTCACTAACTAAGTTATCTTTCACATTTCCAAAGATAAAATGATCGAGATCTTCTATCATGCTTTTGTTAAACATATTTCATCTACTCTACAAATTCAAACATTCCACACCTTCGATGAGGCCTTTACCATGGCCCATAAATTAGAATTGTGAGCTCTAGAAGATGGTTGGGTGAAGCTTCACACCAAAAAACCAAAATGGAATTTCCATCTAAATCAACACCCAACTGGATAAATCCAAAATATCTTCCAATGTCATCGTAGTCAAATCCACCCCTAAAGAGAAGCCCATTGCTGAACGTGCTCATCAACAACGTAATTACACACCTATAGTAGAAACTTATGGTGTGGTTTTTGACAAGTTACTTTCTTCCAACATTATATCACTTCCACCCATCTAACCTATTGACATATCAGTATCCAAGCCCATTTGGTAACATGATAATGATTATTAAAAATTCCATAGGGTTAATGGTCATGACATAGAAAGGTGTCACACATTCTACAATGTCCTTCAGACTTAATTGATAAGGGTGACCTCCACTTAGATAATCCAAACACCTCCAAACCATAACCTTGAAATATTTAAGCAACCCTTCTCGAATCACCCCACATCTTTAGAATCACCGCAAAACAATGTCATCCATACCATTAATACAATAACAAATTTTGAACTCGTTCTTCAGTCTTCTTTATTTCCTAATGAAACAAAGTTCCTCAGAGTCGACACCAAAGGTTAGTGATCTTGAGATTGTAACTATGGAACATTCTCTTTCTCAAGAAGATGTACAAACTATCCCTACACCTTTATCACGTAGTGATTCAACACCCATTTAAAATCAATATCTTAGCCAATAAACCCATAATTATTAAACCACTACTTATCATCGAACCCATTTCCACGCCTTCACCTAATATTTTCCCAAGTCCATGCCTACATCTGTGGATACAAATACATCTACACCTACACCCAATTTGTAAATATAACCATGGTACCACTTGAGACATTCTTAACTCAACCGCCCCCACCCAAGCCAAGTCGGGGTTCTAACTATTAACAACCTATAAAAACTAATAATCTGAAAAATCACGTAGACCATATCAACCACATTATTCAAACCCCTCTTCCTTCATTAGCATCCACTTCAACAAATACACCAAGCTCATCCAAGACTCCAAATATTTCAAAGGGACCTAATAAACAAGGTGTTGTTCAGTGTCTAAAAGTCCTTATTATGATGAAACCTACCATTTCCGTGGTCCCCACTTTTTCATCCTCCTTTTCATCCGAGGAACATGTCTTCTTTTGGAAAACCCCTATTATCCCAAACCTAGGCCCACTAGGTCCCCGAAAAAAACCTCATTCAAAATCCTAATCAATATCTCTCGAACGATCCTTCCTTTATCATACCATTTAATCACCCCATTGTTACTGGGACATGACCCACTAATCACGTCCCTACAGTTAGTCCTTACGCTTCGTCTTCCATTCCGTAATGGAAAAGCACATCCTATTTTTTTTGTTCACCCCCACATGAACTAATTACCCTCGGTAACCACCACTTATGAAAGGTCTCCTTCACCCTTTTGTTGGAGCAGCTATAAGACCTCCGCGACCACTAGGTAAATCAACCATTAGAAAAATACCCATCTCACCTACCCCCAAAGAAATCAATGTCCAGTTATATTCGGACCAAAAGGATGATATGCTACCATCCTGATAATATGTTATAAGAGTCACTCATCGCATTTACCACCCCCTAAAGTTGTCAAACCATCGTAGATGTAAGCCTTCTTGGTATAACTTTGATGATTTTTTTGATTACCACAGAATGCGAGGACATACCATAGAAGATTGTAAGGCCTTTCAATAGAAGATTCAGAAGATTGGCAGTTTGATCTTCCTTCCCTCTCCTCCAACATTAGCATCAACACCAATGCCATTGAATGAATCTACCCCCGAGACATATAATCACAAATCAATGTTGTTCATATTACCACGCATTCATAAAATTATGACAACCAACCTCCTGAATCCAAACAAGATAAGGACTTTGTTGATATATCCCCATCACTAGAATTATCAACACTACCCAAGGTAAACCTAAAGTCTCAATATCATTAACTCCTAAAGGGCCTAGTAAATCATCATCATCTAAAGTCAAGGTTTTAATAAAACCTACAACTCTTCCCTCACCACATTATAAAAAGTGGCTATTAAATAATTACATCAATCTCTTGTCAAAATGTCACTTTATGAGCTCATTCCAAACATCACCAACTGACAAAAAAGCCATGTTGGAAGCACTCCAATCTATTACTATCATGGTTAATGATCCAACTTCTTTCAAAATTTTTGTAGGCACTCTAAAATCATCTACTTCTATTTCATTCAAAACATCTTGAAATACCCACTCTTAGACCTGAAGACCATGAGTTACCACTTTTCATTACTGCTCAAATTAATGATAACTCTATAAAAAGAGTCATGATTGATAAGTGACATGCCATCAACATCATATCTTCCCTTTCTTTGAATATATTAAATTACCTAACATGGTCATTTCTCAAACCCATGTCCTCCACGCTCCTTTAATGACACAATCGCACCCACACTATGGCATCATAATCTTACCACTCAAGGTGGGTGTCAAACCCTACTATAACTCTTCTACATTATAGAAGGTGAGTTCTAGTACAATATGTTATTAGGTCATCCCTGATACACACCATGCGTTGTGTTCCCTCCACTCTCCATCGTTTTCTTAAGTATGAACATGAAGGGAAAACTCACACTATCCCTGCTGACCCAAATCCATTCGCTGACTGTTATATGATGTACCATCCAAATGATGTGTTGGTACCTAAAACCATATCTTGATCTTCTAATCAAGCTTCCATGAGAACATCAATCCCTTCTTCTAAACTACCATATGATTCCTCTGTCATTGAGGCCATGAAATGCCTTACCCTCGGGGAGTATCATCTCCTCATGCTTAACTCCATTCCTTCACCAAAAAAATATGGTCACCCTAACAAGAAACCCATGTATGACCCTAACGTAGGGATGTTATCTCTTATGGACCAACATATCTTAAAAAGAATCTTGTTTATGGTGGACTTGACAATCCGTCATCCAAGTCAAATGAGTCACATCATGCAAGACCATCTAAATAAAGTTTTAAATCTCTTGATAATCCAAATTCACTCATATGTATCTCCATCGTTGTGCGTGGAAAGGATTTTTCCTTAGATGTTATGAACAAGGGGCACATGACCAACCTATCTTGTCCACTCTCAAACCATATAAAAATAATGGTTTATGCTTATAGAAACCCACTCCAAAGTGATTGAAACTATTACATGTGAAAAAAGATTCCTACTTTTGAACTAGAACTTTATCATCTACCAATGCTGAGGATCCCATGGATGTATATGATACTATACCTATCCCACCCAATTTTTTTTATCAATACTATATCTTTGGGACCACTCACTTATCAATTAGGACACTCCATCAAATCATTACCACTTGTTTTATTAGAAATGATTGAAGAATATTCACTCACAATAGATATCCTCCTTGAGTGTTAGGATGATCAAGATATCCTTTCCCACATCATAACTAAGAGTTCCCTTACAAAATACCTACCATTTGAAACATCCACTCTTCTCAATGAATCCACACTTGATGTTAATCTAGGAACCTTACAGGATCCCCATATAGTCAAAGTCGGTCAAAGTCTGGATCCACAATAATTACATGACTGCACAACATTTCTAACAAAATATCACCAAGCCTTCACTTGGTCATATAGTGACATGCCTAGGATTGACCCCAACATTGTTGTACATAACATAGTCACATATCCTGGTGCTAAAGTTTTCAAACAAAAACTCGCAAGATGTAACCCCGTATAGCTTGTCATCACCAATCCGGCACTATGATAATTATTTACAGGGAACTCCTCGTCTTTATGATTATTTACTAATGCACAACTTTTAGTTTGGTGGATGGAATCTGGAAACACAACAACAAACATAACACAAGAATACCATAGACTATGATAAGAAGGAATGATAATAAATCTGAAATATAAGTGTAAATTATAATATCAACATGAAATTGTTACAACTCACCCATGAGGTACTTTAAGTGTTATTGACTTTACTTTCCTTCCAACAATAACTATGGGAGAAACTTCACAATTACACCTCTTAATGGCTTCTTTAACACACCTTCAAAATGATGTCTTCCTTTACACACTTACTCATACAAATTTCTCACTACTTCCTTCTATGTTAAATGAGGGGGTGACCTCTTTATTTAGAGGAATTCAGGCTTATCCACCCTATCTTTATGATAGGATAGGAAATATATTCCGGCCAATCATATTCCATGCCTAAACTCTTACCTTTCCATGTAGGCTTATCTTCTAAGATAAGATAAACCTTATCATCTCACATGGGTTCCACCTTTTTAGACTTTACTACAAATAAAATACACAAAATATTTATGACATCACTCTTTGTTCTTATTACAAATATAATATTTCTAATTCCTAATCATGTAGACCCTACTTCTCTACTTACCCCAACTTTGACATTTTAACATTACTGGACCACTTACGACAAATATTTACTTTTTACCACAACATTCCTTTTGTACTTTAATTGTTACCGTACTCTACTTTATTGGTGGCACTGTGACATACTGACGGTGCCGTTATCTTCTATCAGACGCCACTACTAATCATACTTAACAACATCCTATTCCTAATACATACATAATAAAATAGAAATTACGGAGGAAAATTTTAATGTCGACATTCTCCCCCTTCCTAGCTTCTACTCCGTCCTCGAAGTAGACTATTCTGGTGCTTGGAAAATATTTAACTTGTTGTGGTTGACCCATTTCGTAATGGGGGTGCCATCCAATTCCTCCAGTTGATATGTACCATTTTCATGCACAAATTTCTTTATTTTGTAGGGCCCCATCCATTTGGGAAGAAATTTTCTCTGCCTTCTTTTTTTGTATTTGGAATCATATACTAGAACCAAGTCATTCACATGAAATGAAGACCAACGGATCTTTTGATCAAAGTATTCCTTCTGCTTCATTTTGTTCATATAGCTTATATCCTTCGCTATTTCCCTCATTTCCTCTAACAAATGAAGATGCACCAACCTTTCTTTTACTGAATCACTTTCATCCATCCTTTCATTTTTCATAACTCTCATAGTGGGAATATCAAACTCAATAGGAAGAACTAGATCAATGCCATAATCCAACTGAAATGAGGAGTATCTTGTTGCTGACTTTGATGTTTCTCTATATGCCCACAATGCTGCATGAATCCTTTTATCCCACTTATATACCTGCAAAGCTGCATCTTTTGCTAGAATTTGACATAACACAAAATTTGTTCGTTCCACCTGTCCATTTATGCTTGGCTTGTATGTTGTTGCCTTCATGTGCTTAATAGAAAACTTGTTGACTAGGGCTTCTACCACCTCATTAATGAAGTGGCTTCCTTGATCTGTTATAATTTCTAATGGGAAACCAAATCTGGTGACAATGCATTCATATATGAACCTTGCCACTTCATCCATGGAAGCTATTTTTAATGGTCTAGCTTCAACCCACTTGGTTAAATAATGTGGCAACTACAATATACTTATTTTTGCGTGGGATAGTTGGAAGTGGACCTACAATGTCTATTCCCCACTTTTCAAAGGGACCAAGTGGAAGAATAGGGCATAATGGAGCTGATGAAGTCTTATGGTTACCATGTGTTTGACAAATATCACATGTCTTACGATAATTATAACAATCTATAAAAAGAGTAGGCCAGTGATAACCTACATCCAAGATCCTTCTTGTTGTAAGTTGTCCAGAGAAGTGTCCTCCACATGTACCATTGTGGAATTCTTCTATCAACTCCTTCCCTTGATCACATCCAATTGCCCTCTTGTATTTTTCATCAGGTCCTATTCAAAATAATACTCCATGCAAAATAGAATATGGATGAATGGCTTGATTAATCTTCCTATTAGTCTTTGCATTGGCACCATCAGGAAACTTAAAATCATTCAGATAATTCCAAATATCTATATATTCACTAGGGATTGTGTCAAGGATAACAATGTTGCATCTGGGAAATCATCATCATCACAAGATGAACCTAAACCATCATAGGCTCGAGAGAGTGCATTTGCATTGACATGCTTCTTTCCTGGCCTATCTATAATATCAAATTCAAATTCTTGTAGCAAAATTATCCATCTTGTTATCCTTCCTGATGGGTTAGGATTATTTACAATATATTTTAGAGCCTGATGATCTATTACAACTATAAATTTCTGCCCTAGCAAGTAATTTCTAAACTTCTTTATAGCAAAAATGATAGCTAGAGCCTCTTTTTCAATTCTGAGTATAATTTACCTCAGCACTGCTCATTTGTCTACTCCCAAAGTAAACTGGATGATCATTCCCATTTTCATCCTTTTGGCTCAGAGTACTTCCTAATGTTGCATCTGAGGCATCAATATACATAATGAATGGCTTGCTCCAATCTGGATTCTTTAAAATAGGTGAAGACACCAGGGCTTCCTTTAGTTGTTCAAAAGCTTCATGTGCCTTATTTCCTGGTTCATAAGTAACATCCTTCTTTAAGAACTGGGTTAGTGGCTATGCAATCTTTGAGAAATTCTTGATGAACCTTCTATAGTAACCCACATGGCCTAAAAATGATCTCAACTTACTTCTATTCATAGGAAATGGTAACTCTTTGATTTTTGAAACTCGTATCGGATCGGTGCCAATACCATCATCTCTGATATAACATTCCCTAACAAAATACTTTTAGAACATCCAAAGACACACTTTGTAGGGTTTAGTGAGGCTTGTGTTTCATCTAACCTTTGAAATGCTATCTCCATCTAGTGCAGGTGGTCCATCTTGCTCCCATAGATGCAAAAATCATCCAGAAATACTTTGATGAAATTCCCAATGTAGGGTTCAAACATCCTATTCATCAAGTGCTGGAATGTTTCTGGAGCATTACAAAACCCAAAAGGCATAACTCTATAAGCAAATGTTCCCCAAGGAGTGGTGAACGTGGTCTTTAGCTGATCTTTCTCCACTATACAAACTTGGTTGTATCTGCTATATCCATCAACAAAACTATAACACTCCTGGCTAGCTACTTTGTCCAAGATTTGATCTGAGAATGGAAGAGGGTAATGATCCTTCTTTATTGCCTTATTGAGCTTCCTATAATCAACACAAATGTGTAGCTTCCCATTCTTTTTTATTGAGATCACAATGGGAGAAACCCATTATGAATTCTCCACAACAAATATGAATCATGCATTAAGCAACTTATCTATTTCTTCTTTTATAGTCTTGGAAAAATTAGGATTCATTCTATATGGCATTTACTTTATGGGCTTAGCACCATCTACCAGCTCAATAGAATGTTCTACCCAACTTACTTGACGAAGTTCCTTGTAATCAAAAGTGAATATGTGTATGTACCTTCGAAAGAGCTGGAGGTAGGATTCCTTCTCACTCTCCATCACAACATCACCAATATTTATTTGTTGGAGATGATCATCAATTTCTTCTTCAGATAATTTTATGGGTTCATGAGTTGGTGTGACTAGAAGGATATCCATGATGAAACATCAACCTCACTTTCTTCATCTTCTATGTCCACTTCACTGGTACTAGAGTAATTAGAGGATGTCCAATCATTAGTTTCTTCACTTGAATCCACAGGTTCTATCTTATGATGCTGAGGGATCACGTTTATCTTCACCCTCTCTCTACCACGTCCAAGTGTCATGAAGTCTTCATTCCATTAGTTTCTTGCATGAACTCTCCTTAGCCATTGTCTTCCTAACAACATTGGGTACACAACAGTACCATTTTTCATCACTGAAAGTCTACCACACATACAACGCCCATAACGAGATATTGCCATATTTGAAACTACACCTTACGGTTTAGTTTTTCCCTTATTTAATGACCTTAACATAAGTGTTGAGGAGTGATCAATTTTAAATCCAACATATTCATTATAGACTCGGTCATTACATTAACTGCACCACCTCCATCAACTAAGACATCATGAATTGAAATAGCATTACATAATACCTCACTTGTGGAACGTAGGGATCTACCTCCCTCTAAAACAGGGGACCTCAACCTCCTTCCTTCGTTGAGCATTGAGTCCACTTCGTAGCTCCCCCTCTTCTCAAAAGACATAGCCAAGAGTTGACCATATGTGATATTTGCGGGCCTTTTGGAAAAATATTCTAAGATGGAGTATGGTCCTTGCCCTTGTGAAATCGAGAAAATCTTGCACACCCAAATTTCTTCTCCTATGTTTCTTACTAGTTTCTCCTTTCATCTTCTTAGGATCATTTTTATCTTGGTTATATTTTTTTTTCTTTCTTTTTGTTACAAACACATCTACTTCATTATTTATGCTCTTATCTACTACATCAAAAGAATTCACAGGTGCTTTTCCTTTATCATTATCTCTTGTACCGGATGTAGAAGCTCTATCTAGACAATTATACTTATAATGACCCTTTTTATAACCATAACATACAACTTGAAATATTTCTTTTGGACCTCTATCTCCTCCCCGAGAACTAAATTCTTTTCCTTGAAGAATATTAATAGTTAACTAGCCCATCTTCTGAGCGAGATCTTCATACTCGGTAGATGTACTAGGAGAAAGATTGTGCTCATCGAGAGTGGTTGTGGATTCTAGACCAAAGGTGCTGGTGTAGGCTCTACTTTATCAACAATTTCTTTTGGCTTCTCTTCCATGCTTTCTTCTTGCCTTCTTGCAATCTCCTTTGCTTGTTTAATGGTAGCTGGATGGTCATAATTCACTCGTTGTCTCATCTCACGGCTTCATCCCAAGAATGAAGTGCTTACAGAGGAGATTATTCATGCCATTCATCAACCCATTTGCTAATCCTTCCTTCCGGATCTGGTCATCAAGCTTCCTCCTTAGCTCTAGAAAATGAGCATGATAATCCCTTATCTTCTCCTTCTCTCCTTGGGATAGCTTTGTGATATCGATCATGAGATCTGCATATTTCTGTTGTTCACAAAATTCTTCAAGAAAACTTTCAGTTAATAAATCCCATGAGTTTTTCACATTATCACCTAGTGTTTCAAACCACCTAAGGGCTGAACCATCCAAAAAGGTAGGAAAAAATTTAGTCCATTGTTCCCTTCTTATGAGGCCATTACAAATGCAAGATCGTTTAAACTTTTGAATGAAAGAGGAAGCATCTTCATTAGATTGGGCTGAAAAAACAAGAATCTTTCCCATTTTTAAAAGTAACCACGATGATAAACCAACTCACAAGTATAATCAGTAAGACTTATGTGCACAAATAATTGAACTCACTACAATGAAAGTGACTTTACACCTTTCTACAAGTAAAATAGGAATGACCACGGTAAAATTTGACTTATCATGCGGTAAAAAAGCCGACTTTCTTGTGGTAAACACTATTCGTGATACAAAGTAAAGTTATTGTGGTAAATACTATTCACGGTAAAAAGTAAAGTTACTGTGGTAAATGCTATTCATGGTAAAAAGTGACTTTACCATGGTAACTACTATACCACAAAAAACAAGGTTACCCTCCAAATGATTTCGACTAAGTGGGAATATTTCTTCATAAAATCCACAACAAGGAATGGTCCCTACAACGGAACCAAAATGTCATCACCAATCGGCACTATGATAATTCTTCACCTGGGAACTCCTCATGCTATGATTAGTTACTAATATACAACTTTTAGTTTGGTGGATGGAATCTGACACACAACAACAAACATAACACAATAATACCATAGACTATGATAAGAAGGAATGATAATAAATTTGAAATATAAGTGTAAATTATAATATCAACATGAAATTGTTACAATCTCACCCATGAGGTACTTCAAGTGTTATTGACTTCACTTTCCTTCCAACAATAACTATGGGAGAAACTTCACAATTACACCTCTTAATGGCTTCTTTAACACACCTTCAAAATGATGGCTTCCTTTACACAATTACTCATACAATATTTCTCACTACTTCCTTCTATGCTAAATGAGGGGGGTGGCCTCTTTATTTATAGGAATTCAGGCTTATCCACCCTATCTCTAAGATAGGATAGGAAATCTCTTCTGGCCAATCATATTCCATGCCTAAACTCTTGTCTTTACATATAGGCTTATCTTCTAAGATAAGATAAACCTTATCATCTCACATGGTTTCCACCTTTTTAGAATTTTCCACAAATAAAATACACAAAATATTTATGACATCACTCTTTGTCCTTATTACAAATATAATATTTCTAATTCCTAATCATGTAGACCCTACTTCTCTACTTACCCCAACTTTGACATTTTAACATTACCGGACCACTTACGACAAATATTTACTTTTTACCACAACATTTCTTTTGTACTTTGACTGATTACCGTAATCTACTTTATTGACAACACCGTCTTGTGAACGCCATTATCTTCTATCAGACGCCACTACTAATCATACTTAACAACATCCTATTCCTAATACATACATAATAAAATAGAAATTACGGAGGAAAATTTTAATGTTGACATAGCGCTCTTTATTAAAGAAGAATTGTAATGTCTTTTAACCACAAATTTCATCATACCTATTGATTATATGCAATGAGTCTCCAACATTTTCCTCATAACTAAGGCCTCGAGAAAAATTCACATTTTCACATATTTCAGGAATCTTAACCTCACATGCCCGAAGGATGATTTTCCTCTTCCAAACATAGATCAGCTTGTTGACTTAACCATCGGACACACGAAATACTATCCCTCATGGATGGTTTTTCTGGTTATAATCAAATCATCATTGTGCATGATGATTAATACAAAACATCTTTTATCACCCCTTAGGGAAACATTTTCTATCGTTTCATGCCCTTTGGACTTTAAAACATTAGGGCAATGTATCGACGTGCCATTACATACATCTTCAATGACCTTATCTATATGATTGTTGAGGATTACGTCGATGACCTCCTTTAAAAGTATAAATCTCGAGAAAAACCATCTCAAAGTCCTTGAATTGATCTTTTCCCACCTTATTTAATTTTTCCTATGTCTCACTCTTGTAAAACATGTTTTTGGTGTTCTTACTCAAATACTTTGGGGATTTATCATATCTATCCATGGAATTAAGGTCGACCACAGAAAAAGTTAGGGAAATCATCGAAATGCCTTCACCTACTAATCTTAAGGAACTTTGTAGCCTTTAAGAGAAATTGCAATACATTCAACGCTTTATTTGCAACTCTCGATCGTTGCCAACCCTTTCATCACATGTTTCACAAATATGTTGAGTTCTATTAGGACTCGATTTTCAACCAACATTTGGTAAAATTAAACAATATCTCTTGTCACCACATGTCCTCACTCCACCACACAAATATGAGCCATATTACTCATACATGTCCAATTACGAGCATGCCCTAAGATCCATGCTTGTCCACTGTGATAATCAAGGTCATGATTAGGCCATATATTACATCATCCGCACACTTCATGAATATGAGACACGTTATACAAAGGCTGAAAAATTATGTTGTGCATTGTATTTCACCACCTCCAAGTTGTGACACTATATTTTAAACCATAAAACATATGTTGTCACTAGTTTTAACCCATTCAAAGCCATGCATGCCAAACCATATCATAATGATCGCATAACCCGGTGGCTCATGATAATGACTGAATTTGACTTGGAAATTATACCACAAAAGTCCATTAAAGGTCAGGCCATTGCTGATCAACTCGTTGAAGCACCTCTTCTAGATAACAAACCACCTCATGAATACTTTCCCGATGAATCCATTAATAACATTGATGAATCACATTATTTTGCATCATATTCCATCCATGTCAAAATGACCCTCTTCTTTAATGGCGCTAAATGCCAAGAAGTCAGAGGAGATGACAATTTCATCATACCACCTTTGGACATTCCCATTCCATTATCGTCAAACTCATTTTCAATTGTACTAATAACATAGCGTAGAGTATGAAGATTTAATCATAGGTTTGAAAATCACTATTCTCTTAGGTGTCCAAGTCCTCGAAATCTATGGAGATTTGTAACTTGTCATCAGCAAAGTCAAAGGGGAATTATAATGTAAAAATAAAATACTTCAAAAATATAAAGTTGTTGCTGATTTTCTCCTTGGCATGTTCAACCGTTATACCATTCAAGACATCCCACAATCCTCTAATAGGTTTACAAACACTATGGCTTCCTTAGGATCCCTTGTGCCTTTCGAAACAGAGAAATCAAAGGATAAAACTAAAATGTATGTAGTCATCCAATGCTTGGATCATCCTTCACATCAAAATGAGCTACCTTCCATCCACAATATCAACACAAATTCATTAGACCTATGGTACACTCAAATATTTGATTACCTCACAAAATCTAAATACCCCCTGGACCTATTACAAGGCACTAAATACTCTTTTCTTCAACGTGTCACTCGCTTCATTATCATAGGAGGTATCCTTTATAAACATAGATTTGATGGCATATGTTTACGTTGTCTTAAGTCACATGAATAAACTAAAGCAATTGAAGAAGTCCACAATGGTATTTGTGTTGTTCATTTCAGTGGCAACACTATTGCCAAATGAATATACAAATGTAGGGTATCTTGACCTATAATCACCAAGGACTGTTGTACCTACGTAAATAAGTGCATCAAGTATCACTCCATTCTGATCTCATCCACATTCCTAATAAAAATTTAGAACCTGCTCAAGACTTATGGCCTTTCTCTCAATGGGGATTGGACCTCATTGGTGTAATCAATCCAAAATCATCTCAACAACATCATTCAATTATCACTACAACCAAATACTTCACTAAATGGGTTGAAGTTATTCCTTTGACCTCGACAAAATCCGGGCCTATCATTAATTTCATATATCAAAATATCATTTGTCATTTTGGTATCCCATATAATCTTGTCATGGAAAACAAAAAGTCCTTCAAAAATAAAGAGGTTAAGAAGCTCTATAATACATTCAACATTAAACTTATAGACACCTATAATTACACCTAAAAAATTTAAAACTTAAATTGTGCTAATTATCCCCTTTCCCGCAAGTTGGTGACATATCATCAATAATGCCCATCTTCTCTCCTATCAGCATTAATTAATTACATTATGTCAATTAATTAAATCTTCTATTCAACAAATACCCTAATTAACGACCTTTTGTTAATTAACCCACCCTTCTATCTAGATTAATTAATTATTATTAATTAATTAGCTTCCCCCTTTCATTAAACGAATAAATATATATTTGATTGATTTAATCCCCTTCTATAGTGTAAATCATGCTAATATTCCTCTAATTAGATTTTATAAGCTTACATCTACCTATTAATTAATCACCTTTGATTAATTATAACATCCCCCAACTCCCATGACTTTCTAAGGATAAATTAAACTCTTCTAAAGCAAGATTACCATTTATAAAGCAACCTTATCCATTCCTAATCTTGTTTTATCCTTTTATCCCACATGAAAAGGGATGTAGTGGTTCCTTTATCCATTGGGCTATATAAAGAGCCCTCCTCCTACCTTTACACACACACCTGAATTCCTTGAGAAGACAAAAGTAAAGCACATAACAAATAGACTAAAGCTTTCCTTTGTTATTCTTGAGAATTCACCACTTGAAGAGCTAAGCCTCTTTTCTAGCCAAAGTGCTTGGGTCATATGGGAGGAGTCAAAAGGCTCTTATAGCCCAACTTTGATGAGCTCCCATTCCTAGGTTCTTGGATATCAAAAACAACCAATTTTATTGCCATGGAGCCTACATAGGTCCATTTGATTTTGTTGTCAATCAAAAGAGTAGAGGTTTTTGACAATTAGCATGTTAGTTTGATTTATGCTTTAAAGTTCTAATGCAATAATGTTATTGTCTAACCTTGTTTAGCTCTTATCTTGATGGTGTTTAGATTTTGATTTAGCTTTGTTAATTAAGACTACTAGGTGTTAGTTTTAATTTCCTTAACTTAGTTGAACAAAACCATGCACACATTTGGCATGCTGGTGGGACCTAGTCCCTTGGCATTTTAGTTTGAATTCTATTGTTTTGGCTAACTTTTGATATGCACATGTAGTAATTAATGTCCATTTTCTTGGAATTTTTACTAATATTATATGTGTAGGTTCTTGTTCATAGCCATCATTTTAATGGGTTGTTTCCATTTTAAAACTAACTTACTAAAATTTGAAGTATTGTGAGCTTTCTTGTGTTTTTTCTATATTTTGGTTGCAAGGGTGGCGTAGGCACACTACCTAGAGTGCAGTACATTTATGGTGGCGTATGCACCTCTCTTGGGTGGCACAGGTGCACTTTCGAGCTTGATTCTCTATTTATCGACCTTAGCACACACGCACTAACCCCAACACACATACCCTAACCATAGTGCAGACACACTAACCCGGGCATAGACACCATTTCATATTGTACCTTCACTCCAACATAAAAACTCGTTATCAACGCATACACATTAAACCCAGCGTAGACGTATCTCTCGTGGCACAAGTACCTCTCTGGTAGCATAGGCACTCTATTAGAAACTATCACTATTCTAAATCGGTTGTGGCACACATTCACTTTCGATGGCGTAGGTGCCTCTCTCGGTAGCGTAGGCACTCTGTCGAGATCTTGACATTGTTGTTTACCTCTGCGGTGTACACACGCTTACGGTGGCTCATGCACCTCTCTTGTGGTGTAGGTGCACTTGTGAATCAGAAAAATACAGAGTGGCGTGTCTACCCTAACCCATGTGCACACACCCAAACCGGGGCGCATGTATCTTTTCGTGTTCTTAAAATTAGGGTGTTAGGGTGCTAACTTCTTTACAGGTTTTTATCTAATTAATGCTTATTTTTGCAGGGTATGTTTACATGCTTTTGCTAGATTAGATAAACCTTTGCATGTTTGCTTATAAGAATAAGGTCACGTATGCTCTTCCCTCGCATCCCTTGGGGCAATCTTGGGAATCAGAAACAATTCTTAGGTCTTTTTGATGCTTTAAAATTTATTAGGAATATCTGAATTGGAATAGTTTAACTTGGTGTTTTTGAATTAAGTATTTTTACATTGGGAATCTTCTTGGATTTTGGAAACATCACGTATGCTCTTCTCTTGCATCCTTGGGCGATCTTGAGAATAAAAATGATGGTTTCTTTTTTTATGGAAAACTAGTAAAAAATTGTTGCCCAGGACCAAAACACACACTTGTCAAAGAAAGGTAGAATCAAAGCGAGCCAAAACTACTAATCCAATTGTCATACGGGTTTTAAAAGGAGTTCAAGCAAACCACATCTAAATTAAACAAGATAAAAAGAACAACATATTCAAAACACTGTATTGTAGGTTTTAGAAAAGGGTACATCCCTATTCACTCAATTGGAACATAACCCCTTTGGCATAATGCCTTAAGCTACAACAATGGGGGTGGTACCAGGAACCCCAAAGTATTCCACGCAAGAGGGAACGTTGTGGACGAAACAGGAAGTGCTCCGCACTACCTACTTGACTAGTATTACCTTGTGAGATAGCATTACTAGTTGTCCATATGGTGACCCCAGTGATAGTACACGTAGATGCACTCGTTGCCTATTATACTTGAAGGGGTAAAGTAAAGCTGAAACACTCCCAAGATAGTCGGGACTATTTGGGTAAATCGTGCTCTCTTAAGACAACTTTGTAACACCTAGGAAGAGAGACCACCTAAGAGGATATTCTTTGGCCAGAGCCCACTTTGACTATTCTAAAAATAGTGTTTGAGTTGTGAGCCATCTTTCATCACGGGCGTGGGAAACATTACTTTTTTTAAATTTTTCTCTTGCCTTAGGGTGAAGCAAAAATCTGCTTAAGTAAAGCCAACACTTTTCATCCCCATTCAGATCTACTTCCTTCACATTATTTTGTCACTTTGTTGATCATAATAAGGGTGACTACCTTTGTGTTGTCAATCGATTATTTCTGCCACTTTTTTGTTTGTTTACGCCCATCCATATTTTTGGTTGGGTAAGTTAAATGTCTAAAGTGTGTGGATACATTTTTGTATCGTCGGTGGCCTTTGTGATTTTGATACCCATTTCAAAATCGTCATTGTAGTTAGGCATGGCTCATCATCTTGAAATTCCTTAGAAAGGTTACTTTGTTTGTATCGTGTCACTACAATTTTGGTATTTACGTCTTGTTTCATGAAAACTCAACTTAAATATCTATATTGTAAGGTCAAGCTATACACATCTTAACAATTCCTAGTTATACTTTAAGCTTTTGGTTCGATTCTATTGGTACCTCAATTTTGAAGAGTGTTACGTATTACTACTTGTGCGTGTTATATCAATATCACCTTGATATAAATACCTTACTTTCTTGTAAAGTTTGGTTAAAATATCTTAGTGACATTGTTGTGTCATTCAAAAATTGTAACTAGCACTTTTTGGGATATAGGTATTAATTGAATTTGAGCTTGCTTCAAGTATATCTTATTAGGAGGTCACATTGACTTCTTGTATTTACTTACATCTTGTTCATTCCTTTGAACTTGGCATAAGTGATGACATTTGGTTAATTATATTATGACACCAATTACTTTTTGAAGAATAGTCTAGGAAGTAGTTCAATCATTTTATAGGCTTAGGTATCAAACATTTGTATCATTTGATTTGTCACTCTTTCACATAGGTGTTCGACAGCTTATACTCATTCATATTCTTGACATTCATCTTGCATTTCACTTAGGTCTGGTCACAAATTTTTGAACACATTTACCAACTTACCTTAGTGAAACTATTGCAAATCATGGCTCCTAAAACACGATTAGGACTCAAGAAGCAAACATACAAGGCACAACAAGCGCAAGCTTGGGAAGCCTCAAATAGACAAGGGTCAAACCCTTTTATTGGACATGATCTAGGACCTCTATTTTCCGTAGAAAAAGAGATAGAAGACATGGTTGATCATAGTGGTGATGAATTGGAATCCCCACATGTAGAATTTGACTTTGACCCCACCTTATTAGATGAGTTCCTTTTTAGAAACAAGGATAGGGTGCTAGCACAGGTTGTAGAATTGGGGGCCAAAATGCCCACTAAAAATGAAACAATCCCACCTACGAATAACGCTAATGAGGAGGAGCAACCTCTTATCAACATGGAGGATATTTTAACACACGAGACATGCTTCTACCTCCAATGTAAGAAATGATAATGTAGTGAGATATAGAATACCTTTTATCAAAGAGCCATGTAAAATCAGGTCAGGACACGAGAATGTTGAAGAACCTCCACAAGATGAAGAAGAGGAATAAAATTTGGAAGAAGAGGTCACCATTCAACATAAAATTAGTAATCTTAGCTGATAATTAGCCTTGCTAACCTCTCATGTACAAAGGGAGGAAAGCAAGAATGTCCAAAAGCCAAGGCCTAAGGTCAAAATCAGTGAACTCCATAGGGCAAAACCAAGGAGAGGACAATGTGGAGGATCATCGTGTATATATCCCTACTTCTCCTACTAAAGAAAAATTGGTCACACAAGAGGTATAATCATGAAGGCAACACTTACAAGCCTTCAAGAGAGAATATGGGGAGCATTAGAAAATATCAATATGAGGAATTATGTCCCCATCCTTTTGACAAATATATGACACTTCAACCTTTCGCAAGAAATTCAACATGCCAAAATTCGAAAATTATAGAGGGAAGGGAGACCCATGAGATCATGTCAAATATTTCTATATAGCATGTCAAGAGGTGTCCTATAGTGATAATTATCTCATATGAATATTTCTCAAGAGTTTAGGAGGTCAAGCCTTGGAGTGGTTCACTCATTTACCTCGGGGATCCATTTTTACCCGCCAAAATTGGTGGAAAGGTTTTTGTGTCACTTCTCATACAATATAGAGAGTGATATCTCCATGGCAGATTTATGTAGTATCAAAAACACCCTAATGAGACTTTTTCCAACTTCCTATAATGGTGGAGAGGGATAGCTAACCGTTTCCATTGCGCTTTTCCTGAAAAATAGCTGGTAAGTATCTTTGTGCCCAACCTAAATCCAAACATTGCTTTCCACCTTCAAATGCATTATGTTCACACTTTTGAGGAGGTCATTGAAAAGGGGTTCAAATAGAGAAATCTCTTATTGCCAAAGGGAATCTTAAGTCACAATCAAAGGATAATCAAAGTGTTAAACCTATTGAGAAGAAAATGAAGGTATTTAATAAAAAAAAATGTGTGGGAGATGGGATCACTGATTCCAAACGTGTACAAATGGTTCAAATTGGTCAACCTTTTAAACTGACCAAAGGACATATTCAACCGCCACCCAAGTGGAGAATGTTCACTCGCACTCAATGAACCTTTGTTAGTTATATTAAAACAATTGGATGCGGCTCACATGGTGATGTACCCTATGACATAACCCTTTGAGGATAATGCTCCAAAACCATCATGGTATAGAGATCGGGACTACTATGAATTACATCGTGTCAAGGGGTATAAAAAGATAAATGTTTGCGGCTTCATCACTATATCCAAGACCTTATCGAAAATGGGGAGATAGAGGTAGACAACACAAAGAAAACTCAGACACCCAACAAAAAGATGGGGATATATAAAGAACCTTGCCCTAAACATGGTAAATCAAAAGAGTCAAATCCGGATCGGGGAGAGTCATCCCAAAGTTATAAATCAGTGAATTATTTATATACCAAAAGAGACAACAATCATTATGATACACTTATTGGATGTATTCACTCTCCTACTAACCATTTCAACACCATCTAAATTAAGGGAAAGGATTGAGCTATGGTAACAAGGCATGCCCTCCTCATGATTCTTGAACCTTCTTCATCAACCCCACCAAATGTTAAGTACATTCTCTTAGAACAACTTGATAAGATGTCTTCCAAGATTTCGATCTCGGATCTTCTTAAGATATCAAATGTACACAAAGGCATTATATACCAAACTCTTCAGGGATCAGGAGTACCATTAGAGGTAGATCCTACGCATCTTCAAGATGTAGTAGAAAACATTGTGCCCATTGAACACATTGCCTTTGATCATAGGTAAATCCCCACTGAAAATCCAACGCATAATATTCCTTTCTACATTGAGGTATTTTTACCCGTAAAAAGATCAAACGGGTGCTTGTGGACAACGGACCAGGGTTGAACATCTGCACACTAAATTTGGTTAACAGCTAGGATAAACTAAAGTAGATCTTGAGTCAAAAATCATCACTATCACCGATTACGACAACGCATAAAGGGAGTCAGTGGGCACAATCACGTTGCCCATGGAAGTTGGTCCCACTTGTCATCAAACAAAGTTCCATGTTCTAGACTTGGAACTTCCATATAATATGCTTGTAGGCCAACCATGGATTCATGCTATGTAGGCCATGTTATCAACGTTCCATCAGTGCATTAAACTAAAGCATGGGGACACACTATTACAATACAGAGGAGATTTAGAGCCCTCTGCTCACTCTGAGAGCTCTCAATAGTTTTTCACGTAAGGGTACATATGTGTGTCCCTCCACTGATATAGTTATTCCTCTCTAATATGAAGCTATGGAGTCTCAAGTGGATTCAGATTCTCTCAGTTCTTGCGCCCATGGTGCCTCGGGAATCAATTTATCATTTTGATTCATGGGAGATGAAAATCCTAGAATACATTGTGGAGAATATAATGTGCAACAATCCCTCCTAGTTTCAGACCTCTCATTGTCACCTAAGACTAGAGGTCGACCCAACTATCATTTTAGATGACCTAGAAATGAGAAAACTATTGGGTCATTTTTACCTGGAGGCTTGCTTTGGCTAAAGAAAAATTGTTGGATCCACCTATAACTTGGGTCCCAGAGGATACTTAGCCAACCTATTATCAAACCCTTGAATATGAGAAATCTAGTAGAATGATGTACTCCATGGGCTATAAGGGCCTAGGATGTAGAAGAAATGAGCAAGGAAAGTGAGAACCAGTGCCTCTCCCACATTTTAAAATAGAAAGATACGACATTGGAATTTACCCTTATGGGGCACATCCCAATGATCAAGATGCTACTTTCTCTAAACGTGAGGATAGCTCTGACTATCTAGACAGCGATACATATTCCCATTGTAGCCAATATGAGGATCTTGCCTCCACAAACCTATTCATGAACAACGTTGTCCTAACCATAACCCCTACGGAGCCTACCCTTGACCTTGTTTACCCTTCCCTTGTTGAAAGGGACCAACAATGTCATATGTCACTAGTTTTATTTGGGGGCATCTCTCACTTATACTAAATTTTCTTCTACCCCTTCATAATATTATCCATCTACTATCTTTGAAGTGGTGTTACTTATGCCGCCCTAAAGAGGGGCAAATGTAGACACCTATAATATATCTGAGTAATTTAAATACTTAAAATTGTGCTAATTATCCCCTTTCCTACAATTTGGCAACATATTGTCAAAGTGCTTACCTTCTCTTCGATCGTCATTAATTAATTACACTACACTACACCGATTAATTAAGTGGCTTATCTAACAGTACCTAATTAACAACCTTTTGTTAATTAATCCCCCCTTCCATCTAGACTAATTAATTATTATAATTTAATTAGCTTTCCCTTTCATTTAACCAATAAATCAATATTTAATTGATTTAATCCCCTTCTATAGCCTAAATCATGCTAATATTCCTCTAATTAGCTTCTATAAGCTTACATCTACCTATTAATTAATCACCTTTGATTAATTAAAACACCCCCAACTCCCATGACTTGCTAAGTATAAATTAAACTCTTCTAAAGTAAGGCTATCTTTTATAAAGCAACCTTATCCATTCCTAATCTTGTTTTACCTTTTATCCCACATGCAAAGGGATGAAGTGGTTCCTTTACCCATTGGGCTATATAAAGAGCCCTCCTCCCACTAGGTGTGCCAAATGTGTGCATGGTTTTGTTCAACTAAGTTAATGAAATTAAAACTAACACCTAGTAGTCTTAATTAACTAAGCTAAAGAAAAATCTAAACATCGTCAAGATAAGAGATAAAAAAGGTTAGACAATAACATTTATTGCATTAAAATTCAAATCATAAATCAAACTAAGCATGCTAATTTTCTAAAACCTCTACTCGTTTGATTAACAACAAAATCAAATGGACCTATGTAGGCTCCATGGCAATCAAAATGGTTGTTTTTGGTATCCAATAACCTAGAAATTGGAGCTTATCAAAGTTGGGCTACAAGACCCTTTTGACTCCTTCCATATGACCCAAGCACTTTGGCTAGAAAAGAGGCTTAGCTCTTTAAGTGGCGAATTCTCAAGAATAACAAATGAAAGCTTTTAGTCTATTTGTTATGTGATTTTCTTTTGTCTTCTCAAGGAATTTAGGTGTGCGTGTAAAGGTAGGATGAGGGCTCTTTATATAGCCCAATGGGTGAAGGAACCACTTTATCGCTTTGCATGTGGGATAAAAGGTAAAACAAGATTAGGAATGGATAAGTTTGCTTTATAAAAGCTAACCTTACTTTAGAAGAGTTTAATTTATACTTAGCAAGTCATGGGAGTTGGGGTGTTTTAATTAATCAAAGGTGATTAATTAATAGGTAGATGTAAGCTTATAGAAGCTAATTAGAGGAATATTAGCATGATTTAGGCTTTAGAAGGGGATGAAATCAATTAAATATTGATGTATTGGTTAAATGAAAGGGAAAGCTAATTAATTGATAATAATTAATTAGTCTAGATGGAAGGGGGATTAATTAATGAAAGGTCGTTAATTAGGATACATGTTGAATAAGCCACTTAATTAATTAGCGTAGTGTAATTAATTAATGATGATCGAGAGAAGGTAAGCAATTTTGATAATATGTTGCTGATTTTCGGGAAAGGAGATAATTAGCACAATTTTAAGTATTTAAATTGCTCAGGCTAAATTATAGGTGTCTACATTTTCCCCTCTTTGGGGTGGCGTAAGCAATGCCACTTCAAATATAGTAGATGGATAAATATTTGAAGAGGTAGAAGAAATATTAGTAGAAGTGAGAGATGCCCCATCGAGTGTCAATGGGGTGATGAAGGAAGTCGATCAAGAAACAAATACACATCATCATCACATGGTCACATTTTTTCAAAATCATAATAAAAAAACATGAAACACATACCCAACACATAGATATCAAGAGAAATCAAGAAACAAATACACATCATCATCATCATCATAAATAGAATCTTGTGTACAAATGATCATATAATGTATATGGAATCAAAAGAGCTTCTATGAGCCTATCCATACGAATCAACATCACTATAAATATATCAAAGTCTCATCAATCTCTCATACATATAATGGGATTCCATGAGCCTACACTATCACATAGTAAAATCTATATCTCCTAATATGGAATCTGGAACCTACCTCTCATCTAGGGGTAGGCATACCCCCTCCTACACAACCTCTATCATCACCTCCTCCTCTCTCTCGATCTCTAAGGTGAATGACTTACACTCATCACACTATCATAAGGTCTTTCGCACTTGTGCCACCACCATGGGTGGCTAAGTGATTAGGCGTAGAGAATAACATAATGGTACTTCTTGATCACCATGTCCACATAATAATTTTGATTTACATGCAAAGTCTCATAGTGTGCCATAGAAATCGTGCCACGAAATCATGCACAGTGCTTTGAAGGTGCCCCTCTCTGTCACATCATGGAGGATAAATCTACACCAGATATAGAAGACTCGATAATCCCCAAGTCCTTTGTCAATGTATCTATCTACTCTTTACTTGTCCCTATCGGTAGAGACAAGTACAAGTTGTGTCTATAAGCCATCATGATCTATAATAAATCCATCACACTCAACAATGAGCATGTCCCGAATGCCAATAAGATCATCTCGCTCACGTTGAGTGACATCTCTCTTAGTTGTCACTTCTTCAAGTGCTGCAACTATGCCATCATCACTCGAAAATATCTCCTCCTCTACCTCAAGCCCTTGAACTCCTTCCTCTTCCCGAGCACACACGCGATAAAATGCTTGTGCATCCCTCTCCGCTTTCCTAGTCCTCTAAAACTATCTCAAGAAACATTCCCACCATACACCAAAATCTGCATTAACCCCCGCATCATTAAGGGGAACCAAATCATTATCCTCATCAAGAGTTGTAGCCCCCACTTGATTGAAAATATTAGTAAGTCCCGCCATAACAGCTTTGGGGTCTCTGTATCTCCCTCCTCCCACCTTTAAGAAACCGGATCCTCAGGCTATGTACTTGAATTAAGCCATAAAACTTCTTGATCCAACTGAATCTCATCATCTCATCCTCCTCGGCTCTCCTTCCTTGCACTTAGACATCCTGCTGTAAACTCTATAAATTATGTGGGAACTTAGGCCAATCAGGGAATCCAACATATGGCCACCAGATCACGTCTCCAACCTGTAACCCTGATATCAAATTTTGATAATGGGTAGGCCCCTTGGCCTTCTTGGCCCTCCCAAGATTATCACTCCACCTCATGAAACATGAGTTCCTGGAATCAATAGCACCTAAAAATCCCAACGGGTTAGAAATAACAATATGCTCATGAGCCCAACACTGTAACATAAAATCAACATTAATAAGAATATCACTTATGGGTTGTTTGAGCCCAAAACCCTCTATATGTTTGTACTAGTAAAGTAGGGGCCCACTCAAATATAGTACGATGTGCCATCATCTCTCCAACCACCCCTATCATCATCCACAAAAATATTCTTCCTCCTAAATATGGCGGTGAAAAGTAAGAAATACTCATCATCATCATGGTCATCCGAGGACAACCATCTCTCCTAGCGTCATAAAAATCCTGATAATCAAAGGCTCCCAAAACATATCGCACACCCTTAGACTCATCTCCATACAATGTTTGCATTTTATCCTCCCTCTCTATATCTGAAATATAATAAATGGGTTGACCCTCACTCTGAAACCTTGTAATCCAAGGAACATCCTCTAAAGTGATGCTCATATCTCTAGTAGGCAACCAAAAAGTGTTGGTGGAAGGATTCCACCTCTCTAGCAGAGCAAGAATAAGATTGTGGCATCTGTGAATCTACCTATAATACCTCATCCCTCCAAAACCCACTGCCTCTAAATGATCCCAATCATCATCGTCCAAATCCTCCCTAACCTCATCTAACAATGAAGGGATATTGTCTCTAATAGTAATCTTTACATCCACATGCAAAGCAAAAATGAAAAGAACAAAGCATTAATATTATCATAATGATATAATAAATGAAGAAAAGTCCTTACATAAGCCAGAATAGTTAGTAAAATCATAAAAAATCACAAAACTTTTAACAAACATCGAATCACCAGTGATTCACATGAATCATCGGTGATCTCGCATGAATTGCTAGCGATTCATTGAATTGTCGGTGATTCATGTTAAACGCTCAAACAACCACGAAATCGTGTCTATTTTATTATTACAAAAACTAAAAAAGTTTGAATTTTAGAATCTACCTCTGCCTACACAGATTCCTTTTCCTTCTTGTGGTCTCCATCTCTCTCAATAAATCACTCAAAATATTGCTCCAGGACAAGTTTTTTCACAATATCTTTAAAACACAATAGTAATAAATGTCCAAAATGGTGGGTTATATAACCCATTTTCTATGTAAGCCAATCGCTAGTGATTACCTGTTGATGGATCCTCATCCACATTTGCCTATAAAAACACATCATTTTTCAATTCTGCACAAGTGTGCCATGTTTTCAAAGGACTTTAGCCTTCAAAATTTTAAAACAAACCAACACATTCAAAATTTGGGAATTACCATTTGTCTATGAGAGACAAGCCCTTTGGCCCCATCATTTGGTTCTTCCCAACCTCTCAAAACACTACGATAAGAAGCATACGTCCACATGCACTTGAACCCTTTGACCACCCTTACAATTGATTCCCCATAACTTCATCTCGCACCCTCTCCAATTGGGGAAATCCCTTTTGAAACAAAAATACATTAGTGCTCGTTGTATCACGCTAAAGTGAATTCACCCATGACAACACAAATATTCCAAATTGTGTTTATCTCTAAATTTGTCAAAAAAATTACGAGAAAAAGGAAAAAATGTAGATACTAAAAATATATGCCCCTTAAGCCCAAACATACTCATGACCAAAGATAACACATTTGCGACATCCTGCTATCTCACCCCTTTTCAATTAATTAATTTGTTTATGACCCATCATATCTCTAAGATCTAAAATGATTATTTAATTAAAATAAATAAATTACCTATTATCTCCTCACACCTCACCCTCACACCTCATTGAGTTAACTCGGACACCTCACTAACTACCTAAACCACTTCTAAAACTACTTCCTAAAAAGCACTAACCTATTCCCTAACTAACTAGCCTTCTAACTAGCCAAATCCTCCAAAAAGTGAGTTCTCTCATCCTAACAAACTTAGCTCGTGCTTTTTTAACCATCCCTCATCCTCATCACTTCAAAATCCATTGTTTTGAGATGAAGATGGAATGAAATAATTCTATTTTCTAACCAAACTTGATTTCCTTAAAATCACCAAATGATTTTCCCGATCGCCGATGATCTATAAATACTTGTTTGTAGATCTCATTTGGGGACATGAATTCTTGAGCTTTGTAGGTGTACTCTGTCTCAATCTCAGTCTATCAAGTGTCTAGAAATTTCATAATGACATTACCTAACCTCACGATGCTCAAACAAAACATCGATTTATCGTTGGATTGCCTTTCTTCATCCTCCAACTACCTTCTTTCATTGTTCCATCCAACAATACATTCTACAAGGTAAATCATTCATTTTTATTTAGTTTAGATAGTAGAAACAAGTATATCTCTTCTTGTATATCATTAATTTGTTGAATAGCCTTCTATTTTTGTTAAATTAATGTCTTAATTCATTAGTTTAAGCTCTGTTTGTAAAAATTCTTAGATTTCATAGTAATCATCAATGATTACCCCAATCGCGATGATTTCTCTAAATCACCAGCGATTTATTTATTTTCATGCTTTTTCCTCATTCTCTGCTAAAACCTAGATAAAATGCTTTGTTTTTTATCTACTATTCTTCTATATAGCATGATGAATTCGGATGGAATTAGGAGGTTCTAATTTTCCCACAACCGACTCCTTTCTTGTAGTTCACCATCCACTATATTGGGAGCAATACAACTTGCTTCATGACCTTGAACTCTATGCAATCCAAGTGGCTTTATTTGATCATTTGGAGGTCATTTTACTACAACACAATGCATTAGGGAAGCCTCCGATGTCATTTGGGAGGCATACAATGAAGCACGAAGACTTCAGGAGGATCTCATTCAATACAAATGCCAATACGAGACTTGCATTGAAGACTTGGAAGAAGACTACCATACTTGCCTCGGAATTTGATTCAAAGAGCCACATCATCATCTCTAGTAATGAATCCACATTCACCCACTTGAACACTTGACTCGGAAGAAGATTCTAACTTGAAGATTACATCTCTATTCGTGATTCGACTTTATTGAGGAAGATGAGGAGAATGTTGGTCCTATAGCCTCTAACACATCGATAATCTATATACGGATCAAGAATTTTATATATGGATTTAAATCATAAATTTGTGTTAATCACACATTTACTTAACTAAATAAGTGATAATTACATTTTACTATATTAGTTTTGTAAACATGATCTTAAGTACTAATAAGGGTTTATGTGATTCTTAAGTTGTAATATCATCTTGGTGTGATTCATAGAATTGTATATAGAAAGTTGTTTGAAGGTAAGGGAGCCCTTCTTATCCATTGTTTTAAAATAGTGTGTAAAATAAAACATAATCAATATTCGTGGGTACCCCAGAAACCCCACCATACTAAGGTCAAGCTCCGTCATTACCTCTTAAATCCATCAAGACAACCAAGGTAAATACCATGCTTAACACCCACGCTTTATTGGAACTTGTAGATGTGGTAGTAAAAGGGTTATGAAAGAACCATGTAGCATGTTGAACCATGGATCAACATGTTGATCCATGCAATGTCGTGAGAAACACAATTTCATGATGAAGTACATTAAGTGAAAGTGATTATTATAATGTTGGATGATTGCTTATTTTCAAATGCATGTGATGAAGATGTGATGGGGAAGGGAGTAATCAAATCTCAACCCAAACGCATGTATACGATTAATTGACTAGAGGATTTGGGTGTCCTTCTACTAGAGGAAGAGTATAGGGAGAAAAGTGTGTTATTCTCTAATCTCTAACTACATTCTCAAGATCTATCCACTTCAGATGGACTCGGATCAAACTATTTGTGGGTTTTGGATCCAAAAACAATTGATCAAATAGTTGACCCATATAGGAGTGGTATGGGTAAGGAACTCTTTCCTCTCTCCACGGTTGCCATCGCAATGTGATATCTTCCAAGTTATGTCATCTAGAAGCAAATGAGAAATGTATGATGGCTTCCAAGATAGGTCATTTGGAAGAAAATGAAAAATGTATGATGGCTTCGGTGAGGTCATTTGGAATCAAACATGAAATATAGAATAACTTCCCAAGTTAGGTCTTCCGGGAAAATACATGTGTAACTCCTAACTTAGGTCATCTAGGAGGCCAATTTTGTTGTATTGTAACAATTGAATAATATGGTTTTGAATTGTTAGAAATTTTTACGTGTTAATGGATTGATTGATTGGTTGATTGGTTTTATTGGTTACTCTTAAAGAGTTTTTACGCTAGTTTCCCTAGGTTAGCTCATTAGGGGGAATCGATAGAAATTGGTGAATGATCACATGGAAACTATTATAACACTTTTTCCCCTAGGTTAGGTCATTAGGGGAGTGATGAAATGTTGTATAGATAAATTTGTATGTTTGTTGCCCCCATATTAGGTCATTAGGGGAATTACTTTGGTGAAATATCATGTGGTGAATTAGTAAATGTTTAAGATTTTCAAATCGTAGTGTTTTTAAACATGTGGTGATATAAGGGGAATTATAAGATGACCCCCAATTGTATTCCCCCTTTCGGTGAAAGGGGAAGTGATGATAGGAACAAACAATGAGCAGAAAGTTAGCAAAAAATGGATAGAAAAAGTGATAGAAAATGCCAAAAATGTGTATGAATTTGATGAAATAAAATGTCAAGGAGACATAATGTGTACATAGTGTGTATATTATGAAGGTAGGATAAATTTTGAAAAGAATTCCATAAATGGGGTGTAAATCGGAGTATAAACGCGTTCAACATACGACAAAAATCATGTGGTGTGTATTAGTTGCGAGAATAAGCGCAAAATAATGACCATCGTAAATTGATTGGTGAAAAGTAACTATAAATAGTAAGAGGAAATTGTGATTAGTTACTCATTTGTCATTTGTGTGATTTTTATAGTGATCTCTCGAGTCAATGAGGATGCTGCAAGTGAGAACAACATGTCCTCATCGGTTTGAGATGGTGGCATCTATCGTAGTGTCACATATGACTTTAGAGTTGGTGTGTGTGTTAATTTTTAAAAATATATGGTGTAGTAGTCATTTCTATTGAATTTTTCCAAATTTTAGATTTTTATTTTTTTCAAAGATTTAAGACACTGGACAAGAGTGGTGATCACACTAGTGACCCAATGGACAAGAGTGCCTAGATCTGGGTGCTAGTGTCCTACTCTCGGGTGCCCCAATCTTGCATGTAGGCACCTTGGTCTAGAATGTGTGTATTTGTTACGGAAGGGTAGAAATGTGATTTGTAATGTATAGTAATGTGATGAGTGAGTGTGTTCGAGATTGTATAGTGATCTAATGTTGTGTTTTTGTTGTTTTGTGTTGTCTAGAGAGATATTCACTCAAACAATTTCTCGAGGTGGGCGTCACATGAGGAATTTTCAATGATTGGTCTTATCGGATGATGATTAGGATGCGATGGAGCATGTTAGCTGCGGCACATAACATGGATAGGTGATGTGCCCCATAATATTCCTAAGTTGACTCCACTATGTGAGAGATGGTGCACGAAACTTGTATATTTTATTTTCCTACATGGGAGATAATTGTTACTTTGGAGGATGTGTATTGCATATGCGGTTTCCGAGTTGTTGGAAAGAGGGTATATGTTATTCCATTGGAGGATATGGAGAGGTAGATGTGAGCGGTGAGACTATATTTTTGGAGGATTCAAGTACCTACCGAGGCCCATATCAACTTGGATACTATCTTGCATGCAGGGTTCTGCATTTGCAAAAATTTCATAGTAGTTTTGATTTCCTCATCTATAGTAGTGGAGGGAGGAGGTGTAGGCATCTTGTATAAGATGCATGATATATATTGGTGGATAGAGGAGGAGGGTACTAGATATGTGTGGGCACGGTGTGTGTTATCCCACCTATACTAGAGATCTATATCGATTTACTCATGATGAGCATGGTGGTGGGATAGGAGCCACTACACTATTGTATGTATGGGCTTATGAACATATAACCATGTTGAAACCAGTTAGAGGTCCACGAGGAGAGTGGGCTAGGCCAAAGATATATGTGAGGAGGTGGATTAATATTCATGGCCGTAGGATGGACACAAATACCTACATGGTAGTAATAGATAGGATGGGTCTCGAGGCAGTAACATGAAGACCATATCGTGACTATGGAGGATGACCCGAGGATGTTGTAGAGTTACGGTGTATTCGAGGAATATGTGATTAGAGGATTGAGTCTCAAGTGTGGTATATTTTTGAGGTGGAGAGAGTATCACAACAGTTTGATATGGCTCAGGACGTGCCCCCAAAGCTATATATATGGTTGAGAGCTATCAGAGCACCTAGAAGGGCCGGAGCTAGACCAAGGCCCACACCAAAACAGCTAGTTACTGTGAGCCATATGAGGTGGATGGATTGATAGAGCTAATAGACTTAGATGATGTAGGTTGCATAGAGGAGTACCATACATGGTGGGTGACACATTGATGGGTATTTTTGTTCCCATTATTTGTAGGTCTAGCAGGGTTATCGCATGGAGGAGGAGGAGAGGGGGAATCCCATGCCCCCAATAATGTAGTAGTTGGTGTCACTAATTGTAAGTACCTATGTATGTTGTATATGTCTTATGTGATAGCAATGGATTTCTAATGCATTATGTTATTTGTTTTGTAGATGTATATTTTTCCCTAATAGTGAACATGTCCATCAACATATTAACACGGAACAAGTTGAATGATGTACTTGGTCGAGGGATACTTGAGCGAGAGGGTTAGTGGGAAAGCATGCCAATTTATTTGAGCTAGTGACCATAGAATTGGTGACGTGTATGATATTTCTAGGTGAGAGGAACAAGGCATGTGAAGAGACTCGATGAGCCCAAGAGGTGGTAGGTGGTGGTCCCTTAGTGTAGGATGTGTTTGTACAATACGTAGATGTGCAACATCGTGTTCTAAGAATTCTACAGATTAACCTATTGCATAGGTATGTCAAGAGATATTGAGGCCATGAATAATGGCGTTGCATTGGTGGTGAGGTGTTTAGTTCTCGAGGGCTCTTGCAGCATCTGAGAGCGATAAAGATGACAAGATCTATTGGTACTATTTTATATGATGTAAACTAGTTTCCCCCCAATGATGAAATAGTTTTTTTACCGATGATTTTTATTTGATATATATGTATAGAGACATGTTATTGTTATATTGTAAGTTTATGTTTTTCTCGTATTGATGATGTATGAGTTGATTTTTATTGTCATATTATTTGTGATGTGTTATATATTATACGTGCTTAATTGATTTAATACGAACTATGATGAAAAATAAAATGTGTAATGTGGATGATGATAGGAAACATATGTAATGTGAGTGGTTTATGTGAAATGGAATTTGTAATGTGTAGTTAATGTGATGTCTATAGTAAGATAGATGTAAAAATGTATAATTACAAATCTAACGTGTTGTGATGAATGAAAAAGTGATGTGATCATAAAATGTTAGTATGATGAAACTAAGGGGGAGAATATTAGAGATTCCCCTAGCAGCATTTATGAATGGGCTCATTTAGTTAATACCCCTCAGCATTCAAGGATGAAATGTGTAAGCAAGAGTGCATCATTGGGAAATGATTGAGTGTGCTAGATGAAACGTCGAAGCACGTAGTGAAAGGATCTTAAATTAAATCCCTCAATAGTCATGCAAGAACCATAAGAACACGAGTGCATCATCGAGGAGGTAAAGTGATAAGTATCACCTACCAAATACCAAGGTGGTGTGTAGTGGTGGAAGCATGTGGAATGGAAGTAACATGCAAATATGTGCCAAAATGAATGTCATATGGAGTAGTGGTGGGATGCACAAATGTAAAAGGATGTGGAAGACAATATATAAAAGAAATGTGATGTAGTAGATAGCGTGAATGTAATGGATGTAATGGTGGAGTGATGGATGGATGTAGTGTGTTATGTTTTAAACTTTACCTAGCTCCTTTTTCTCCTGTAGACACAAGATAAAACATTCCTCTGTGAATTTTGTAGTGTCTTACTTATTCCTTCCTTGATAATATCACAAATATGGTGGGGGCCACTTTATTTAACTTGAAACTTTAGTTCAATATCATTTATATTTAAAGTGGTTTCAAAACATTTGCATGTCGACATTACATGTTTGGATTTTCATATTTATATAATATTGTTATCATGGACATTGTTTAGATTGATTGATTATAGTATAGTAAAGATGACGATTGAGTTCCAACTTGAGTTAACAATTTTCAAATTTCAAGCTTGTATTTTGGTGTATATTTTATTTCCATGGTTGCAGTAAAAGTATTGGTAAGTGTCGTTGTCTTTGGTTACGCTAATTGGTACAAAACAATTTTAAAAAGAATTGGCTCGACAATGTATCAATGAGACTATAATATTGGTTTTTGTTGTAATGTCATGGTGTCATTTTATGGCCTCTTAGGTATAACTTATATTCGGACATATTGTTACATTTTTTTGTTTTATTGTTGATCATGGAGTATGGGATAAATGGTGCTCAAATATTTATACATTGATAATCCAAAGACCTTGAGAAAGTTTTAAAATCCAAGTCACGGTTGATATAGTAAGATCTTGATTTCTCTATGGTGAACATTATGAATTGCCATTTTCTAAAAACGGTTGGCCTGACACATTGTTTGATTTCGAAAATGATTAGTGGCATTATAATCAAGAACCATGAATTTAGAACTATGGGCATTTAAAGAAAAATTATAGCACCTGGCTCGAGGTACATTGAGAGTTCAATGCGAGCTTTAAGCCTATCCTTTTTCACTACCGCCAGTTTTATTGGTCATTTGATTTTTTTTCTCCACCATAGTGAAGCTCTGTCAAAATTTCATTGGAATCATTTGGGTCCTCTATTTTGGGCATTTGCATGCTCTCAGGAAGCTCATCATCAAGTCATTATACCTTTCGAGGTATGTTGAGTCATCAGCTGGCTATGAATGATTCTTGTGCTTAGTCTTAGGACTTGTTTCAATCGCATTGAGTCAACATTTGTTATATCTCTACATGTTTTCATATTTGAATTATTTTTCTTCAATAAAAACTAGGTTTTCAGTATTTTAAGATTTTGTGGTTTTTTCACTTATAGAAGATGTGATTTTATCACTGGCATTTTGGGTTTTCGATGGCTTAGTTTTTTTCTTCTGTAGAATGAGTTTTTGATTTTCTAATGAATGGAGGTAAAAGGATTCTAGGTTAGATAAGATAGATTTTGGGTTAGATAAGTTAGATTTTTATTGAACGACTATGGCAATATTGGATCTAAAATCTATGGAGAGATATGTTGCAAGTTTTAAGTTTTGGGGTTTTTCATTAATAGTTAAATATTCTGGTGGATTTTGAAACGATAACTCAGACATTTCTTTCTTGTTTGAACTTGTAGAGTTTCAATTCGATTAATTATCATGGTTCTTTGATTTACCCATTTTGTGTTTTTTCTCTAAAAACGTTTTTCTTTTGGAAATCTGGTATTTTGTGAATAAATGAAGTATCTATCAGGAGTTGTGTCATTCCAAACTTGTTTTCAGAGGTCTTCATGAATTACATATTTATGGGTATTGTTTATTAGTGAATAAAGATGCAAATAGAGTTCGAATTCAGTTTAATACTATGAAATGTGATAATACTTTCCAAAATATTTACATAAATTGATATTTGAAGCAAATTATCGAATGACGTGGTTTAGAAATCTATGTGCTTCCAAGCGAGTTGATTGTCCATTTTTTTCATTTTCATGAGGAATTTCCACTAGAATTTGAGGAATATTGGTCAAAAAAGGGACTCAATGTGTCTTCAAATAAGATGAACTAGTTATAAAATGCAAGGTGCCTGTTAAGTTTTGATTGTTCCAAAGACTGTAAATTTTGATATAGTCTGTGATACAAGTTTGGTTTGATGTTTCTAATAAGACTCGGTCTTAAAAACTTGGTATCTGTTTCTTTTAAGCAGAAAGAATCACACATGAACAAAAATGGTGTTTCTTTTGAGGTTTTCAGTGATGTTTTGAGTAATTCAACAAGACTTTTTGATAAATTTTGATAAGTATTTTTATGATCCTGTGACCATTTAGCATTTGTTTATGAAATGAAATAGTTCAGAAATGATTATTAATGTAATTGGTTATAGATGCCTAGATCTGGGTGGAGTGGATGGGGAACTCCACAAGGTTCTCGATCCAATGCAGGTTGGCCAGATGGAAATAGGTTCTCCCCATGTAGAGATTCTCCTCGTGGTGGAAGAAGAGGTTCTAACTCATTTCGGGGTCATGGAACCTTTGTCCACTAGAGTGGTCCAATACAAGTTTCAATTCATTTTGATTCCATAGAACCTATCCTTCGAGAGGTAAGGTAATTAATTGATTTTCTAAATGATCGACTTATTCATAGTTTTCCAAAAGTAAATGCCCCCATAATTTACATTAGCAATCTCATTCCGACCATGTTAATTCAACCTCTCACAAACTAGTTCATTCCAATCCTCCTCCCTATAATGCAGAAAGAAATTTTCCATTGATACCCTGAAAAAATCTACAGATGAACATCGTCCTTCTCCCGAATGGGTTAGGTCCTCTTCAACCATACTTGACAAAGTTATGACTAGTTAAGTTGGAAGTTGATAGTGAATTTGGTGCCATGACACATACAGTCCTGAATTTAGAATCGTATGAGTATACAAAACTCAAGGAAGCTGATGGCACTACAATACTTGATTTAGTGGGAGATGATCTACATACTTGGCTTTGAATTTATAACTTGTTATTTTGAGATAGGTTTTAGGAAGACTTGATGACATTTGACTTGGTTATATTTTGGCTCAGATTTCCCTTATTTTGATGATATGATATTATTATACTTGTGGTGGATGTTAGTTATATATATATATATATATATATATATATATATTTGTGTGTGTGTGTGGTTTAGAAAAATAATGCAAATGTCATGGTTATATGGATGTTTTGGAATAAATGTTTTATTTTAATATTGTGGGACCCCCGCCCCTATATTTGTTTCCTATTATTATCTTTCCATGATAATTTATGATATGATTTTTAATCATCTATCATAAATTAGGTCGATGATCTCTATCATGTGCTATTTTATCTATTAAAGTGATATTTTTTCTAAAGTATCATTTTAAATGAGGAGATCAGTTGTAACTATTTTATGGAGAAGTAAATAAAAGAACATGAAGGATTCTTTTGTAGAAGAGGAACATCAAGGTAATTTGCATTTGAGTTTAGTGCATTTTCATCCTATATTTTCAATGAAAGTATTCTGAATGAGGCTTTGATTACAGGATTTTGATAACCTAAGTTTGAAGATTTGAGTGTAAACATTAGATACAACAGGTATATCTAGTTATATTATTATTATTCTGATTATTTGAATATTGATTTTTTGTGTCTAATCTATAATCTGATTGCAAAATTAAATTTGTATATCCAGGGGATCAATGAAGGTTGTTTACACAGATTTATGAACATTTGGGTTTATAATCTGCCATTTTGGCTATTGTATTGTCAGATCTTGAATAAGTTTATTTTCAGTGACTTTGTGCTTCTCATTTGTAAATTTGTTTCTCAATCTTAATATGAATTTCATGTTGGTCTCTTACGAATTTTTATCATTGTGAATATGTTGTATACTTTCTTTTATTTTTATTCACATTCTATTATCTAAAACATAAGTTTGGAACATTAGAGTACATATTTCTTAAGTGTAACTTCGTATCATTCAAACAAAGTAAAAAGGTTTAATTTATTGGGAGTTAAAAGGATTAATTTCATGTAAGCACTATTTGTAGACACCGAAAATTTGTGCCCCTAAACCTAAACAAGCCAGTGACTAAAAATGACATGTTGGTACCCAAATTGATTCTCCTTCGTAAGCCGAAGTGAGCAACATCACAAGTTTAGGAGGAAGCTTAGAGACAAGCAAAACATGTAGTGTGCCATTTTGTAGCTAGGGATGAAATGCATCTTGCTCTTTTTACTCGGATGTGGAGAAATGGGTAGCACCTCCAAGAGGATTTGACCTAACCTCACTACTTTATGGTTATGCCTTTCAACCAGGGGTGAGAGGACCCTTCGTAGCCTGCTTTATTTGTGGAGGAGATGGAGATGTCCTTCCTTGTAAAGTTATTGTGGAGACCTTGAAGAAAATATGATCAATACAAAAAACCTAACTCTCATGAGTTTTCACTCTAGATAATGGATATATTTCCTAGGAAAGGTTTAGGCTACTAAAGACAATGAAAACTTGATTTCTTCTACATGTTTTGGTGATAAAATTATGCATTTGTGTACATAGAGGAAAAAAGGGGTAGTATGGGTAAGATTGGTTGTTTTTTTTGTGGGAGGTGGGGCATAATGAATCTTGGTTTGCCAAATCTTTGAGAACATTTAAAAAATGGAGAGCTTAAAAAATAGAATGCTTTAGGGTAGTTAAGATTTTCCTTTAACTAGAATATGTGCTTCAATGGAGGCCCGGATCAGCACGTTATCACACAAAATTTAAGAATCCAATATGAAGGCTCAAATTGAAAAACTTAACTAAACATTATCAATCTCTATTTTATCACACCTAAGCTACCCTCAAATGCTAACAAATGATCTTATAGTCATGCTAGGAGTCTCATTGATTTTAAATTTGTTTATTTCACTATAAAATGAAAGCTCTTCTAATAAATGAACTGTAAATGCCACCAAACTATCACAAGGATAAGATCTTGTGTGGTTCACAAAGATTTTAATGTAAGATTGCAATAGAACAAGAAAAACTACTTGCGAGACATTCGAAATGAAGCAACCACAAATTCTACCCAAAAATAACGCAATTTAACTCAAGTTTGATTAAATTTATCAAAGCATGGAAAATTTTCTAGAACCATCTCGAGCTTATCAATGGTTGTACACTCGTAACCAACTTGACATGATCAAATTTAACAAAAGGGAGATAAACGGGTTTCTTAGATGGTTTCCCGTAAAGACGGGCTTTGTCAAGCTTTCCTTTTAGGAATTTTCTTTGACCTCTAACTCTCCAACCATTTTCATGAAAAAATCATGTAACTTATATCATTTTATAACAGAGCTTTCCCCAAAAAAAAGCATTCAATGTACCAAGTGCTCACTTTGTAATCTTGACCGTGTTTCTCAAATCAGATTTATAAAAAGGTGTCAGGTGCTCAAGAGGGAAAATCTCTTTGAAAATATCAGCATTCAACTCCTTATCTAGTAGATCACTCTTCGTCTCCTACGCAAACCACTTCCACCCCTAATATGTCAAATATGGTTCTTTGCGTGCTCGGGAGGGAAAAAATGGAAGATCAGATCGAGCCCGATAGTCAGATCATTTTAATGGCGAAAGACATCTTCAGATCTTCCCCACCAAACCCAGATATCAAATTTATTTTCCTCTCTGTTTGGCATGTAGGAGACATCAAGAAATTATGAAGACTCACATCTCTAGGAGATTTTGAGTAAAAATGGTGGGAGAATCAGATACAAATGCACAACTGTCGTTGATCTCTATTTTGATTTTGGACCATCCATGTGGAAGATCTAAATTAAAATGGGCCTGGGGGTTCCTTTTTGCCTTTTACAACTTTTTGAAAAATGAAAAAATTTCTCATTTTTCTCCCGCCCCGTGCCTTCAAAAATGGGCCGACACATGTCCTAATGTGGTTCCTAAGTGGAAACGTACTCTCTTTTTATACTTTAGCTCCTTTTTTCACAAAAGGAAAATTTTCCAAATTTCCCCTGAAAGTCCGCACCTCCGCCATTGACTCAAAGCAAATTTTGACTGATCCTTTCTCAGGCTCATGAGCCATTTTGATGTTTTAACCCTTTTGATGACAAGAGGCAAAAAATCCAAGTTACCTCTGATGGTCCACTTCCCCATCCCTTTTGACTTTTCAAAGCCAACCTTGACCTTCTTTTGTCGGGCTTGCGGGCCATTTTGATATTTTAACCCTTTTGATAACAAGGAGCAAAAAAATCCACATTGCCCCCAATGGTCCGCTTCCCCACCTCTCGAATTTTCAAATGGCCATGCATCAAAACGACCCTTCTTGAGACAATCCCCAAAAGAAAAGACCACGAATGAGCGTGGTCTCACCACATATCCTAGCCTAGAAGAATTTGTTTGAAAGTTGAAAGCTCAACGGAAGGCACCATCTCGTCCAAGGTCCAAGGTAGTTTTCTTTACATTGAAAATTCAAAGTAAAAGGAAAAGTGTGTGGAATCCTCCAAGTGTCCTCCTCGTGCCTCTCATAAACAAGACTCAAGGGTCAATCCCAAACATGTGCGGTCCCTCCACGAGTTTATGCCCCGCCAAAACTAGTTTGAAAAGTATAAGTATGAAGTGGAGCTGGCGGAAACCACCACGTGTGCCTGTCCCACCAAAAATTATACTGGCTGCATGAAAATTTTACTTAAGTTCGGGAAAAGCAGTGGAAGCCTCCATGTGTTCTCCCGGTGCAACTCCAAGGCCCAACCAAAAGCAAATATTCAAATGAGTGTCGTTCCTCCACGTGGACAAATTTTGGATCGAGGTGATCCATATAAATTTTAGAGTACCCCACCTAGCCACATCCAACCAAAAAGGGCCATGTTTCCTTTTGATGCAAAGATGAAAATTTTATCGGGAAGAACACCCGTCAAACCGTAAAATGTAGAAAAATGACCATTTGAGCTCGGAGATGGAATTTTATCTAAGGAAAGAGATTTTAGAAATGTTATAAGGTTCAAATACATTCCCTCGAGCTACATCCACTCATTTTCTTCAAGTATTTAGGACAAAAATGACAAGGACAACAAATCCCGACTATGGAAAATGGAAAGAACAAGATAGCTCGAGTTTTTACACCCAAATACAAACTTTTTCAGATGAACAGAGAAATGAGGAAACAACTATGGATCTATATGTGATCCTCAACCTAGGAAAGGATTGATTACGAAACAAAAGGAAGGAAAAGACTTTTCAAGCATAACATGGGGAGATAAAATGTGAGAAAGACCATAAATTGATAGAATTCAATGGAAAAATGGGGAGATACTATTCTAAGCACCAACATCAGCTTCGATTCAAGGATGTGCACTCCCTGTGAGTGCCACAAGGACAAAGGTAGACCAAGTGCCAAAAATATCCATTAGGAAATGAAGTCATCTTGCAGACCGAGAAACAAATCCATCTCCCAAAAATGAACAAAGATATCTTGTTGTATATATCTCCCCCGGGAAATATAGACAAATAGGAGAATATGGAAATTAAAGAAACTCAAAGCCCGATATTTATTGCATCACCAACACCCAAGCCCAGGCACACAACACAGTGGCGAAAAATTCAGGTTGGAGGTGCACAACACAGAGTGTCGACATGAAAAAATTCATGCCCAAGGCACAGGTTGGAGGTGCACAACACAGAGTGTCGACATGACAAAATTCACACCCAAGGTGCATGTTGGAGGTGCACAACACAAAGTGTCAACATGACAAAATTCATGCCCAAGGTGCAGGTTGGAGGCGCACAACACAGAGTGTCGACATGACAAAATTCATGCCCAAGGTGTAGGTTGGAGGCACACAACACAGAGTGTCGACATGACAAAATTTGCGCCCAAGGCGCAGGTTGGAGGTGCACAACACAGAGTGTTGACATGACAAAATTCGCGCCCAAGGTGCAGGTTGGAGGCACACAATAGGAAATGTCAACATGGAAATTTTAGTGCTTATGGCACATGTAAGAGTATGTTGACATGAGGATAGTTGTGCAAGGCGCATCTTCGTCGGAGGCACAACATTTTGAGCATCAACACCCCGACAGAAGAAAACCACAGGCGCAGATATTCGATGGCCATAAATTTTCACAGGGGAGCTCGGATTCGCGCAAGGTTGGACTTTTTGGAAAGCTTACGAGGTCCTCTATCCAACTATGTCTAAATATCTTTAATTGGGTGAGAAAAGTTCTTCGAAATGCAAAATACAATTTGCCATTTTTTGGGTTTGTTAGGGTTCTCACCTACCACCATAATGAGATGAATTAAATGCAACCTAGAGGTGGTTGGGGTAGATTTTGAATTCCTCTCTCTTTTCTCTCTCATTCTTCCTATAAATTGTAAGGAGGGGATTCTTTCTAAAGGTTGGACATTCTTGTTTTGCCCCTCCCTTCTTCTCTTTGGCAGGTGAATTTGTGGAGTTCAAACCTCCCATCTAAAACTATAATGCAACTTTGCCTCTTGGCATTTTGTAGTGTATTGTATCAATATTTGGAGAAAATAATGCATGTATGTGGATGATTCTCAACCCTCTCTATGTTCATTTACATCCTCCTGATCTTTCACTACAAATTTTGTTATCTGTGCATGATCTTGCATTGCATTTTAATGGTTTGTGTTTATTGGCAAGACATGTGTTCTTCATTCCTCGGTGCATCACCTTTGTTAGTTTAGGTTTTATTTTATGCATCTTCTTACCCTGTCTCCTTGGAAAGTTAGTTTAGGTTTTTGAGTAAACCCTCTGCATTTTTACATGTGCATCTGAACAGAGGAATAGGAACTAACCTTCATCCGGAGAGCTTTTCTGATTTCGCAAGGTTCCACACTTGGGAAAAGCTCCATGTTATACAATCGCACCGAGAGCCTCAACCCATCGAGTTACATAATTTCAGGGGTGTTGTGATTCGCCATCAACAGATACCAGCCAAAACAAGTCACTAAGGACAAGAACAAGCAAAAACACAAAAGGCAGGAAACAAACAACAAGCTATACACTATACAAAAGATGTTTACCTTGATTCTGGGAATCACCAATAAATGCTTTAAATTCCTATCATTAACGTAGTTCGAGCAATTCCCCATCCAATTCCTTCATTAATAAGGTATGTTGACCAATTATAATATCAATGGAGTAAGGGCCCATCCATAATGCATCAAATTTTCCATGCTTGCCCTTATCTTCATTCCTAATATCCCATAGTAGCGATCGAGATCTCCAATATTGAAAGCTCTGGGAGTGACCTTCTTGTCAAATAACTTCTTCATCTTTTCTTTGAACTTTACATGCCTCTGGTGGGATGCCCTCCTTTCTTCATCAAGTTCAACAATCTAGTTAATGTGAGCATCATATGGACTAACCTCTTGATCTTCTAGCTATTGAATGAACTGATATGAGGATAGTTGCATATGCAGGGGCAACAGGGCCTGAGTTCCATACACCAACTCAAATGGAATCTTTCCAGTAGCTCTCTTGACAGTGATTCTATCAGCCCAAACAACAAACTTCAACTGTTCACCCCATTTCCTTTTGTTCAGCTCCAAGGTTCTTCTAATAATTTTCAACAAGTTTTTATTACTAGACTCATCTTGTCCATTTCCTTGGGGATTGTAATTAGAAGCATATGTCAAGTTGATCCCATACTCTTTGCACATTGCCACTAGAGGTTTAGCTCTAAAACTCATGGCATTATCAGCTACAATTTTAAATGGCACTCCAAACCTGCAAATGATATGGTTCAACACAAAATTCATGACAATTTGGTGTGTTACCTTTTTTTGGGGATTACCTACCCATTTAGTAAACTAATCAATGGATACAAGAATCCACTTATGGCTAACACTTGAAGGGTATGAAATCTCACCATTGAAATCCATTCCTCGTTGCTTGAACGGGGCTTCAATTGATACAGCTACAAAGGCGGGGAGCCTAAAGCTTTCAGTCTTCCAGAGAAATGCTGGCAAATCTCACATCTTCCAACCTATAAGGTTGTATCATTGAAAAGAGTTTGCCACCAATAACTATCCCTTAGGATCTTGTGTGTTGTGACTCTTGTAGAAAAATTCCCCCACAAAGTCCTCCATGGAGATCAAGTAATTATCTTGGGGGCTTCATCTTAAGTACTACACCTTAAGAAGACTCCCTCTGGGTTCTTCTAAGCTAACCCATAATCAGTAATGATATATTTTGGAAAGCCAACTTAAGATCTCTTTTCTAGTTCTTACTCAAATACTCAAGGCAGTATAAATGTCCGAGAAAAAAATCACATCTTTATACCACTCGGAATTCATCAACTTTTCAAAAACACCTACCCTTTCTTCTTCTAATTCATTTACCTTAATATTTTTCAGTTTCTCTCAACTATAAGCAGCCAAGCCCAAACCTCTTACCAAATTTGTCGTTTGGATATCCATGTCATATTCTTGCAACTTGTTCACCCATCTCGCATCTTTTACTTGAGACCTCCATCTATGACAAAATGTCCTTCACCATAGTGTGGGGAACATAAGCAAAAAATTTAGAGCTCAAAATGTAAGGCATGAAAAATTTGTTACTTTTTTCCTTCAAGGAAAATGCTTTCTTCTCCATAATAAATTTTAATTGGCCTCTCGGCCTTACCTTCCTCATCCTTCATCATCCTTTTCAAAGACAAAAGTAATAGTGTTCTCTCAAGCAAAAGAAAATAGTTGGAAAGGTTTCTTATAGTCTGAGCTACTAAAACAAGGACATGCTTTAATGCCTCTTTGATCCTAGAAAATCCTGAATGAAATCCTCTTCCCATTTGATAACTTTTTCCTTCTTTAGCATGGAAGTAATTGGAATGGTCAACTTAGAAAAGTTTGATATGAATCTTCTCGATAAAATGTATTTTCCCAAAGAAGGACTGAATTCCTTTCTTGGTTCTTCAAAGTGGGACGTTGTTGATGGGCTCTACCCTTTCAATATCAATCATCACCCCTTCTTGTGACACAACGTGACCAAGAAAATTTGCCTTCAGTACTCCAAAATGGCACTTCTTTGGATTGAGTGAAATGCCATATTCTCTACACCTTATCAGCATTTTTTCCAAATGTTGCAAATGATCACCTCTCTTCCTAGAAAACACAGTCACATCATCTTGGTAAACAACAATAAAATCATTAATGTAACTAGCAAAAGAAACATACATTTCTCTTTGAAAGGTTTCTCCAGCATTCATCAAACTAAAGGGCATCCTGACATATACATAAGTTACCTAAGGAGTAGTAAAGGCTATCTTGATTCTTTCTTATTCCTTCACCACAACTTGGTTATAACAAGAGAAACCATCCAAGGTAGAGAGCAATTCATAACTAGTCACTAATTGCAGCATGTTCTCCATGTTTGGTAAAGGATAATTATCCTTCATTGATGCTCTGTTCAAATTTCTAAAATCCACACATAGCCTGATATCACCATTCTTCTTTCTAACTAGAACTAAATTTGCAACCCAAGACGAGTACCTTGTGGGCTGAATAATTCCTCCATCTCTCAGTTTCTTCATTTCTTCTAGGCATTTTAAGAGATAAGAGTGGATTGATTGGCCTATGTTTTTTCCTAAATGGCTTTCCATTGGACTCCAAGGGAATCTCATGTTGAAACAGATCCACTCTGTATGTTTTTAATTCAGAATAGGTCCATGCCATTCAGTCTTGATATTTTTTCAACAATTGGATATAGGATTGCTTCTCTTCCTTGCTAAGATTGCTTCCTAACCAAATTTTCCTTGGTTTCTCCTTTGTACCAAGATCATGCTCCTCACCATCCCTTGAGGTTGTTATATGTCTATTAATAATGTAATCAACATTATCAAAGTTTGATTCAAGAGCAACTAGCCCTCTAGGAATGGTATTATTTTTTAGTTGGATGACGCCTTTGCCAAACAAGGTTTATTTTCCCTCTGCTGCACACACCATTGGCTCCCAATCAATGCATTGATCAGAAAATTATCCTTTGTTCTCAGAAATCCTCTAACCTAAGCATCATCATCAAAAACTTACCAGTGTTTAATATTGCTAGGGACAGAGGGTCTTGTCAATACTTCAACATCATATTCACAATATGGGGACATAATACAATTGTCAAACCGAGATCCCAACACTGCAAGTTTTTCTGCCAAATCATTGAACTTTCTATCATGGTGCACAATGTTGAATGAATCAAACATCTCAATAAGATCCCAAACTACATGCTTGTATTGTTTCATTCACTGATTTTTTGTGGCATAAAGTTTTCTGACTTGTTTGACAATTAATTCTGAATCTCCTTTGACAATGATGTCCTTGACACCATATTTCCAAGAAATTATCAAACCTAACAATAGTTCCTCATACTCAACAATGTTGTTAGTGCACTCAAAGTTGATTTTGAAGGAAAAAACAAACTCTTCATGGCATGGAGAAATCAAAATAGCACCAACACCATTTCAAAACTTGGAGCAAGCTCCATCAAACAATAAAGTCCAAGGAGAGCCTACATGTTCAAGACACTTGCATTCTTCAATTTTGTGCTCCTTTCCATTAGTAAATCCTACAAAATTATCAACATCAACACTTGTGTACAATACTTCATAGGATGCATTGTTGGGATATTTAATAAGGTGCAACATCTTCTTTTCTCTATACAATCTGACAAGGCTGCCCTCAATTGGGATGGTGGCATAGGAAATTTCCATTTAAACACTCCCACTAACACTTGCAACCCATTTTCTAGACAACATCATACCCCACTTGGCTAGGCAATCAATAATGACCACATCAAGTTTCACTTCTTACCCGGTAAGCTACAAGTTGTACCACCAAATCCTTCACACATCCCACCACCGGCACTTCTCTGGAGTCCATGGAAGTGCACTTCCCATATGTTTTTGTCACTTTGATATCCAGTTCCTTCATGAATTCAAAAGGCATGACATTGCATGATGCCCCCAGTCAAACATACACTTGTGTAGCGGTTTGTCCTTAATGATCGTAGTGGTGAAGAATGGATCCACATTTAGCTAGAGTCCACCAAGGATGTCCCCAAATAGACCTCAGGTGGTTCATCTGGTTCCTCTAATGTTGGTGGTGTTTCTAACTCTTCAATGATTGGAGGATTCTCCACAATGTTTACATTTCTACCTAGGCGCTCTTCTCTTCTTTCAATCTAAGTATTTAAATGCTCTCTTTTTGTGCTCAAGAATCCTAAGCAACTCAAAAATTGGGACACTAACTTTGATTTGACTCAAAACTTGTGCAATATCATATGGGACATTCTTTGACAAGGAGACATTAGAAGGGAGATTAGCAAACCCATCAGATGACATAGGATTCTTGACAGTTTGGGCATGAGGAGGGATATGAGTTTTGTTTGGGACATCAAGGCCTTTGGCGAGATGCATATTTCTTAGGATCCTCTTAGGAGTGTTTGAAAGAAATGGAGTTTTTGGCTTGGCTTGAGGCTTGAGGCCTTGTCCCTTTGACAACCTTACTTATTGTGTTCTATTCCTTCTCTTGGGCAAGAACAACATTCATCAACAAATACATGTCCTCCTCAGAAGGGACTCCTCCATCATACTTCTTTATCATCAAAGCTATTAAGTATTCAAATTAATTATTAGGTATTTCAAAATCTTCCACTACATCTATTTCACAAGTATGAGAAGGAGGAAGAAGTGGTACCCTATGAATGTAGTCCCAAAAAGTGGTAGTAGTCTGAGCACTTATCACTTCAGTTGAAGTTTCCCCTTGTTGTGAGCTCGTGGAGCAACCCATCATGAAAACATCATCATCATTATCATCATCAACTTCTTCTTCTTCTTCTTAATGATCTACTTCACATGGAGCATGGGGCATGAAACATCTGTCACACCAATCAATGACCTCGGTTTCTTCCATAACAACAACTCTGCACCCAAAGGATCATGGACCATTCTATTTTCCCTACGCCTTGGGGCTATTTATCCCAAATCCAATAGGTCAATTTCCTCTTTCTGTCATCATCAGATCTCTACTCATTTATATGATGATTTATAAATTTGTCTTGGCCTTGTTGCTTGTACTGACCTTGTGAACTCTTCCCAACTCCTTTCTCAGCCTGGGCTAGTTTGTAGGAGATTTATTTGATAGCCCCTACCAAAGTTTTCACAACTTCCTCTAGATCAACAAACTTTACTTGTTTGAGTTTTTTCTAGGTTAACAAGCTTCACACCATCCCTCTTAGGAGTTTTTCCAATTTCCTTGATATTGTTCTCAATTTGTAGAGCCATAGTGAAGGCCTTCCTCAAATTGGTAGGGTTTTTGTCCCTCAAGTAGTAAGCAACCTTTTTTCAAATGCATCTCGAATATTTGATCAAACATGATTCATCACATGGCCTCAAATTAACAGGAAATCTTCTCAAAGTCTTATTGAATCTTGTGTTAAAATCATGTACTGACTCATTAGGATTCTTTTTGATATTTTCAAATGCTGACAAAAGAAACCTAGGGTCTATTTTGTCACCATACTTTGCAATCTAAATGCATTATTCATCTCATTCCAAGAATCAATAGAGTTATTTGGAAAATATTTATACCAATCCCTTGCATCTTCTTCCAAATTATGAACAAACAATTTGATGTATACATATTCAAACTCAATCTCAAAGTCTTCCATCATGTTGATAAAACATTTTAAATGCTGATCACTAGTTATAGTATTATTTCCTAGAACTTGGTATTCTTTTTCTTACATCTTGAGGAACTACATTTAGATAACCATCCATTCCCTAAAATTTATAACACCAAAGGTGTTTAGAACAAAGGGTGGTTTGGGTGGGAGATGGGCCATGTTGATTCGAGGAGGTGACCTTGGGTGAGAAACAAACCGACAAGGGATAAGGGTTCTTTCAAACATAGGAGTATAAATTTCAAAATGGATATCCCCTAAAGGTTGTGTTTCTTGGAAAACCCTATCAACTTTGGAGAACACGGGGGCATAATAAGAAGAAAAATTTTCAAATTCAAATGAAGGCCCCTCTCCAGATGGATAATTCAATTCCATAAAGTGACTACATGATTCAAGCACTTGAGCATCAATCTTCAATGATAGGCTGATCAATTTCATTAATGGTGATTTATTTTCTTGACTACTGATCTCCCAAAACTCTCCGTGCTCTTCTTCCTTCTAACTTTGATTTTCTAGGCTCTTGGAATAATGTCCTAGTAGGATCCTTAGTGAAGAAAGATCTTCTTCCTTCCAGATTTGCAAATATTAGTAACAAATCTAACTTTGACAGAGGTTAAGACACTGGTATTTATCAAAATCGGACCAAAAGAGAGTCACCACTAAGGATTTCTACCTTATTTGTGCAAATTCACTAAAAATATGATCTGTTAAATGCTTTTCAACACTAGAAACTGGAATTGAAAGATCTACCATTTATTTACCCAGATTTATCAATGAAACCTAATGTAAAAACTTATAGAGACTAGAAACGTTACACACAACACTTGTAACTTGAAACTTCTTATTGGCCCAAACACAAGATGATGTTAAAACAATGTTCTAGCACTTAGAGCATATAATAAATGCTTACCAGGGTCTGAATATGAATTGTAATCACAATGTCCCTGGACGATGCCAATCGGGTGTTGGTACCCAAATTGATTCTCCTTCAGAAGCTGAGCAACATCACAAGTTTGGCAGGAAGCTTAGAGACAAGCAGAGCATGTAGTGTGTCATTTTGTAGCCGGGGATGAAATGCAACTTGCTCTTTGTCACTCAGATGTGGAGAAATGGGTAGCACCTTCAAGAGGATTTGACCTATCCTCACTACTTTATGGTTGTGCCTTTCAACCAGGTGAGAGGACCCTTTTGTAGCCTACTATTTGTGGAGGAGATGGAGATGTCCTTCCTTGTAAATTTATTGAGGAGACCTTGAAGAAAATATGATCAATACAACAAAACCTAACTCTCACGAGTTGTCACTCTAGATAATGAAGATATTTCCTAGGCAAGGTTAAGGATACTAAGGAAAATGAAAACCTAATTTTTCTACATGTTTTGGTGATAGAAATTATGCATTTGTGCACACACAGGACAAACAGGGGTAGTATGGGTAAGATTGGTTGTTTTTAAATGAATTTTTGTGGGAGGTGAGGTAGAATGAATCTTGGTTTGCTAGATATTTGAGAACTTTTACAAAAATGGAGAGCTTAAAAAAAAGAATGCTTCGGTAGCTAAGATGTTCCTTTAACCAGAATATGTGCTTTAATGGAGGCCCAGATCAGCACATTATCACACAAACTTTAAGAATCCAATATGAAGGCTCAAATTGAAAAAATTAACTAAACATTATCAATCTTTGTTTTATCACGCCTAAGATACCCTCAAAGGCTAACAAATGATCTTATAGTCATGCTAGGAGTCTCAAAGATTTTAAATTTGTTTATTTCACTATCAAATGATAGCTCTTCGATAATTGAAATTGCAAATTCCACCAAACTATCACAAGGATAAGATCTTGTGTGATTCACAAAGATTTTAATGTAAGATTGTAATAAGAACAAGAAAAACTACTTGCAGACATTCGAAATGAAGCAACCACAAATTTTACCCAAAAATAATGTAGTTTAACTCAAGTTTGATTAAATTTATCAAAGAAGGAAAGTTTCTAGAAGAATCTCGAGCTTGTAAATGGTTGTACACTTGCCATCACTTTAACACAATCAAATTTAACACAAAGGAGATAAACACATTTCTCATAAAGATGGATACTATCAAGTTTTCCTTTTAGGAATTTTCTTCGACCTCTAACTCTCCAACCCTTTGCACGAAAAATCATGCAACTTATATCATTTTACAATAGATATTCCCCCCCAAAAGCATTGAATGTACCCATGATCATTGTGATCTCGAATGCGTTTCCCAAAATTAGATTTGCAAAAAGGTGTCAGGTGCTCAGGGGGGAAAATCTCTTTGAAAATATCAACATTCAACTCCTTATCTTGTAGATCACTCTTCGTCTCCTGCACCAACTATTTCCACCCCTAATCTATTAAATATGGTTCTTTGTGTGCTTGGGAGGGAAAAATTGGAAGATCAGATTGAGCCTAATAGTTAGATCATTTTAATGGCGAAAGAAGTCTTCAGATCTTCCCCACCAAACCTAGATATCAAATTTATTTTCCTCTCTATTTGGCATGTAGGAGACATCAAGAAATTATGAAGAATCACATCTCTAGGAGCTTTTGAGTAAAAATAGCAGGAGAATCAGATACAAAACACACAGTTGTTGTTGATCTCTATTTTGATTTTGGACCGTCCATGTGGAAGATCAAAATTAAAACGAGCCTAGGGTTTCCTTTTTCCTTTTACAAATTTTTGAAAAAGAGAAAATTTCTCATTTTTCTCCGCTCCTCTCCACTTCTAAAAATGGGCCTGACACATATCCCAATGTGGGTCCCAATAGAAACTCACTCTCTTTTTATACTTTAGCTCCTTTTTTCACAAAAGGAAAATTTTCCAAATTTTCCCCAAAAGTCTGCACCTCCACCGTTGACTCAAAGAAAATTTCTACTGATCCTTTGTTGGGTTCGTGGGCCATTTTGATGTTTAAACCATTTTTATGACAAGAAAAAAATCCAAGTTGCCTTCGATGGTCCACTTCCTTGTCCCTATTGACTTTTCAAAGCAAACCTTAACTTCCTTTTATCGGGCTTGCGGGCCATTTTGATATTTTAACTCTTTTGATAACAAGGGGAAAATAATCCAAGTTACCCTAGATGGTCTGCTTCCCCACCACTTTGAATTTTCAAACTGCCACGCGTCTTAACGACACTTCTTGAGAAAATCCCCAAAAGAAAAGACCTTGAATGAGCATGGGCTCACCACGTGTCCTAGCCTGACATAATTTGTTTGAAAGTTGAAAGCTCAATGGAAGACGCCATCTGTCCAAGGTCCAAGGAAATTTTCTTTACCCATTGAAAATTCCAAGAAAAGGAAAAGTGAGCGGAAGCCTCCAAGTGTCCTCCTGGCGCTTCTCATGAACTAGACTCAAGAACGGTCCCAAACATGCGTGGTCCCTCCACGTGTTCCTACCCCCGCCAAAAATAGTTTAAAAATTCTAAGAATGAAATGGAGCCAGTGGAAACAACCATGTGTCCCTTTCCCACCAAAAATTATACTAAATGCATGAAAATTTTACCTAAGTTTGGGCAAAGCAGTGGAAGCCTCCACGTGTCCTGCCAAAGACAACTCCAAGGCCCAACCAAAAGCAAATCTTCAATTGAGCACCGTTCCTCCATGTGGAAAAATTATGGGTCGAGGAAATCCATAGAGTTTTTATAGTACCTGCTAGCAGCATCCAACCAAAAAGGGACACATTTCCTTTTGATGCAAAGATGAAAATTTGACCAAGGAAGAACATTCGTCAAATTGTAAAATGCGAAAAATGACCATTTGAGCCCGAGAGATGGAATTTTCTCTAAGGACAGAGAATTTAGAAATGTTACAAGGTTCAAATACATTCCCCAAGCTACATCCACTCATTTTCTTCAAGTATTTAGGACAAAAATGACAAGGACAAAAAATCCCGACTATGGAAAATGGAAAGAATGGGACAACCCGAGTTTTTACACCCAAATACAGACTTTTTCAGATGAACAGAGAAATGAGGAAACAACTATGGATCCATATGTGATCCTCGCCCAGGAAAGGATTGATTATAGCAACAAAAAAGGAAGGCGAGATACTTTTCGCATAACATGGGGAGATAAAATTTGACAGAGACCGCAAATGATAGAATTCAATGGCAAAATGGGGCGAGACTATTCTCGAGCACCAACATGACACACTTACAAATTTTTGTTATATCACTCCCTTTTTTCATTAGTTCACCCCATCATATTCCTAAAGTATAAAATAATTATTCAAATAATTAAAATATATAAATGGATATTATCCCCTTACACCTCACCTTCACACCTCATCTAGTCTGCTAAAACACCTCACCAAGTCACTAAACAAATTACTAAAATATAACCCTCCCACATCCAAATAAGTCATCTCCTACTATTTTAACTCGCACCACATCAAAAACTCGAAACCCATTATTTGTAATGTAAAATAGAAGGAAATCATTTAGTTTCTATCCTAACTAAGATTTCACCGAAATGGCGGCGATTTACCCAGGTCGCAAGTGATCTATAAGTACAATCTTTCGGACCCCATTTGCATCATGAATCCACAGTCTTACAAGTACATTATGCCACTTTCTCAATCCACCATGCATTCAAGTCTTCAACATCAACACACTATAACGTCACACTCCTTGTAGAGCGTTAGATTCATCTTTGAATTGCTCGTTCTTGCCCTTTAACCATCCATTTTCATATATCAGTCATACCAAATATTCTACAAGGTAAAATATTTTATTTTATTCATTTTAAAGCACTATAATTAGGTATGTTCTTGCTTATAGTTCCTTTATATGTTACAAATACTTTTTTTTGGTAAAATTGAAAGTTAGATCATTAAATTTAGCTCTGTGTAATAACTAACCTAATTTCATGTAATCGCTAGCTATTACCTCAATCACATGTGATTCCCCTTAATCGCTAGTGATTATTATTATTTACATTTTTTTACTATTTTTCATTCAACTTGATCAAAATGAATGCATGTTTTTGGTTATTTGCTAATATCTTATCTAGTTTTATGATCTCAGATGTCATCACGAGATTTTAACTTCCTTGCGTACCGATTCTTTTTTCCTCTTCTTTGTCATCCATTCTGTTGGGAGCAATATGAATTGCTCAATGATTTAGATCTGTGTGCCATCCAGGATGCCCACTTAATCGTATTGAAGCCATATTTTCCACTACACAAAGTATCAAGGATATCATTGATGCATTTTGGGAGGGTTACAGACGAGGCATTGAGATTGCGAGAGGATATCACTCGGCCTTGAATTTATTTTTACAACCGATCTTGAACATTTGGAGGAGGAATACCACACAGCTTACGAGTGTGGCCCCGCTAGTCACATAAGCATTTCCAGCTCCAAATCCACCTTCGCACAGTGATACAATTATCTAGAAGAAGATTCAGAATTATTCATCGAGGATTAAATCTCTGTCCCCAAATTTGATCTCGACCAAAAAGAAGAAGAAATTGTCAATTCTCTCGAATCTCATTCCCTACCTCTAAAAAATATTCATACTGATCGAGAATCTGACTTGTGGATTTAATCATTGATTATTCTCAAATCTTATATCTACTTAAATAAGTGATAATCATATGTTATTTAACAATTTTTTCTATACACACAACTAAATGTATTAAATAAAGGTCAGCATGTTTTATTTTGATCAATAAAATTTGTATTAACATAAAATTGTAGCTTTGATTACGAGACTCTTATTCACATGATAGATTGGTTTTTGGTTTCAACATGTTGCGTAAAAATATAATCAACATTCATGGGTATTTGAGAAAATATTCCATATTGAGGTCGAGTTTGGTTATTACCCCTTGAAAATGTCAAGACAACTAAGGTAAAAACCATGCGAGACATTCTGACACACCCGGTGGGACCCAAAACCCTTGTAAATTTGTCATTTCATCATCATTTTAACATTGTTTTCCACTGACTGCCAATCGCTCGTGAATGGCTTAATCACTTGTGATTCTTTTGAATTACTAGCGATTCCCTTTGTTTAATTTTCTCTAACAAATTTCATCAATTTCCAGTCTCTTTTCCTTCTATTTCCTATTGTTTTAACAAAATCACGCTTTTTTCATCTCTCGAAACTTTGCTTCTCGCGGACTTACTAAGTAAACAACTTAAAATTGCTAAAAAGAAAACTATAAAAATATTAGAGTAATCTCACGGTGAGTCTCAAACAAATTTCTTTTTTTCCATCTTGCATCATTATCGTTTGTCCTCATAAAAATTGACATCTCATTTTGGGATTTAAAATGAATTAGCACATACTTCTTAATCATGTAGTCCAATTAGGAAAGAATTTTTGTTTCCTTCACTAATTTCTTCCCCTCACACACAACCAAACCACTTTAAAATAAAAATTCATCAAAAAAATCACACCTAGGTGAAACTCGATTGGGATTTCATCACCCAATAGGGAAGCCAACTCGGGTTCTAGCCGAGTATAAGCATTCACTTTGTCGGTATATTTTGGCTTAGTACCCAACTCCCTTATCTCGGTGGGACCGTGGAGGGGACCATGGAGGGTAGACCCCAATATCATGCCCAGTCTCGACAACAATAAAAAGTTGTGCCTCACGTACCTTCAAGTTTATGAGGGACTCCTCTTTTAAACACACCTGAAACCAACTTTAGATAGCCATTTATCAGGACCCTTGTAACCCCTTTTTCACATTTCCTCTTTCATAATTAAAACAACATAAGAAAAAATACTTTTCTTTCCATTTCTTGTTGTTTGATAATTAACATGATTAGTTATTAATCATCTACTTTTTATTTTGTGTATGTTTGTTTATTATGGTACTTACTAGACAACAAACATGTAATCAATCATTTAAAAACATGTCTAACTCAACACTTGCATTTCAACTTCAAGCCCCACTTCGCACTACACCACTTCCAACCACAATTTATTCACCTATGCAACCACAAATGTTACTTTATCAAAAAAATACATCCAACCCCTTTTCTAACATACAAACATGGAATGAATCAGGGAATGATTATACCAATGAAATAGGAAAACAATTCTTTTACTTTCCACAACAAAACCAAGGACAAATTCTCTATACACCTGAGTCACAACACTTGTTCCCTCCCACTATAGCTGAACTCCCATTTTACAATAGGGGTGATCCATTTTTCAAGGAAATGTTAGATTCAAATCCTATTGCTCTCAATGCCTACCTAGCAGCAAGAAACGTATAAATGCAACCGTTCACACCTCAGTCCGTAACACACACTTATCAACCCCCATCTTCTGCCACACAACTCATAGGTCAAGAACATGTTGTCTAGCATTTGTTTCCTTACACTTCAAATCAACTCAAACACTAAACACCAGTCAATCCTATAACACTACTAACTCTACCAATCCTTTTGACACATCGAATGAATGAATTTTTACTAATCAACCTCTAACATTCGATATCTCCTCGGCACCCGTTTATGACCTTCATATGATTTCATCCCAAAACACGTCAACACAACAACTCACATCCTTACAAATCCCATCTACAACATCCACACCACCTCCAAGTAGTACCATTGTTGTTGTATCTACTCACTTTGTTTCTTCGTAGGCTCAAACCTCATCATTGGGATTTGTGCCTCTTTCAACAAACCACTACCTCAGTCCAAAATATCACCATGTTTATTCCCATGACAGTACCAATGATTAATACTAGTTCCATTTCCAGCACACATCCCGCCTTGCAATACATGCCACAACCCTCATGACCTTTGATTTCTATGTCACAGTCCATACCATTGTAAAACATCCCACAATACAATATCCCACAACAGAAACCATCATTTTTGCTTCTTCTACACCACCCCAACATATTCCCACATATTCACATCCTCTTACACAAATTTCAACACCATACCAATACATTCAAACTACACAATCTATTTCTTTACAACAGGGTTCTTTCCCTCAACAAAACATCCCTCAGCAAAATATCCCATCGCAAAACATCCCAATACAAAACATCCCATCACAAAACATTCCTTATCAACACAACATCCCTCAACAAAACATTCCTCACCATTAGTATGCACCTCAAAAATATTCTGCAATACAATGTCACACAACATAATATTCCACAACAAAATAACCCTTATCAACCTAACCTCTCTTATCAAAAAAATGTTCCCCAAACAAACATTCCCTACCAACAAAATATTCTATAACAACATCAAGCATATTCGCATCATTCATCTTATCAACCCAACTCATCCTCGAGTCAACAGGATCAAACCGATCCTCTCTAATCTCCCCTTAGCCATATATCTAGTTTGGAGGCTACATCATCCTCATCCAAAAATACCCTTTCCTACGAACAAATTTGTAACAAACCCATTCATCCTTCCGTATAATAAAATCCATATCCCTCGAATTGGGATCTCCTAAGATTATCAAGTTTTGTATAAAAGAGGACCCTCAAAGAACACATTCACACTTTTCACTATGCATGGTATTTGATATCCCCTAGGATTTCATGCTAAGAATGTTCCCTATGTCTCGTGTTGGTCTGCCTTGGATTAGTACAACAACATTTCACAACATTCTTTATTTTATTTCTCACAACTCACCCAACACTTTTTAGATCATTTCTCATAAAATTAACATTAATGATCTCGTATGCCATCGAAAATTTGAAGATGAATTTGTCAATGATTTCATTGCCCATTGGAGGGTGTAACCAATTAACTATCCTTAACATTATCACAGGACATAAAATTGATTGATAGTTTCGATTGAAGCTATGCTAAACAAAATTCATCCACTTTGCGAATCCAATCATTCTAGACCTTTGATGAAGTCTTCACCATGGCCCATAAGTTGGAATTGCAGATCTAGAAGATGGGTGGGTAATACTTCACCCCAAGAAACTAAAAGTATAATTCCCACCTAAATCAACATCTAATATAGATTAAAATAAATCAGTTGTTAATGCCGCTGTGGTCAAATCCACTCCCAAAGAAAATCATGTTGTTAAATGAGGGCATCAATGAACATAATTACACACCCATAGTGGAAACTTACGGTGTGATTTTTCGACAAATTATTCACTTCTAACATCATATCATTTCCACCTATTTGACCTATCAACATATCGGTATCAAAACCCATCTGGTATCGTGATAATGATTATTGTAAAATCCATTGAGTGAATAGTCATGGCATAGATTCTTGTCACACTTTTTATAATGTCCTTTAGGATTTGAATGATAAAGGTGACCTCCATTTAGATAATCCAAATGCACTTCTCGAACCAAAACCTTGATATATTCAAACAACCCTTCTAGGAATCAAACCTCGTCCTCTGAATTACCACAAGCTAATGTCATCCACACCATTAATGCAATAACAAAAATTGAACCCATTTCTCTTTCCACTTTGTTTCGTAGTGAAACAAAATTCACGAAATCCCCACCAGAGGAAAATGAACATGCAATCACAACTACAGAACCCTCCCCCAATCCAATAGCCATAAAAATACTCCCACATCCTTGTCAGTTATTGATTCGACACCTACGAAATTGATACCAACATTTGACAAATCCACGATTTTGAACCGCCACTTACCACTAAGCTCGTTCCCACACCTTTACCGATGTTGTTTTGGGGTCCATGCCTATATCAATGAATACTACTACACCTACACTTGCTCCCAAATTTGTAAACATAAAAATCATATTATTAGAAACATTTTTAGCTAAGTCACCCCCACCTAAATCCACCAAGAATACCAATCATCAACAACTTAAAAAGATAAATAATCCTAAAAATCATGTGGACCGCATCAATCGTATTATTCGAACCCCTCTTTCTTCATTAACATCAACTTCAACAAATACACCGAGCTCATATAAGACTTTGAAGGTAATAAATAAACATGGTATTGTCCAAGTCTTTAAAATTCCTCACTATGATGATAGTTATCATTTATGTGGTCCTCCATGTTTTTTCCCACCTCTTCATCTAAGGGACATACCTTCTTTTGAAGAACCCTTTGTCATGCCAAAACCAAGACCTATAGGATCTCTCAAAAAAAATTTCCTCTAAAACCATAATCAAGAACCCTCGTATGATCCCTCCTTTCTTATACCCGTTAACCACCCCATTATTAAAGGGGAAAACCCCACTCATCATGTTCCTACAGTGATCCCTTATGCCACATCTACTATTATGTAATGGATAGATACATCCGACTCTCCTCAACTTACCCCATACAATCCAAGTATCCTTTGAAATCACAAGCTATACAATACCCTTGTCACCCATTCATTTGAACAACTATGATACCTCCCCAACTATTGAGTAAACTAGCCATAACCAAGCAACTTGTTTCACCTATCCCAATTAGAAATCAATGCCTAGTTGCATTCGGCCCGAAAGGGCGATATGCTACCATTTTATATAATCTATTACAAGATTCACTAATCACATTACCCACTCTTAAGATGTCAAATAATCAGGGTGAAAGCCCACCGGTATTATTTTAATGCCTTTTACGATTACCACGAACACGGGGTCATACCACGTAAGACCAAAAGCCTTCCATTAGAAGATTCAGAAGATTGGTAGTTCACTCTTTCTTCCTTCCCATCCAAATTCATCTTTAACATCAACACCATCAAATGAATATTATCCTAAATCATCTAATCATCAAATCAATGTTGTTCACATCACCACACGCTCATGAAATTACAACAACAAACCCTCTAAATCCAAACAAGAAAAATACACCATCATTATACCCCAGCCACCAGAATCATCAACATCATCTGATAAACCTAAGGTCTCAATTTCATTAGCCCCCAAAGATCCTAATCAACCATCATCATCTAAATCCAAAATTTCAATAAAAACTACCCCTCTTCCTCTCACCACATTGCAGAAAGTAGCCACCAAACAATTACACCAATCCCCTATCAAAATGTCACTCTATGAACTTGTTCAGACATCACCACCTTATAAACAAGCCATGATAGAATCACTTCAATCCATTACAATATCAACTAATGACTCACCCCTCTTACAAATTTTTTAGGTGCTCTGAAAGCATCCACTAGAATATCCTTCAAAATATCTAAAATGCCCACTCTTAGACCATAATACCATGACTTACAACTTTTCATCACTGTTCAAATCAATGATATCTCCATCAAAAGAGTTATGATTGATAGTGGTGTTGCTATCAACATAATATCCTCTCTATATTTTGATCAACTAGTACTACCCAACATGGTTCTTTGTCAAACCCCAGTCCTATTATGATCATTTCATGACACAATCACACCTACACCAGTGCACTCGTCATCTTACCACTTAATGTTTGTGTCAAAACCCTACTAGAAATATTCCACATCATAGAAGGAGAGTTCCAGTATAATATTTTATTAGGATGCCCTTGGATATGCACCATGCATTTTGTTCTTTCAAATCTTCATCGATTCCTTTATTATGAACACGGAGGGAATACTTACATGGCCCCTATTGATCTAAATCCATTTGTTGGCTGCTATATGATGTATCGTCCAAATGATGTATTATTACCTAACTCCATATCCGATTCTTCTTATCAAGCATCCACTAGCACATCAGTGCCTTCTTCCAAACTACTAGATGATTCCTCTATTACAAAAGTTGTGAAACATCTCATTCTTAGGGAATATCACCTTCTTATGATTAACTCTATCACATCACCAAAAATGTATGGTCACCTTGACAAGTAAAAAATGTACAATCTTGATGTGGGAGATGTTAACTCTTATGGGCTAGGATATATTAAAACAAATCTTGTTTATGGCGGGTTTGATAAACCACAATCCTAATCAACCAATTTAAACCATAAAACACTATTCAAATCAAATCTCAAATCCCTTAATAATCCCAAATTTTCTGTATGTATCTACACCGATGTTCATGTAAAAGTTTTGGTGTTAATCATTATGAACAAGGAACACATGAACAACCCATCTTACGTACTCTTAAACCATATGAAAAGAATGGTTTAGGGTATAAAGAATCTACCCCATAAACAAATGAAATCATTGCATACATTCCTAACACTATATCTATCCCATTTTAGTCAACATTGTATCCTTAGGACCACTCACATATAAATCAAGAAAATCCATCAAATCATTACCACTTGTTTCACCAGAAATGGTTGAAGAAGATATACCTACCATGGATATCCTTCAATGTCGATGACGATAAAGAAATTGTCTCTCACATGGGAGCTAAAGTACGCTTTCTTAAGAAATATTTACCATTTGATACATCAAATCTTATAAATAAATCCACTATCAACGTTAACTCAGGGAACCTTGCAAGACTCCCGCATAGTCAAAGTAAGTCAAAATCTCAATCCACAAGAGTTACATGACTTCACCTCATTTTAAAAAAATATCATCAAGCCTTTTCTTGGTCATATAGTGACATTCCCGGAATTGATCCCAACATGGTCGTACATAACATCATCACATATCTTAATGTCAAACCGGTCAAACAAAAGCTTCGTAAAATGCACCCTCATATAGCTCTCCTTGTTAAAGAAGAATTGTAGCATCTCTTATCTTCCAATTTCATCATACCCATTGACTATCCACAATGGGTCTCTAACATTGTCCTAATAACTAAAGCTTCAAACAAAATTTACATCTACACTAATTTTAGGGATCTCAATCTTTCTTATCCCAAAGATGACTTCACTCTTCCAAACATAGATCAACTTGTGGATCTAACAATCGGCCATGAAATTCTTTCCCTTATGGATCGTTTTTAGGTTATAACCAAATCATTATTTCCCTAATGATCAACATAAAACATACTTTATCACCCCTTGGGAATCTTTTATTATCGTGTGATGCATTTTGGGATTAAAAACGTAGGGGAAACATATCAATGTGCTATGACATATATCTTCCATGACCTCATTCAATTTGTTTTTAGGATTACGGTGATGACATCCATGGAAAGTCTAGATCAAGGAAGGATAATCTTGATGTTATTGAATAATCCTTCACTCGTCTCATTCAATTTTGTCTCCACTTGAATCTTGAAAATTGTATCTTTAGTGTCCTCACCAGAAAATTTTTAGGATTCATCATATATCTTCGTGGAATCGAATTTTATCCCACAAAATTTTTCATATCCTCAAAATTCCTCTAGCTTATAAACTTAAACAATTGCGTAGTCTTTAAGGAAAATTGTAATCCATATGACGTTTCATATCACATCTTTCTAACCATTGTTAACCATTTCACCATTTACTCCATAAAGATATATTATTTCAATGGGATTCTAATTGTCATAAATCCTTTGAAAAAATCAAATGTTATCTATTATCACCACTTGTCCTCACTCCACCTCGTGATGGGGAACAATTTTACCTATATATATATTCACTTGAGAAAATGCCCTAGATCCATGCTTTCCCATCGTGACAATCAAGGCCATGAACAAGCTATGTACTACATTAACCACACACTCCTCTAAAGCTGAAAAGTTGTGTTCTGTATTGTATTTTTCCACCTTGAAACTACGACATTATCTTCTTAATCAAAAACATGTGTCGTCACTAGTTTTAACCCGCTTAAAGCCATAAATGCTAAACCTTATCATAATGGCTCATGTTAATGACTTAGTTTGACTTAGAAATCATACCATAGAAATCTATTAAAGGTCAGACCATGTCTGATAAACTTGCTGAAGCACCTCTTTTAGAACAACAAACCACTTAATGAGTTCTTTCCAAATGAATCCATCAATAACACTAACGAATCTGATGATTATGAATTATATTTCATCCCAGTCAAAATGACCCTCTTCTTTGACAACGCTAAATGGTAAAAAGGAGGAGGAGCTGATATTGTTTTCATACCACCTGGAACATTCCCATCCCATTGTCATTTAAAATCAATTTTAAGTGTACTAATAACATGGTAGAATACGAAGCTTTAATAATGGGTTTACAAACGTTATTCTATTAGGTGTCATATCTTGGAAATCTATGGAGACTCACAACTCATCTTCAGTCAAGTTAAAGGAGAATACTAATGTAAAAATGAAATACTTCAAAAATATAAACTTGTTGTTGACTTTCTCCTAGGCACATTCAATCATTATATAATCTAAGCCATTCCATGGTCCTCTAACAGGTTTAGAGACACTATGGCTTCTTTAGGATCTCTTATCCCTTTTGAAATAGGAAAATCAAAGGATAAAATTAAAATTTCCGTAGTCATTCAATGATTATACCATCCTTCACATCAAAATGAGATACCTTCCATAAAAATTATTGACAAAACCCATTGGATTTATGGTATACCCAAGTATCTAATTATCTTATTGAATCTAAAATCCCACTAGATCTAACACAAGGAACTAAGTGATCCTTCCTTAAATGTGTCACTTTCTTCATGGTCATAGGGGAAATCCTTTACAAATATAGTTTTGACGTTATTATACTATGTTGTATCAAGTCATGTGAATCAACTAATGCAATCAAAGAAGTCCATGATGGCATTTTTGGAGGTCATTTTCGTGGTAACATTATTGCTAAGTGTATCATACGGCTTGGTTATTACTTGCCCAATATTACTAAAGATCATTGCAAATATGTGAAAAGTGCATTAAATGTCAACTCCATTATGATCTCATCCACATCCCGAGTCAAACATTGCAACCAGCTCAAGACTTATGGCCTTTCTCTCAATGGGGTTAGACCTCATTGGTGAAATCAATCTGAAATCATCTCAACAACATCATTCAATCATCACTACAACTGAATACTTCACTAAGTGGGTTGAAGAAATTCCTTTGACTTCAAAAAAGTTTGGACCCATCATCAAATTCATATATCAAAACATCATATGTCATTTTGGAATTCCACATAAGCTTATCATAGACAATGGAAAATCCTTTAAAAATAAGGAGGTTAAAAAGATCTATGATACTTTCAATATTAAACTAAGATTCTCATCACCAGACTATCCTCAAGAAAATGGAAAAGCAGAGTCTTCCAACAAAACATTAACAAAATCCTCATGGAAATGGTAAATGACACAGAAGGAATCGACACATTCAAATCATGTTTTCTCTTTGAACTTATCTAACAAGTATCTATTCACCTATTAGAGCTATGCCTTATTCATTCGTCTATGGCTCAAAGGATTTGTACCCTTAGAAATTCAAATCCCATCACCCCATGTATCTTTAATGATTTCATCCTTGATGAAGAATACCACAAAATCATCTTACACAACTAGACTTCTTTGGATGAAAATTACCTAACAGCTATTTAACATCACCATGTTTATAAAAACACATTAGTAGAGCATATAATGAACATGTCAAAGAACACATGAAATCAAAATCGGTGACCTAGTACTCAAGCAAAATCAAAATGTGACTAAATTAGAATGAAGTAAACGTGGGAAGCTCACCCTTATTGGATTGGCCCCTAAGTTATCATTGACAAATATGGGTCAAGAGTGTATTGTATCACTTCTCTTGATGGGGAACCTGAACAAGAGCCTCTAAATGGTTTGCACTTGCGCCTTTCTACTGTTAAATGATTGATTGTCATGATGACAGTTTTGGTCAAACATTATCATTCCATCGTAAACAACAAACACCTTTTTTAAAAATATCCTCTTGAACCATTGCATTTATACATGGGGCATATGAATATGTGTCACTTATACATTTATCCCCTCCTTAATGGATGATTTATTAGGGTATTGCTCGTAGCTCAAAATATACATATAGATGCTTCTTGTTAAAATCAAAAGTAAATAGTCGATCCATCAAGGATGGTTATTTGAATATCATATTGTCAAAATAAAATTAGATAGATCCCTCGAAGGATAACTACCACTTCAAATTCATGGAATGATCCCTTGAAGGACACTGTTCGAATCAAAATTAAAGTGTAGATCATACCCACGAAGGATGGATACCTATGAAAAAGGCTTCCCATTTTGATCAGACACGTAAATATATCAAAATATGAGAGCATCCAAGAAATCTTCCTGCATCGATTAGCTTTATAATAAGTAAGCTTCCCACATTAATCAGTTTACTATGTAAATTTTCTTATCATAAAGAGATAGGGTAATGATTCACTTTAATTTTGTCAAAAAGGAGAACCATTTTTCCCTATAAAATAATGTATACATGTCATCCTTTCATCCATTTTGTTTAATTCCACCATAATCAGTATCAACTCTCCACTGATAGTCTCATTTAACAATTTAAATGGTTGCAAGTGCAAGCATAATCAAAACCCATTACGTGTATATTATTCAATGGGGAATTTTCCCTTTCCACTTTTACTTTATTTAAATTACATTTGATTCACATTTTTCTAAGATGATAATCACATAATCAAAACATAAACATAATCACATCTGTCAAATATTTCATGCAACACATAGGATGTCATAAACACAATAATAATCACAAAGAATCATCTAGTCATCATTGTCCTTATCATAATGACCATCATATAATCATCAACATAATTAACATCATCATCATGTTTGATAAAATGTATAACCACATCATTCATGTAAAATCAAGAGTCTAACATAAAACTAGAAATCAACACCATCACATATATATCAAAGTCCAAATGTCCACACAATCAATATAATGTAATACATAGGAAAAATGGCTTCTATGAGCCTACAGTAAAATGGTAAAATCCATCAAACTAGGATCGGGAGTGCCTCCCAAGACAACAACAACAAATCCTCTTGTACTATCATCCCCTCGTGTCGGTCTCCAAGGTGGGTGTCCCACACTCACCACCTTGTCACTCGCCTAGTTGCTACTACATTTCCCCCTTGGCGGCTATGTGATCAACATAAAATGTAGCGTCGAGGTAGTTCTTGATGATCATTTCTACACAATAATCTTGATCTATCTTCACATCCTCATAATGGGATACCATGATCATACTAAAAGATCCTACAAATGGCCTTCTCTTTCTCGACCAATGCTAATAACTCCATCTTAGAATTAGAAGGCCCTATGATCACCAAGGCATTCTGAAGGTGTCTCTTTGGGTCTTGTACTGTCCCTCTCGAAAAAACCTATACAAGCCGTGTCCAAGCCCATCATGCTCTATAATAAATCCATCTCTCTCTCTAATGAGAGTATCCCACACTTCTATCAATTCATCTCACTCTCTGCGAGTGACATCTCTCTCGGCCTCGATACGGCCTTCTTGGTCGTCCCAGAGTAACATATAGATCTATAGATGTATCACCCTCCACTCGCTCCTCCTCAACCTCACCACCCTCATTGGTTACTCCTCGACTCAAGCTCGCACCCGTCTAACTCGATCAAGATTCCCTCTTTGTAGCACTTGTCCTCTCAAAACCATGCAATGAATAGGACCACCAAATTTAAAATATGGGGTGACTCCTACATCATCAATCGGTACTATGATACCATCGTCATCCTGGACCCATCACTCCTATCTCATCAACAGGTGGGTACTGGCCTAGTCATAACTTCTTGTGGGTTCTCATTATCCCCGCCATCTCGTACTATATAAAATCTGGATCCTCGGGTATACCCCTGAATCAACCCAAAGCTGTCTCCTCACCCGACTAAAGCGTATCGATCATCCTCTCTAGCCCCGTGGCCATGTACCCAAGTATCCTTCTCTGCAAACAAGATAGATCCCTAAAACACTCGGTTAATCATGAAACTCAACGTACGAAGCCAAATCACATCTCCCACCTGTAATCCCGAAATCAAATCCTCGTAATAAGTAGGCCGCTTGGCCTTCCTAGAAAAGACCTTAAATTTGGTTCCACCTCATGAAACTTGGATGACTTGCCTCACTCTAAATGGAAGACCAATAACAATATTCTCATGTGCCCAACACTGTAGTAAGAAACCAACATCGATCTCATAATGCTTGTGGGCCATCCAAGCCCAGAGATCTCTATATGTCTGTGCCAATAAAGTAGGTGCCCACTCAAAAACAATGTGTTTCTTCATCATCTCTGCAACCAATCTGGTCACTATCCATGGGAATCGACCTCCCTTTGAATCTAGTAGTAAAAGACATGAAATCTCTATCATCATCATGGTCATCCATGATAACCCTCTCTACTAGCATCATATAAATCTTGATAGTCAAAATTCCTTGATGTGTGTATAATACCCACAACATCACCTTCATATAAATGTTGCATAGTGTCCGCTCTCTCTGTAGTTGAAATACAATAAATAAGACCCCCCTCACTAGTAGCCTCATAATCAAATGAACATCCTCAAGTGTGATATTCATCTCTCCTATGGGTAACCAAAGTGTGTTAGTGGAAGGATTCCACCTCTCCAAGAATGCAAGGATCAAACTATGACATCTTTGCACTCTCTTAAAGTATCTCATCCCACCAAACCCCATAGCCTCTAGATGCACCCAATCATCATCAGATAGATCCTCCCTCACCTCATCCACCATTAAGGGGATGTGGTCTCATATGGTCAACTGGGCATCCACGTGAAAAATACAAAAACAAAAGCAAACATTAATAAAGATGTAGATAATAATAAACACTCACAACCATAAATTATCTTTATAAAACACAATTCTAATAAACAAACATGTGAAATTTTATCCTAAACATCCAATGAAGCTAAGTACATTTATCAAAAATCACTTTTTTAACACAAAACAAACATTTATCAAAAATCATTTTTTTTAACACAAAACAAAAAATATTTGCATGACAAGTGAATCTCTAGCAATTCACCTCAATCGCTAGCGATTAGCCTCAATCACTAGCGATTAGCCTCAATCGCTAGCCATAGAAGCAATCACTAGTGATTCTCCTCAATGGCTAGTGATTAAAGCGATCGCTTAGCGATTCATGTAATTTTTCCATATAGAATCCATGCACCACGATACGGCTCTAAATCCTTAAAACTACAAGAAAACTAAACTAAAATAGAATTAGAGCTTACCTCAACAAGGACGGGATTTCATTTGCGGCTAGATGAGGCCATTTGACACCTTTTTTTCTCAAAAAACACATATTTATTTCACTCTTCCAGTGTCATTTTATCGTGTACAGTATAAAATAAGAAATAAACAAACCATTTGGGTATTTATACCCTTGATTTTCTTGAAAACCCAATCACTAGCAATCATCGTGATCATGATGATGATTGTGTCAAGTGCCAAAGATTCCCCCATTTTAGGATTTTTTTATCCTTCCCCATCCAACAAAAAAACAAAAATATGCACTAGTGTGCCATGCCTCTAAAATAGGCCTTAGCCCATGGAAATATTTCGTCAAAACAACATAAGCACAACATCGGGATTCACCATATGTCTATGGGAGACAAGCCCTTTGGCCCCCATCACTTGGTCTTTTCCCCATTTATCTGGTAAGAATCATATGTCCGTAGGCATTGAGCCCTTTAGCCACCCTGACACTTGATTCCCCAACATCATGCTTTGCACCCTTTTCGATTAGGAAAAGCCTTTCTAAAACACAAACACAATGGTGCTTGTTGTATTCCACTACAATGGATTCACCCATACCCACAAAATTTTCTTTCATCATTTTTGTCCGCAATTTTCGAAAATTGCCGACAAAAAAGAAAATGTGACACGAAAATTTGTGCCGCCTTAACCTAAACAAGTCTCGTGACTATAAACGACACACTTGCGACATTTTTTTATATCATCCCCCTTTTTAAAATTAATTTCTTGCTTCATATTCCTAAAGTCTCAAATAATTATTCAAATGATTAAAATATATAAATGGATATTATCCCCTCACACCTCACCTTTAGACCTCATCTAGTCTGCCACAACACCTCACCGAGTCACATAACAAATTACTAAAATCACACCAATCACCTTCCTAAATTAACTTATTTTCTAATTAATCAAATATAATAAAATCTAACTCCTCCTAAGGTTAATTTTAGGGGTGAATTTTCATTAAATAGATAATATTAGGATTTTTCAAATTAGAAATTGGTTATTTTTCATTTCCGTGCGATAGCATGTTCACTAAAAATTTAAGGGACATAAATATATTTGTCCATTTCATTAAGGGATAGAAAATGTTTGTATATTTGCCATTATGTTACCGGATGACAACATAATATATGTTGTCGGCCGGTAACATAAAATATGCTACTGAGCAATAGCATATTTTATGCTACCATTCGACAACATATATTTATGTTGTTGGTCAATAACATAAAATATGTTACCATCCGGTAATATAAAAAAATTGCATATGTTTTTGGCCAACACCATTATTAAAATTCGAAAACAATTTTCTTTAGATTTGCCATCATTTCGAAACTCATTTTCACATATTCGCCAAGGAATCTATAGAAATTTTTAAGGGGAGGGGTCTTAAAATGAACCTTGACTCCTTCCCACCTCCAAATAAGTTATCTCATGTTTTTCTAACCTCCACCACATCAAACAAACTTGAAACCCATCATTTGGAATGGAAAACGAAGGAAATCATTCGGTTTCTAGTGAACTAAGATTTCACCAAATCGTCAATGATTTACCAAATAGTCGATGATCTATAAGTATAGTTTTTTAGACCCCATTTGCATCATAAATACAAAATTCTTGTAGGTACATTTGGCCACTTTCTCAATCCACCAGTGTTATCCAAAATTCACCCCTCAAGGTAAATTTTGATAACATGCATCAAATTCTTCAGTCTCGAGCAAGTAGAATTGATTCAAGGCCCAAAATCATGTTTTTGGGGTCCCTTGGCTTCTCTCTAACTTCCCCATCCAAGGAAAAAATCCAACAAGTTAGAAAAAATTGAAAAATCCAAAAATGAAGTCGCGGGCTTGTTTTAATGAAAAAAATGAAAAAGCTAAAAATTGAAAAAATATATTATTTTGCCGATTCCTTTGTATTTCGCCGCAAACTTGAGTACGAAGAACCTTGGTATGATCCATAGTGGTATGACAAGGCTATGGGTTGTACCATTTCGGATCGTCTGAGGTTTGTCATACCAAGTTCATGCGAAAATACAAAAGAATCGACAAAATCGAGATATTTTATCCCAGTGCGATCTGCGGGGACGGTTGAGACGTCGAGATGTGTGGATGTGAAAACCCTATTTTTCTGCAAGTTAGTGCATTACAGGTAGTGTGGATAGTTTTTTTCAGATGGTCAGGACAAAAGTACGCGTGGGACGACCAAAGGCGAGATCGCGCACAAGGAGCCAAGCTAGATGGGATGCGGCCGATGCAGAAGTCAACGACCCTCATGGCTTGGTCAACATTGGATGTGCAGGGATGAGAAATCCTAAATTAGGTGATGCAGATGAAAGTTTACGGGACAGTCGGGACACGCAGACCCGATTTTGCTGAAATAGCCGCAACAAAGAAGAAAAGTCAAAGTTTGACCTCCCGAACTTCAAACAGCCATAACTTTTGACTACGAGCTCTGATTTTCATAAAATTTGACTTTATGGAACATGCATGATGTCCTATATGTAAAAATATTAAAATATAAGAAACGTGTTCAGCTCCAGAAAGTTAATGCTCATTCCCGTCAAATGACAAAAAATGCCTAACAGACCTAAAATAGCTGCTCGCACTCAGAAGGCCATAACTTTTGCAAATCTCAACAAAATCACACAAAATTGGTATCTTTGGAATCATGTTTCCGAGCCCAATGCATAGAAATAAAGAAATTTTGTATTTTATTAGAAATCAATGGATATTTTTCATAAAACGTGGCCAGATTCATGACAGTGTTTTATTTGGTAGTTGGGAGTACAATTAAGAGGCATGGTCATCATTCTTTCTCTGCTGCAATGCCTAGGATAGTATGGGAGTATTTTGCAAGTAACATACAATAATTTCACTCCATTTAATGCATCTTACAAGTGGTTGAAGGACATATTTCGGGATTTCCATTTTCCCCTTCTCTCTCTCTTCTCATTTTTCTATAAATTGGAATGTTGGGCTCATTGTAAAGGAGGGAGTTTCATTGTAGCAAAGATCTATCAAAATTTATTTGTAAAGCCAATGTGCTATAGACCCTTGTAGTGGAATCCTTGCATGGTGATTCAGGCCCTTATCTTGTAATAGACAATCAACTGTGCATATCATGAAGTAATAAAATACAAGTTTGTGGATGCATCTTCCCCTCGCTTTGTGTTTGTTTACATTCTTCTTGCTCTTTCAAAATTCAGTGCAAGAATATTGTGTCTATTTTTATGCTCTTGTAAGGACTCATTATTATTGTGCATGTATGAAATATTGTTGTGAATGCATTTTGCTAGATTGCGGAGAATTGTTATCACCCCTTCTAGTGTGCACTTTGCTTCCACGTATCTCACATGTTGGAAGACTACTCTCACACTATTCCTTTTCTGTTGTATCACCGCTATAGTGTAGGCTTTAATTTTTATGCATTCTCTCTCCTTGGTCCCTTGGAAGTTAGACTAGGAAAGTTAGTTTTTCCTCCATTAGAGTAGATTGTGGCAGGTAGTTTAGGAGCAAGAACCAACTTTTCTCGGAGCTCTATCTCAAGTAGCAAGTCCCACAACTTGGAGATAGAACTCATGTTATCCAATCACACCATGAGCTCAAGTATATTCACTTGTGTAAACATAAGGGTGATGTGATCCAGTGATAACACCAAGCATTCAAGTATTTAGCATCAATAAACTACAAGGTAACGCTTCTTTTAGAGCATTAGAGTCGTCATTAAATTGCTTTAGGCGCTCACCCTTCAACCACCCATTTCCGTCTATCAGTCATACCAAACATTCTACAAGGTAAAATATTTTGTTTTATTCATTTTAAATCACTATAATTAGGTACGTTCTTTCTTATAGTTCCTTTATATGTTACAAATACTTTGTTTTTGGTGAAATTTAAAGTTATATCATTAATTTTGGCTCTGTTTAAAAAATAATCTAATTTCATAGTAATCACTAGGGATTACCTCAATCGCATGTGATTCCCTTGAATTGCTAGTGATTCCTGTTATTTCTATCTTTTTATTGTTTTTCATTCAACCTAAATAAAATCAATGCATATTTTTGGTTATCTATTAATACCTATCTAGTTTTATGATCTCATATGTTATCGGGATACTCTAACCTCCATACAAATGATTATTTTTCTCTTCTCCATCATCCATTCCATTGGGAGCAATATGAACTACTTAGATTTAGATATGTGTGCCATCTAGGATGCCTCGTTTAATTGTATCGAAGCCATATTTTCCACTACATAGTGTATGAAGGAGAAAATTGATGCCTTTTGGGAGGCTTACGATGAGATATTAATATTACGAGAGGATCTCGCTCAACTTGAACCTTGTTTCACAAATGGTCTTGAACATTTGGAGGAGGACTACTTGCATGGATTACAATGCGGCTCCGCCATCAAATAAACATTTTAAGCTCCAAATCCACCTTCGTACAATGATATTATTCTTTGGAAGAAGACTTAGAATTCTTCGCCAAGGATCACATCTCTGTCCCTAACTCTGATCTGATAGAAGAAGAAGAAGAAACTACCAATTCTGCTGAATCTCATTCCCCTGGCTATGAAAATCTTTATACTGATCAAGAATACGAATTGTGGATTTAATAATTGATTATTCTCATATCATATATGTACTTAAATATGTGATAAGCATATGAAATTTAAAAATCTTTTCCATACACACAACTATATGTATTAAATAAAGGTCGGAGTGTTTTTTCTTGATTAATAACATTTGTCTTAACATAACATTACAACTTTGATTAAAGGATTCTTATTCATAGGACAAACTGGATTTTTGTTTCTTAACACGGTGCATAAAAACACAATCAAAATTCATGGGTATCCGGAAACCCCGCCATATCAAGGTCAGGTTCAGTTATTACCCCTTGAAAACATCAAGATAACCAAGGTAAAAACCACGCGAGACACTATTCATGCAATTGAATACAATAGAAGTATAAATGATGTTGCAAGCTTGTTTTATTCCTCCAAGAGGTTATCTAATTCATAGATATCACTCTGTCGGATAGGGTTGATAATATTACAGATTGTGGGTTTTATCTTTTCTTTGTTCTTTCCTTTCTTTGTTTTATGTTTTTATTCTTTGTTTCTTTTCTTTTTGTGTCTATTTCTTTTCTTTTAAATTCTCTTTCTTTTCTAAATGAGCTGATTGGTTTTCCCATAATTTAAGGTTTGTTTATTATAAACGATTTAAGGCATAAACTACCCTACACTTAGAGTTTTTCTAAGTCCTTTATACAATTAAAGTTGGTTCGATTCCATCTTAACCTTTATAATAGGTAAAATGGTTGATTTAATTATCGGTACATTTTTTTTGACAACACAATGAAAAGCGCACATGAGTGACATATGGTGGTGATGGATGAACTATGGCCTAAGCACTTGATGGAGAAGAGGATCCAAGTGGATTAGAAACTCTCTCGCAAGGTAGAGGAGAAACAGATTGCTCACTTTAGCAAGAGCCAAAATATATGATTCCCTTTTCCTCTAATTGTTGCAATCTGTCACAAAGGGCAAGACAATCGTTATCCCTATGGCCATTTATGCGATGATAATTACAGTATGGTTGATCACGTTGATATTGTAGCCTATGTTGTGGATGATGTTGGTTGGATGGTAAGTGAATTAGACACTTTTCAAGTAAGGTAAACATTACATCATGGGGTCTAGCATGATGGGAGAAATGCAATGGTTCACACGACAAAGATGTAGGAGGAGTAGCTGTCATGGAGGAGGAGAAGAAGTATGTTGTGGTGGTGGAGTAGGTTGAGCATGTTTTCTTTTCTTAGGAGGAAAAGGTGGAGACTATGTAGGATGCTCAACCAATTTTGATGGAGGAGGACTAGACGATATAATAGAAGTAGATTTATGTGGAGGGTGAATTAATTTCGATAAAAGAAGGTCCTGCTTTGTAGTTATAGGAATTTGTAGCATAGAAGAATGAATGAATCACATGTATCATACTACGAATCTTTGTTTGAGCATAGGAATCAAACCATGATAGAAAATGAATTGTTTCTCAAGGTCTATAGGTTAGAATACTAGTTGATGCATACATCGCATTAAATCATATATATAATCCTTAATAGATTCTGATGATCCTTGATGTAGAGTAGGTATGCGATCATAAGTGACTCTAGGGCCATTGTTGATGATGAAACAATGGAGGAAAGTGTCCTCCATATCATAGTAAGTACTAATGGACCCAAAAGGAAGATGAGTGTACCACTATAACACCTCATTAATGAGACTATGTCTAAAATCCTTAAGTAATAACCTATCATTGGAATAAGAGGTCATAGCCATGCGGTAATGTAATAGATGAGCATGAGGATCACCAATACCATTAAAGAAAGTGAATGTGGTCATAATAAATTCCTTAGGGAATTATGAATTATGAATATTCTTTAGAATAGGGTTATCATGTAATGAGTTGTTATCAATAAAAGCATAAGTAAGCCCTACTTTCTATAGTAAGAGACTAAAATTTAGATTGTAATTGACCTACCACATGTATGAGAGATGTGATATCCTGTGAAGGAATAGTAGAAGATTTAAATAACTCATTAAGAGCTTGTAATTTTCCATTGTGGGTGATCATAGGAATATCAAGAGATGATATAGGAGATTTTGATGCTAGGGGAACACCGAGGATTAGGTTCGAAGGAGATATAGTAGATGATGTAGACAAAATATCTATAATAATGGTGGGACTAGCATCATAAACATCCCTAAGAGATGAGGTGATCGATGGAGATACCTCTATAGGAGAAGATGACCTAATAGATGTAGATGATGTAATAGGAGGAGATGAAATGGTAGGAGATAAATAAGTGATAGATGAAGGTGACTCATGCATAGTAATAGATAATAAATCATGTAAAGGTAGTGATGGAATAGGTGATTCACACTTAGTAGTATGAAAATAAGGAGAAAAATCACTAACAACTACCTAATCATGATCAGATAAAGACTCGGAAATGAAAATATCACTAAGGACATTATCAATAGAATCATCAACATAGTATAAAAGAGAATGCAAACTAGTATGAGATATATCATGAGAAGCAATATTAGATGTAGGAGAGTTTTGAGATGAAACTACAATAGTATTCTGAGTAGAAGAAGAATCAGTATGCACATGTGAATGATGATCAATACCAAGAAAATAATCAATAAGAGAATCATCTAAAATTTCCTTAGAGAGATCAGGAGGATCACTAGTAGCCGTATAGCATGGTGTACAACGAGTGAAGGCTATATGATCCTCAAAAATGCTAATGCCAATAGGAGAGTCTTCAAAGCGAGTAGGCACATATTATTGACCATCTAAGAGTTCTTGTTGAGTATGAGTCGGCGTAGGAATAAGATTACCATAGAGAGTCGTGAGCTCAACAATGGCAGCCTCATCATATATAGGGTTGACACTAAAATGAGACATGATGGGTGAATAAGATGAACTATTCCTATCCATTAGGGTTTGAAGTGGATCATAGGGAAAAATATTTTGAAGTACAAGTTCACAAAAAATATTAACTAAAATACAAAATTTAGATCTATATTCTAAGTTTATATAAGCATATATAGAAATGGAAATAAATTATATAAGCTCAAATATTGATGCTTAATTTTTTATTTTGATATTTAAATGAAATAGAAGGGATAAGGCACTAACCTATAATTTACTTACCTCACTCTATGTTGGGAATGACCAAGATGATGTATAGATGGAAGGAAATATGATGGAATGACCTTGAAAATTACAACAGTGGTGATTTTCCTAGACTCGGGAAATCGGAGGAGGACTTGGGCACCTATGGCTGCCCTAGTCTACATTATGGGCACTATGTTCTACGAGAACATCTCGGGGCCTGAATTTGGTAGTGTGTTTATATCTTTACAATGTCTCGAACTTTATCGCATGGATATCGTAGTATATTTTCTTATGAAGTTGTAAACATGCAATGAAGATTCACTTGCAAAACCCCATACAAAGCATCAAAACCCTAAAAAATAAAGATGCATATGAAGGGGTTGAACCGAACTTACCAGCTTAAGGTGGCATTACAACTAAGCATTGTACTACATTCTAGACCTAATGTAGTTACGTGTGTTTTCTATGTGCAATGATGTGCCTAGGGTGCCCTAGTGCCAATGATGCAAAATAGGGGAAACTAGCTAGATGTAAATGCAAAATGGTGTATGGAATAGAATATAATTCCCTTTCCTATGTAGTGAGTGTGATGCAATGATTCCCAAATGTAGTCCCTTCCCTTAGTAGATAGCTAGCCCTTAGTAGTTAATATTCTACTCATAAAATAATGATTATGCTATGTTTATATACGAGATCTCTTGCTCAAATTTTGACACTAATGACCTTACATGCCAACTAGTACCTAGGGAAATGAGAGGGAATACCGTAAAGACTAACCTTGAAACTATAAATTAGACTTAAGTTTTCCAGGACCATGACACCTAAAATAAGGACTAGGGCACCCATTGGCTCTCGAGAAATGACTAAATTGTGTAAACAACTGACAAATGTGCAAGACAAATGACAATGACGCATTTGAATAACGATGGGTCATTAGTGAATAATTTTATTACGTAAGATCCATATATTAAAAAACATACTTGGCAGCATAATTTTAATAGTAAGTGCGTGATTTTATGATTACAATATCAAATAGATTATTTAACATTTATATTTCAGTATATTTCAATTATTACATTGTTGTACTTCTTAGATTAACTTCTAAAATCTAGATTTTAGTTAATCACATATAAACAACCGACGAATGGTGAAAGATAAATGGAAGTACACTTTGAATCCTTTAATGGAATAAAGTGTAGAAGTGGAGTAGATTCTTTAGATATTGTTGATTTCATGAAAATGATTCTTGACAACCGTGAAAGGGGATAGTGAATGGTTTTATTCGTTTCCCACGATCATCTAGGAAAACAAGGAAGGATAAGCCACATAAATAAACAGCAAACACACTAAAAGGTGAAGGATATGTTAGGTAAATATGTATATATAATTATGAATTATATTATTTATTGTCTACCACTTATGTGTAATACCATCCATCGATGGATTTAATACTAGGAGATATTTACCAAACAAGGATACATATTGTTCACTCATATGGAGAAAAAAGAGTTGAGAAAGAAATTACAAGAGTTTCTTGACAAGAGGTTGATCGTAGAATATTTGAGCATAGTTTTAGTACCTACAAGAATAGCACCAAAAATGAGGGGACTATATATTGTTTAATATTTCCAAAGGTAAGAATGGAGATGCAAAGGTAAGAATTTGGGAAGGTGTAGTAGGTTGTTTTAGTGGCGTGAGTGAAGTTTATGGTGGTAGCTTGTAACTATCGGCATAAAAGTGGTTTTTTCCTCTACCGAGTTCTTAGAAGTGAGAAATAAATCTCAAAATTGACTTTATTGTGCTCGTTGGTACGTGTAAAATTTACGTGGTGGCCTAATCTATTCATGGAAATTGGGGAAGGGTCCTAAGATGACATTCTAGGAATTAGTTCAGAGATTAAGGGAAAAGCTTCATGAACAATCGTTAAGAAGAAAAACATGTCGTAAACCTTATCAAAATTCTAGTTAAGAAACGATGGAGAATAAATTTCTCATTTTTTCCCGAAATGGATTGTTTGACTTTGGCTAGTTATTTGAACTTATAGAGGAATATTTCCTATTTATCTATGTGTTATTTAGGTATCTTGATATTTTATGAAGAAGTTGTGTTCTATCCTAAGTTATGTACTAGACCTATTGGATAAATTGGTGTTTAAGGGATAATGGAATTCATTATAGATTTATATTGTTGTTTCAGATCATTTTTATCCATTAAGAGCTTTGTGGATGGCTATCTTGTAAGACTAGTTTTTGGGTGAAAATGGCAATTTTTGTAGTCTTGATTACATAAGTGTTTTGTTCGTGTTTAAGTATAAGTTGTGATACCTCATGAATTTGGTTATGAACTTGAGGTCATGATGTTTCCATCCATATTTCATACTTTCATGGTTGAGGTGTTTTGGTACTTGTTTTTTCTTCATGTTTGAAGACTAGTTTTGTAGGTCACAAACCTAGTGAGAGCATTTGTTCCAAATGATGTTGTCATTGCATGAGACAATGGTTTAGAGTTTAAGAATGTTATAGGAGGAATGGAGTGGACTTATAAAACATGTATAATTTATTTCAGAAGTACGGTGAAGGTCATGCTAGCTAAAAATGACTTAGTTTTGGTGAGAGGGCAGTTTTGGTGCTTTAGGGATTTGTGTGTCCTAATGAAGGATTTGATTTTGTAGATGTTATTTCTAACCTTATTGATATTTTATGTGGTTTTTTCATAATTTTTTCATGTTTCTTTAAGTTTATATTCCCTATGATGGCTGACCTAGATGATTTATTATCTTAATTCATGTATAAAAGAAAATTGTTATGCCTATTTATTGTAGTTGAGAGAGGATGGAAAAGTGTGAGCGAGAGGGGTGTCTCTAGAGGTTTAGAAGGTATTTTGTACCATCAATAGAAGGTAGATATTTTGGTATGAAGATATAAAAATTTGTGAGATATGGTGTCGAAGTTCAAATGACCTAATCAGCTTGATGAAGAAGTTCTTGAGTGAGTAAGGTTAGAAGCAAGTATTGAAGAAGTTTGAAGGAAGGAGAGCTAAATTTCTATCATCATCAGTTGTTGGTCCAAAATTATAGAGGTGAAAAAAATAAGGTGGCTTTATTTGGTGTTGAATCATCCATGGGGTTCTTTGTAGGGTTGTTTCTCTACTAAATCTAAGGGTTGGTGCTCCTTGTGGGATTGGTGCCTCACTAAATTTAGGGGTTCGTGCTCCTTATGGGGTTGGGGCCTCACTAAACCTAGGGGTTGGTGATCCTTTTTGGCTTTGTGATCATTTTTAGGTTGGTGCTCAAATAAATTTGAATCATTACTATAATGAAGCTTTGTTTTAGTTAGTTTGTTACCCTTGAGGGTTTCTCACTTATATCTGGTGTTCATGTGTTCTTGTGTTCTCATTTCCTCATTTAATGGTTATGTTTCTTAATAATGTATGCTTAATGGTTAAGTTTAATTGAATGGTTGGTGGATATAAGTGTTTAAGATAAAAAATTGTATTTCCCATTGATTCCCCCCAGCCCTCTTAGTGGTTGTTCTTCCAACAACACACTACTCCTCTATGAATGTGTTGATGTTTGAATAATACAATATGGATATGCCTCCTCATATCATATTGTAATTGTTTCTACAAAACTAAAACACTCATTCATTACCTATGAGGTGACACTACAATGAAAGTGTCATTCTATTAATTATTTTTATTCATATGCTAATGAAGGTGCGATAAAAATGGAACTGTAAATGGATCAATGCGTGCACATGCACGCACGTGCACGTGTGTGTGTGTGTGTGTGTGTGTGTGTGTGTGTGTGTGTGTGTGTGTGTGTGTGTGTGTGTGTGTGTGTGTGTGAAACATGGTTAAGATTATTATTCAAATACAATATGTATGCTCATAAATTCATGCTCAAAGTGAAAATTTATATCTATTTACTTATTCAAGATATTACTCTTGTATATGTTGAAAAAAGTGGTGATGTCCTATATGGACCTCACATCTCTTGACTATACTAAAATCCATAGGTTTTTGAAATTATGCAATGATGGTGGTGACACATCTAGGAAGTGCTTTGGTGATTGAGAGATGGTTTGCACGGCTGTGGATAATGGATTTGGTGGGGCACTTGGTCCTCTGGGATTTGGAGTGCTTAGCGAGATTTGGTTCTGCTTCCCCTATTCATGTGCCACGCCCTTGCTTCCCATTCTTTACTGCAAGTGGTTCTGAGGGTCACATGGAGGATGATATTGGTGGGAGAGGATCATCATGTGAATCTATGTAGCTGTAAAATATTTCTTGAGGTAGATAAATCCTCTGTTCGAATCCTGTCAGGCTATGAAACATGAAAATTTGTATCCCACTATATTTTGTGGAGAAGATGCATTGAAATCAAAGACATATTTCAAGGAGAATGGAATCATCTATAGATTCAAAATATCTTCTGGATCTAACTCCTCTCCATGAATGGATCTCTTCTTCATGGAAGTCACTAATGGAAGGTAAATTTTACATTTACCCCATAACTAGAGGTATCTTCATTGTTGTATTTGATGTTACTTCGTTGATAGAGATCTAATTTTTGATAGATTGTGGGATTATCAAAACCATTTCTTTCTTATGAAGCCATGGTTCCCTCTTTTCAACCATGTTACTAAAACTTTCCAAATCCAACCTATGTGGATTCGTTTGCCATATCTGCCTCTCCATTTTTGGGTGAGAAATGTTTAATCTCTATTGGGAATTCTTTAGGTAAAACCTTGGCTATTGACACAAAGATGACCTTGTATGAGTATACTACATATGCTCGCATCTTGGTCGATATGAACACTTCAAAGGATTTACCTGCTTCATTGATTTTTGAGTTGAGGATAGGATATGGAATCAAAACATTGACTATGAAGGCTTCCCCTTTAGATGTCGGACTTGCTTTTCCCTTGGCCACTTAGTGGCGGATTGCAAGTTTGGGAAGAAAAATACCAATAATCGAACTTCTTGGTGGAAGAATGCTGATTCTAGCCATTTGGTTGTAAACAATCACTCAGATTCTAAGTTTGAAGATGGATCCACGTATGAGGAAGATGTGGCTCCTGTGAAAGAGGTGGTCATCCCTTCCTCTACCCCTGTAGAGAAGGATCATATTCCTAGCACTAGGTTTGGGGCTTTTTCCCTTCCTCTTCCTCTTGATTCTTTAGTGATCCTTAATCAGGTGGGTGAAAATAATATTGAAATTTGTATACCGGTTCACACAAATGAAAATGTAAATCTAAACACCGGTGACGATTGGTCTATTGTGAGCAGAAGAAAGAAAGGGAAAGTTAATGAATCCCTTAAGATGCATCTTAGATCCCATGGGAAAAAGTCTCATGGCTAGTTTACTTTTGTGTTTGTTATTGTTGTTGTTTTGACTTTATTTTGTTGTTCCACTTTTCTGTTGGAAGAGGCAGCCCTATGTGTTCCTCATTGATATATATTTTGTCTCCACTAGTACTTATTATAATGGGGAAGGGACCCCTCAACCCTATTTTACCCTTAATAAAAAAGATACAAACGGTGACTAGAATGATAAGAGAAACTAGAGTGACATTAAAAACTAAAATTTACAAATTTTGAAAACCTTGATCTCTGAAAGCGTGACATGAGATATGTTCCCACCATGATTTGACATGGGTTTTAGATGTAAAAAGTATCCTTTTCTAACCCTTTTTATTAGGAAAAGGGTATATGGTATATGTGGGAGATTGACACTAAATAAATCATGTGCTTTAGGTACTTTTTTTCCTTTACACCCCCTTCAAAAACATTCAAAATCTTTCTCATATTTTCCACAATTCTCTCTACCATAGATTCATTGATATTTTCAAAACAATAAGTGTACAATTCATGTGCATGTAGTTGTTGGTGCAAGTGGAAGTACACCATATTTTAGAGAGAGAAATCTCTAATAGGAAGGTTTTATCAAGGGAGGATTTGAGAAAACCCATTCATCTTGACCAACCACTATAGTAAATAGAGGACACATGATGTCCCACCCATGTAGAAGATATATCGCTGCAATTTTATCACCATGTTGTAATAATGAATACCAATGCGATGACTTAATAGAGGATTTTCATGAGTTTCAAGACTCCAACTTCTCACTTTAGAGGATGGTTAGAGAATTCAATGCGGTTCAAATGAGTGGAGGACCTTATATAAGAGTAAATATGTCATCCTCTAGTGGGTGGAGGAGATGTGCCTTATAGTGAAAGATATGAAGGTACTCCAATCATAATGGAGAGTACATTTCCCCATAAGATGAGTAACCTCTTGATATATTGAAACTCAAGAGTAATCTTTTTCCATGGTCCTATATCCATAAAAAAATCAAACAATAATAACTTAATTGTTGACGCATCATTGATGAAAGAGAATCTCATTATTGAAGATAGTCGAATTCATATATTTTCAAAGCTAAAAAACAATGACAACTCTAAAAAAACACAAATATGCCATATATGTGAGTGACTGAAAATTATCCCCAAATAAATCCATTCTCAAGTTGACGTGTTCCTAATGTAAAGGTTGAATCCATGGGCAAGTTTCAAGACCCGCGAAAAAGTATAGATTTTTTTTTTGAAAGATTCAATTTTAGAATAAGGAGGACACGATGATAAACAACTCTTAAACATGTAATACTTTACCCTAGTGTTCCAAATACCAAAGAAAATGAGAACTTTTTTGTTGAAGATTGGAATTCTAGACTTGATTAATGTTAGTACTTATGCTCGTTGGTAGTAGTGGAATGTGATCATTATCTGGGATGGGGGACATTTCCCATCGAAGGGGTTCGAAGGGGAGTGTTTCCTTTCCTCAAGTATATATGTCCAATGGATTTCTCTCTCCGAGAGACGTACGTTAATTGACTTGTCGAGAATGCCGAGAATGAAACCAATAAATAGAGATATAGGGCATGCGGCCTATCCAAGTTCAAGGAGATTAATTTAAATTGCAATTGTGGTTAATATTCCCATGTGAAGGGGAAAAAGTTCTCATAATTTAGGGAGAATTATTTGAATTCAATTATAACATAAGAGACAAAAAGTATTGCAATTCTTCCAAAGATATAATTTATCTATAATTGACATGAATTTATGAAAAAACTACAACCATCATATATGAAATTAGCAACTTAGTAGAGCACTCATTAAATAACATAAGTTTATTTACTAAAAATATGTCGGATGTGAATCTCATCTCAAAAACATTCAAAAGTTTATCTTAGATAGGCATATCATAACAATGGTATGAATTTTAGTGTGGCTATTCCAATAGTGGTGGTATTTTGTTTAATGACAATGTATTAATCTATGTGCATGAAAATTATTAATATGTTTTTATTAGTCTTTAGGTTATCATAGGACTCTAAACATTTTATCTCTATTTTTTTAGATATTTCTTAGAGAAAGAAGATTTGTTTACAAATATATAAATGTTATAGATTTGGAATAGGAACATCAAGTTAATATTTAGATAAACATAAAATGAGTTGTATTTGAACCACATAAATGATAATAAAAGTTTTGTCACATCATACATAAAGATATATATTGCAAGAGATACCAAATAGATTGAGGTTAAATTTAAGTACCATGTGTATTTAGGGGAATGTATACCCATCGTACAAAATAATATAAAGTAAGTCGATTATTTTTGCACTTATTCTTATTGATGTTGAACAACTTGAAAAGTTGTGGATGTTTATCCTCACATAAAACAGGATAGAAAGGTAAGTCCTTATACCCTATATGAGTGTCTTTCCCCGCAAAGATGAAACCTTATACCCTATGAGTCCTTATAAAGAAGGTTAAGACTGCGACTCAAAAACATGGAACTTGTGATTCTAAACTCATGGTGAAAGCGGAAATCCGCTTTTCCTTATTTATTCGAGAAGCAGAAGTATAACTAACATTAACAAATATAACTAGAGTGACATTATCAACTAAAATTTGGCAAAAGCCAGAACCTTGAGCCAGGAAGGGCGAGAAGAGATAGTTTCCCACCATGCTTTGACATGGGGCCTTGACGTAATGAGGTCTCCCTCTCCAGCCATCTTTATGAGATAATGTGTATACGAGAGATGTGGAAGATCCGCAATGCTGAAGAAATCCCCAGCCAGGAACTTGCTCTTTGAAAGCCTCTCCTCGTATACATCCAACACCTTGCTCAGCTTTTCCACGCTGCTCTGCACTATGCTTTCGTCCGTCTTCCCTCCCATCATTGGAGCGAATACTTTCTGAACAATAATGGCAGTCACTGCAGGATTGTACGACTGTGATTCCACCTGAGACCACTGCTCCACCAATGCCTGCTCTCGCAATGTACTCCCCCACAGATTGCTTCCCTTTCCATCGTTCTTCTTAGCCAAATACTTTATAATTGCTCTCGACTCTGTGCATTGAAAACTCCATTAAATCACATCCATAGAAACAGAAGATTACATTTATTCAAACCAGTTAAGGGAAGTGTTAGTTTCTGTAGCAAATAAGGTGAGATCGCCATCCTGAATGACTGGCAATTGACCCAATGGCTGCATCCGCACAACATCAAATGGTTATTTTTATTTTTAACAGAATCAATCAGTGGAAGTGGAAGAAATTAGGTTGGGGTTACTTACATTGAGAGCGAGGAAAGACGGTTGTTTGTGAGCGCCAGTAAGCATATCCACTGTCACAAACTCGTAATCAATTTCCTTCTCATGAATACAGGCCAACACATTCGTGGTGCACGTCGACTGGGGATAACCGTGTAATTTGATGGCCGCCATTCTTACTTTCTGCAACAGATTACAAATAACAGAGGAAAAGAAAAGAGTAGACAGGAAAGCGTGTAATTGTTTCTATACAAACAAGCCGTTTTATAGGCCATACCTAAATTTGCAAGACCACCAAAGCGTCTGCTGAAAAACAACCGTTCCCTGTTAATGTGAAAAGTCTTTTCAGAGAGTTCCTATTCGCGTGCTTTGACCCTCTAGGTAGTCAACAACTATGACCTTCCGATTCGTCCACTAAAATCAGAAATGTAAGGCGCATGACTTATCTACTTTGAACGGGCTTTCCAATTTGACTGTTGACTCATAATGGCATAGTAAGGTGTTAAATTTGATGGTCATATGATTCTATCATTAGTTTTATTTATTTTTATAATTAAAACATAAGTAAACAAAAAATAGGATAGAGTTATGGTTTTTATATATAATTATGCCAATAGGTATTCTTTATGTTGATAAACATTCTACAATGATAATGTAAAGTGAGATCTCATGGTATGATCGGGTCAATTATTCTTTTCTATATTAAATTAGATGTTTGTTTTTTTAAAACTTTGAGAAGTCAATAAAATAATAATAATATCTTGTAATGACAACCATAGGTGGGGACTAATGGTGTAATTGTTTGAAATTTTACTCTCTACAATAAATTTGACCATTATTTAAAACTTCTTTAAGCATTGAAAAGTCAATAAAAATTAGTAATATCTTGATCATATGGTAGAGTTTGCGGCTCTTTTTCCATTTCTTAAAATCATGTAGCAAGTGAGATACTATTGTTTTCTCTGCTAGTAATGCTCCATCTTGACTCCTATGCTTTTAGCTCAAATTGATGTAACATAATAATGTTGAAGACTATTCCTCCGTAAGTGATGTCGATATTATTTCACTTAGTAATGAAAACTTGTGTGTGTTGAATTTCAACCCTATTGATGAATATTAGTCTATGTTCTATTGTCGTTTCATTTCTACTAGCCCTCAACATTACCAACTCTAATCTACTATATTTCAAACCTCTTTTTGTGCTACATCGTTTGTTTCACACATCTACTCAAATAGATCATAACCTTTTACGACATTCTATTAATACGCCATATCAACTACCCATTGTGCAATATTTTACTATTCCCACACATCTTGATACCTCACGCAATTTATTATCTATCTTGTTGGATCTTGAGTTGCTTACTTTACCATCAATGTGACATCACTCGTATAAGAACCTATCTCATTAATTGAATAGCCCATTTTCTTTGTCGGTTCATATCTAGAAATGACAATTTATTAATTGCAATTCCCTCATTCATATAATTTCTTTGATAAAGGATGATGCTTTTGTCGCCACACTTCAGAAGAACCATCATAGTTAAATGTTCACATGCAATTGACATCTATGTCTTCAAAAAATGGCCACAACTTTATTATTTTATGGGCATACATATTATTCATCAGAAATAATCAATACTTGATCCACTTATAATGGTTGATGATAAAAAAATTACCCTTCTCAATAGCCTTACTCCATTATATCTCATTGAATTTGATATGGAATTGATGATATTCTTGATGAATACTAGCTTTTACGCCACCGAATTTCTTATACATGGATACTTTCAAGATAATCCAAAATCATTTAAATAATCGGATAATACAAAAGCATGAAAATATATGCAAAAATAGAAAATTAGGAATTTTAATGGCTTACTTGTTAGCTTGTTACTTTATACATGTTTGTCACATTGGTTTGATAGATAACATATTTGTTCTCAGTATACACATTCATTCATAATGAATGTTGAGTATGATGTAGGACAAAAAAATGTTGATACATGATTATATGATCCATTTTGGTTCCTTACACTACTCTCTTGGGGCACCCCACACTAAATAGGTGTTTTAGTTTCATTATATGTTACTTAACACCTTCCTAATCAGTTTGATTTATACATATTGTGTATTCCTATACTTTGAGCTAATAAGAGTAAAGCATGAATCTTGTGTACTTATCAATTTTATTTCTACATATGTTTTTAATATCTATACTTACTTCATATGGTGTTACATAATTACTTTTATGCAAAATGATTCATTGATTTCTTACTTGATGGATTCACTCAATTTTATTATTTGATAACAAAACTATTTTTGTTTTCTTTATATGTCCTACGATTATTACTTTTCTTGTGATACACCACAGGTGTCGATGTTTTTTGTTTTATGTTTATCTTGTGTATGTACATGTTTCTTGACTATGGAAAATTGTTCCTTCTCTTGCGATTTCTTATGACACCATGGGTGTCCCATATTTTTGGCTTTATGCATACATATAAATATGTTTTTATATTCTATTAACTACATGACTATATATTGATGTTTCTACTATTGTACTATTTTATATTATGATACGATTGACTTACACTATTATATTTATTTTTCCTTCTAACATTTTTTTATTGACTATGTTGTTTCTATTTCTATACTATTACTAGTCTTGTTTGTGACAAACTTGGTTTATACTTTTTTAATCACACTACCATGGCTTCGAATGTTTAATACTTATTGTGTTGCTTTATACCTATTGTGTTTTTTTTTTTTTTTTTAAGATCATACTATAAATTATGACATGATTGAAACTTTTATCCATTGTTTATTACGACACATGTTCTCTTTTTTTTTTTTATGTTGTATATTTTTATCTTCATGCCACGCTTTCTACAATGTGCAACCACTTTTGTAAGTATAGGTTCTCAATGATGACCACAATTCTAACCTTTTATGTGATCTTACATAGATTTTCAAACTTATTACACACATGTACACATCAATCCTTTTGAAATTCATGCTCAATTTATTTATAGTACGATCTGCAAAAGTGTGGCATTCATTGGGATATTTCTATGTCTACGAGATAAATTACATAATACGAAATAGATTTTCATAGGTTTTAAATTCTTAGAAAATTTCATAGATACTAAAATTTGGTACAACTAAACAAATATCAAAGCGACATAATACAATCAAGACCATGGTACACTCTTGTTCATGATGGATGTTCCCAGATAGGGGGAAAATTCTCTATATTTTTAAATTTCTTTAGATTTTATCATCTATTTATAGGATTTTCATATAGTTTAATATAAATATGACATAATATAAATCATGGTCTAGAGTACATAAGTATTTCATTCCTTCTTGATTATATTATCCATATTATACTATAAGGAAGGGTCTTGGGGTATGTGTTCACTTCTCCCTATGATTTTTCACAATATAAATGATAAATTTTAGGAATTACACCAAATGGGGGTATGAAAATGTCCATTCCTTCTAGGGTTTATGTTTATTTAATTTGTAACAAGTTAGAAAAAAATTGGATCTATATCCATATAGAGTGGTTTGATAAATGGGTTAAGTGGAACATATTGAAGTAACAAAGTTCTTTGTAGACTATTATTTTTCTCTTCTATCAAGATATGCCAAAATAAGGATGGCATCTAAGAATATGGGTTATTCATAGTATAAACATTTCCTCTCTATAAACATTCAAAGAGGGGATACACATGGATCCTCTCCTCAATATCCCTAACTAGCATCTCATATAGTACAATTGTAGAGTGATCACCCCCGGTCCTCTTACATCTCCATAAAAATCCACATTTCTAAGGAATAACATGATTAGGAGATCCTTCAACCAAAAAAATTAATTGGTTTATTCCATCCATGTTTTTCTTCTCTTCCCATACTTTTGTGAAGCGTTCAAAGTTATAAACATTATTCATATTTTGAGTTAAATTTCCATCTCTATCATATACATCAACTACACTATGTGTTCCAGGTTTCATCATGGTGCATATGAACACTTATACATCGAGAGAACCAATTTTAAATAAAGGATAATTGTGTGTGCACACTCATGTATGTTTTTCCTTTAAATATGTAATTTTCAATTACATACATTGAGAGGGATAAATGTAGACACTACAATTTGGTAACTTACTCTTATTCAAGGTCAAGTTTGATCATGTTATCTCGCTAAGATAAATTGTCACTTTTAGAATCCAGTCACCTCATCTCTATAGGTATTTTGTCACTTATCTTTGACATTTTCTATGTCGAAATTATAAGAATATTATCTAATCAAGGAAGTGTAAAACATTTTCTCTTCACAACATGTCCTACTTATCTTTTGATATCCTGGTTTTAAAATGTAAGGAAGGATCATTATGTGAGCTTTGGTCTTCATCAACCTATATGGTCCTTCCCTTCACATTCACCAACTCTGATTTTAATTTAAATAGATTCTTTGGTTCATTTAGTATTCCTAAGGTTGAATTTATTAGAATATTTCACCTATAGAAGGATATATAACAAATTCATTATCACTTTATAAGTCACTTAACATTCTTACAACCTCCTAATGTAAATATCATTTCAAATTTAGTCAAAGGTTCGTAAATCTACTCATATAAGTGACACATCATTTAAGGATGTCCCTACTATAGGTATCAAACACTCAACTTGGTAAAATGATCTAGCTTCCTCCACTTTCAAGAACGCAAACGTCATATAGCCTTCGCTTAACAAGAACAAGATTATTCCAAGAACTCTTCAAGGGTTGCATGGAGTAATGGGTTATGTAACATAGACGAGGCACACCACATCCGATGACTACCACATTTGTTACATTCTATACTATTTATTTATTATATTATCTAGGTGTTAAGATATATGTGGGCACCCTATGGGGTACGTTATCTATTCACACTTGCACAAGCATTTAGGAGAGCTACATGAGGTTTGATCCTGCAACAAGTGTATGTAGTGTAGTACTTGGATGTTAGGAATTAGTTCTCTTATTATGGGTTAGTGACATTATTAATATAATGTGGTTACTTATATTATTTTAATATATTATGAGTTGTTGTGGCAACTCATAATATTAGGATTAAATAATGTAAGTCAATTTGAATAACAATTCACATAGATATCTATTGAGTGTTTTTAGGTGTCGGATATCTATGGAGATATGTTAGGATAGGTGAGAGAATAAAGGGATTGAGTTGAGATATAATTGGGATCAAGATATGGTTGACTCCTTATATCAAGGAGTACAACATACTATCTAGATTATTGTATTCTCTCACATATAAAGTATGTGGAATGAATTTTAATTTTAAGATTATATTATTCAGAGTACATTTTCAATATGTTCCGTGAAAAACCAATACTACCATCTCATTGCATTAGTTCACTAGCTAGGGGTCTAATTTCCAAGGGTATTCCAACCTCAACCACTCTTACATGTTTTCTCTTTTTAGTTTTTAATGCTTTGATGATGGGTTTTGTATTTTCTTGTGGTTTCCAATTTCTTGGAGGTGATTACAAGTCATCCTAAAGTTATGTGAAAAAGAGTGACATATAGTGAAGGGTCTAAGACCATACGGTTCTAGTTCAATATTGTACAATTCCATTCTAGACTATACAATGGTTGTATATATACTCCTTCTCATGTTCATTTTTAGCTTCAAAACATTCATCGAAGAATTTGGAATTGCTAACCAACATGTTACACTACCTTGTACATCTAAATCTTTCATGTTCTTCCTTATACAACTAAATTTCTCTCCCCTCTTATGTATTTTAGAAATTAATTATTTTTCATTAGTTAATACATGTATGAATGCATTGTTCTTATTGTGAATGTATAATGTTACGAGTTAATTAGATCATAATAGTATACTTGTTGCAAACCCTCACATCATTCTAATATTTTTATAATGTTCATGATAATATTTATACTTTAATTAGGGTGTAAAAATTGGTATAACACAAATTTTTGAAACAATAAAATTTGGGCATATAATATGAAGTTGAAATTTACAACTAGTGGTACTAGATTTATGATGAATGTTTGTTACTAAAGAAATACACTATTAATTGTTTTGATACATATACAACCCAAGTTTTGGTAGTATATTAACCAAAAATATACCACCAAAATTTGGTAGTATATTTTGCTATATAGTTTTAAGTAGTTAACAACCACTAAAATGTTGTACCAATGACAACTTATCTCTAATTTGTAGTAAATTCCTATATTTTAGTGTTTTATTTAGTATATTATTGGCTATATTCTTGTAGTACATTATGACCTACTACGGTGGAGAAAATATCTCCATTGTTTCATCACCACCCTATAACAATGAATAAAATACAACCATTGTCTCATCACCACCCAACACCAATGGATATTCGATAACATATTTTTACAAGGTAGTTGATTCTAACACATCGGGAAGTGTTTGTGGTAGAGAGGATTGTAGAATAGGTTACATGAGAGTCACCATCACCCGTTAATGGGTAAAAGGGATATAATTTGTTGTGTAGCATCTAGAGGTACTCATATCATAGTGGATGGTGCATTCACCCAATGGATGAGTAATTGCAACATTGGAACTCAATGGTCGAATCCTTTTATTTTTAGTCTTATACATGTATTCGAGTTAGAGAGATAATGAAAACTTTAGTACTAATATTAAATTGATGTGAGAGTATAATTATTTGAAATAGACAAACTAAATATACCCTTATAAAGCTAAAAAATTAATTATATCTCTATAAAATCTCCTTAAATACGGTATATAGATCGACTAATGATAATAATGGTTGAATAAATCAATTTTGTAGTAGATGGGTTCTAGGTGGTAGGGTTGCATTTATATTGGAAACCATTTCAAAATTCCATGATCCTAATGACAATTCTAAAAATGTTTATAAAATATTTAATTCTAGAACAAGGACACTTATGATTAACAACACCTATAATTTTAAGTCTTTCCCAAAGTTTGAGGCCCTCACACATACCAAACACAAAATTAAATTATTATTTTTCTCAATATTCGATTTCTAGACCTGATTAGTTCAAGGAGGAATTCAAAATATAAAAATTGTTAATTTTCTTAAGAGAAGTAAAGAAAGGGGTCATAATATGGTACAAAATAATTTGTATTCAAATATTATAACTATAGATCATTTACACACATTTCATTTTATTGGATATTGACACTACTTTATATTGAGAATTTACAAGAAACCTATATGAAATTAAGAAATAATTCATGCATTCATTGATGAAAATAGTTCTACATTAGATAGACATCATGCATATGTTGTTTTACATGAGATCCACAATTGCAAAATCGATCCAAAATTCATCCAATATACAAAAAAATCCTAACTGATCCAATCCAACACCGGTTGACACTAACCCAGTGCAGTGACTCGTGTTTGGGTTCGGGTCGATGTTCCACGAGACCTAGTTGATGTCGAACCACCTAGGTCACCACCAACCACCCTTGGCATCATGCAATTTTTGCAAAAAATGAAAAAAATTAAATGAAACATGAAAATAAATAAAAACCAACATGATTTTTGTTACTCACCATCCTCCGCACCCTCTAGCATTTCCTCACAGCTCCGATGACCTCCATTTTCTTAGTTTATCTTTTCTCTCTTTGCTCTCTCTATTAATTTTTCACGTGAAAATGAGCATCATCTTCCAACCCTTAGAATTATATAGCCCACCAAAATTTGAATCGCCATCAACCCTATTGGGTTACTATTTATTGGCCTTAGTCGCGGTCATTGGGCCTTAACATTAACTATTTTAAGCTCATCCTCGCACTCTTCCCTTTGGGAATTCTTCACAAAGTCCACTGTTGTGGCCATAATTATTTCTCTTTCAGGCATTTTAATCCAATCACAAAGTCCACCATTGTGGCCATATTTATCTATCTCTCCTCTAAGCATATAAACTCTTTGAGGTCCCATTGGGTCATACTTATCCCTCTCTTTTGAAATTCTTTATTTTTGAATACCACCTCTTTGGCCATTTAAATTATCCATTTTCAGCATTGTGTTTCCATTTGGAGCATTTCAAAGTCCACCTTTGTGGCCATCTCTTTTTTTCCTTCGGGCATGTTAATCATATATATTCCTTAAGTCCACCTTTCATGGCTATTGTTGGTGCTTAAAATAGTCTCGCCCTCTTTGTGTCTTTGAAAACCTCTTTTGATTCACGGCCTCTACCATTTTATCCTTCCCCATGTTGTGTCTGGTTGGTATTATTTCCATTTTTAATCTGCTCTTGGGTTGAAGATCATGTATGGGTCTGTATTTGTCTCCTTGTTCTTTCGTGTGCTTTGTTCCTTCGTAACTCACGTTTTCTGTTTTCTCCATCTTCCACAGTCAAGATTTGTTGTCCCTACAATTTTTCCCTAAATACTTGAAGAAGAACGAATTGGTGTGTCCCTGAGGATTGTGTTCGAGCCTTGCAACATTTCTAAACTCTTTGTCTTTCGAGAAATTTTCATTTTCAGGATCAAATGATCGTTTCTCTGTGTTTCACGGTTTGATGGGAATTTCTCTCGATAAAATTGGTATCCTTGCATTAACAGGGAAAAGTGGCATCCTTTGGTTGGTGCCTGATCCAAATACTTCAAAAATCTATAAAAAAGCCTCAACTTTAAAAATGTGTCCACGTGGAGGAATGACACTCGTTTGAGAATCAAATTTTTGGTCTAGCTTAGAAATAGCTCCAGGAGGACACGTGGAGGGTTGGTAGGATAGAGACACGTGGAAGATTTCACTAGGTTTCCCATACTTACACAAATTTCAAAAGGTTTTTGGGAAGTCTAGGACACGTGGTGAGCTCGCGCTCATTCAGGGTCTTCGTTTTGGGCACCATCTTGAAGTTGTGCCATGGAGACACGTGGAGGCCTCTGCTTGTTTTGAATTTTACTTAGAATTTTCAATGGCCAAAAGGAGACTGCCTCGGAGCTTGAAAAGTAGCACCTTCCACTAAGTTTCAAGCCTTCTAAAAAATTGAGTCGGAATAGGACACGTGGCAAGTTCATGCTCATTCAAGGTAACAAATTTTTGGCACCGCCTCAAAGTGCACCATGGTAACACATGGAAGTTTGAAAATTCATAAGGGACGGGGAAGAAAATCATCAAAGGAAACTTAAAATTTTTGCCTCTTTGCATCATAAAGGTTAAAATATCAAAAATAGCCCACAAGCCCGACAAAGGAAAAAGTCAAAATATGTTTCTAGTCAAAGGGGCGGGAAGGTGGATCATCGAGGGCAAATTGGAAACTTTTCCCCTTGTATTCAAATGAATCAAAGTATCAAAAAAGCTCAAGGGCCCGAGGGAAATAGGAAATATTTTTCCCAATCAATGGTGGAGGTGTGGGCTTTCGGGGGAAAAGTGAAAAAGTTGCCCTTTGAGGGAAAAGGAGATAAAGGCATAAAAGGACCTGGGGTCCCACGGACCCACATCAGAAAATTGAAGCGGAAGGGGTAGCTGCGGGAAAACATGGAAATTTTTCTTTTTCCAAAAAGAGTCAAATGGCGAGATATTTTCCACCGTACCTTTGGGACCCACCTCGGGACACGTGTCGGCACATTTTCATGGGTGGAGATGCGAGAGCAAAATGTAACATTTTTACATTTTTTCAAAGGGTCAAGAAAAGGTCAAAGGAATCCCCGAGCCCATTTTTGCATCTTCCACATGGACGACCCATATTTAAATCAAATATCAATGGCTGATGAGTGTCAAAATCTGATTTCCCCCCCATTTTCTCTGTAAAACACCTGGAAGTGAGAGTCTTCATCATTTCTTTCTATTTTTACATGCCAAATAGAGGGTCAAGTTAACGTTGATATCTGATGTTTGGTGGGAAGATATATAGAATGTCTTTCACCATTAATATGGTTTGACTCTCGAGCCCGATCTGGATTTCCATTTATCTTCTCTTGAGCATGTAAAGAGCCGGATTTGACAGATTAGGGGTGGAGGTTGTTGGTGAATGGATGGAAACGTGTTTTCTCTCGAGAAAAGGGTTGAATATGGGAAGAAATCGAAGAGATTTTCCTCGAGCACATGGAGAATTTTATGAGATCTAATTCTGCGTATCACAAAAGAATCATGGCGAGTAGTGGTGCATATAAATTTTTTATCTTTTTGAAGGAAGGGGCTCTTCTGAAAATTATACAAATAGCATGAATGCTTTTGTGCAAAAGGTTGGGAGTTTTTGGAAAGGTCAAGACCAATTCTTTCTAGTAGAGAAAGATTGAAAGAGCTCATCCATTTTGAGAAGTCTTTCAAGAAGCCTATATCTCTCTTTTTGTATTAAGTTTTATTGTGTCAAGGTGGTTGTAAGTGTACAACCATTGACAAGCTCTGAGATTGTTCATGAAACTTTCCCTTGCTAATACACTTAATCAAATTTGAGTTATTTACGTTGTCTTGAGAAAAATGTATTTCCTTTATTTCTAAATGTCTACAAGTAGTCTTTCTTGTTTCTATTGCAATCTTGTACCAAATTTTGGTCAAATCACACAAGTCTCAGTCCTTGTGATAGTTTAGTGGCATCTGCAATTTCATTTCTTAGAAGAGCCTTCATTTGGGAGTGGGATAAACGGTTTAAAATCACTTTTCTTTCATTTTGTTGATAGAGATTCTTTGTAAGCCTCTAGGTGTACCTCAGGCGTGACTTGGTTTAAATCTTGGTGCTTTATTGGGTCCTCTAACTCGATCCTTCATGATAGAATCCCACAGGTTGTGTGAAAGAGTGCTAATTTGGGCCTCCATTGAAGCACATATTCTAGTTGAGGAAACAATTTAAATTTTTGTGGCATTTTGTTGATTGAATCTTTCCATTTTGCATAAGCTCTCAAGGATATGGTGAGTCAAGTCCACCCTGTCTCCCCTCCACCAAAAATCTATTTAAAATAACTAATCCTACCCATACTACCCTTGTTTTTTTGCTCTGTATACCCACACAAGACCAAAATCCTTTTACTAAAGTATGCAGAATAGATCAGGTTCCCAAATGTCTTTAGTAACCTTTTCCTTGTTGTGAAGATATCCCCATAATCTGGAAGTGACAACTCATGAGAGTCAAGTTTGGTGTGTTGATCATATTTTCCCCAAGGCCTTTTCTATAAAACTCATGCAAAAGAAAGGTATATGTATCTCCTTTCAAATAACAGAGGTTACAAAATAGGTTCTCTTACCTTGGTTGAAAGGCACAACCTAAAATAGTTAGGATAAGATCACATCCTTTTAAGGTGCTACCCACTCCTTTTCAAAGACTGAGTGCTAAAAGATTAGATAGATTGCTTCCCATTGCTGCAAAACGACACATATAATCATCTATCTACCTCTAAGTGTCCTGTTGAATCCATGATGCTGCTTGGCCTTTGAAGGAGATTAAATTTGGGTACCAACACACTTCTAGCGCCGTTTCAGGGACTAAAGAATGCAATATTAAGACTAATTTTCTGATCCACTGCTAGTTCATATCTATTTGACCCGTTCAACCCCACATTCAGGTGAATCTATGGGGACTATAGCTCACTTATGGCCCTGGTAAAACACTTCTTGTATGCTCTAACTATTGTGTGCAATTCTTTTAGTGTTCACACCTAGTGCACTAGTCTCCATTTGATAAATCCGGATAAAGAAAGGTCATAATCTTTCTATTTCTAGTTTTTGGCATTGATAGACACTTGACAGATCATATTTAGTGCATTTACACAACTAAGGTTGAAATCCTTAGTGGCGAATCCCGATTGATTTGATTTTGATAAGGACCAGTGTCTTAAAACTCTTTCAAGGTCAGATTTGTTACTAATATTTACAAAGATGGAAGGAAGAAGACATTTCTTTGTTAGGGATCCTGCTAGGACACTTTTTCCAGAGCTAGGAAAAGAAAATTCATAAGGAAGAAAAGCACTGGAGAGTTATGGGAGAACAACAAACAAGAAGGGGGATCTCCATTGATGAAAGTGACCAGCCTATCATTGAAGACTTGCCATTCAAGTGACTCAATCGGGTAGCCTCTTTGTGGAATTGAATTCTCCAAGAAGAGGGGACTTCATTTGATTTTGAAATATTTGCTTCACATTTTGCACTTGTATTTTCTGAAGCTGATAGGGATTTCCAAGAAGCAATCCCTTTAGAGGGTCTCCATTTTGAAAGCTATATTCCTATGTTTCAAGGACCATCTGCCCCTCATCAATTTGTCAGCCCTCCAAGGTCACCTCCTTGAATCAATATGGCTCATCCCAGACCCCCATTTGTTGTAAACACCTTTGGACCTATGAATTTTGTGGGGATGGCTGGTTATCCAAATGCAATACCTCAATATGTGAGTAACATACTTCCAAAGTTCCAAGGAAACAATGCCATAACTGGTGATCAATCTAAAGCTCTTCCTCAATATGATGGAAGACTTTTAGATAGAACATGAAGATGTGTACATCAAATTATTTGTTCACACTCTAGAGGAGGATACAAGGGACTGGTACAAAGCATTGATAGATAACTCTATTGATTCTTGGGCTGAGATGAACAATGCATTCAGATTGCAATATGGTGATAGAACTGACCCTAGGTTTCTTCTATCAGAATTTGAAAACATCAAGAAGAATCCCAATGAGTCAGTACATGATTTCAACACAAGGTTTAATAAGACCTTGAGAAGATTTCCTATTAGAATAAGGCCTTGTGATGAGTCATGTTTGATCAAATATATTGATGCATTTGATAAAAAGGCTGCATATTACCTAAGAGACAAGAACCCCACAAATTTAAGGCAGGCCTTCACCATGGCTTTGCAAATAGAGAACAACATCAAGGCAATTGGGAAGCCTCCAAAGAGGGAAGGTGTAAAGCTAGTTAACCTAGAAAAACCTCAGACAAGCAAGGCTGTTGATTTAGAAGAAGTTGTGAAAACTTTGGCAGGGGCTATCAAGGAGATCTCCTACAAACTAGCTTGAGTTGAGAAAGGAGTTGGGTAAAGTTCCCAAGGACAACACAGGAAATAAGGCCAAGATAGACCTACAAACCATCAAAGAGCTGATGATAGAGGCAAGGGACTTGCTGGATTTGGAAACAGGCAGCCCTAAGGTAGAGAAAATAGAATGGTGCCTAACCTTTGGCTGCTAGAGATGCTATTATGGAAGAAATAGAAGTCATTGATTGGTGTGACAAATTTTTCATGCCCCATACTCCTTATGAAGAAGATCAACAAGAAGAGGAAGAAGAAGATGATGAAATTGATGATGATGCTGCATGATGATGGAGATCTCTACAATTACACCAAGGGAAGCAACTTCAACTGAGGTAATAAGTGCTAGAACTACTACTGGTTTTTGGGATTGTATCCACCGGGTACCTCTTCTTCCTCCCTCTCATACTTTAGAACTAGAAATTGTACAAACTTTTGAATTGACCACAAATGATTTTGAATACTTGAGGGCGTTAATGATTGAAAAGTATGATGGAGGAGTTCCTTCGAGAAGAAGATAGGTAGCTAGTAATGAATGATGTAGTTGCCTAAGAAAAGGAGCACAATACCAGAAGTAAAGATGCCAGGGGCCACAAGCCAAGTCAAATTTCCATTTCTTACCAAAGAAACCCCAAAGAGAAATGCAACTGGCAGAGAGCTTGTTTCCCTAAGAAAAACTTGTCTTCGTCCCCATGCCCAGAATGAAAAGAATCCCATTCCATCTGATGAATTTTCCAATATTTCTCCTAGTGCTACTTTACCCAAATTTGCTCCATATGACATAGCCCAAGTTTTGAGTCAAATAAAATCCCTATCCCAATTATTGAGCTACTTAGGATCCTTGAGCACAAGAAGAGGGCTTTTGAATATTTAGGATTAAAAGGGGAAGAGATCATACAAGGAAGAGGTGTAAGCAAGGTGGGATTTGTCTTCTTGTTGCAGATTGGAAAAGGCACAAGTGTTGGAATAGCTAGGAGAACCACCAGAGGTTCATTTAGGAACTTATTTGGTTAAATCCCAGCTGAATGTGGATCCATTTTTCACTACCCTGGTTATCAAAGATAAGTTGTTATATAACTGTATGTTTGATTCTAGAGCTTCATGTAATGTCATGCCTCTTGAGGTCATGAATGAATTAGGTATCAAAGTTACAACAGCATATGGGAAGTGCACTTCTATGGACTCTAGAGAGGTGCTTGTGGTGGGGTGTGTCAAAGATCTAGTTGTGCAACTTGCATCTTATCTTGGAAGGAACTTAAGGCTTGATGTAGTCATTGTTGATTTCCCTGCCAAGTGGGGGATGTTGTTGTCAAGAAAGTGGGTAGAAAGTGTTGGTGGTAGTGTGAAAATGGACATGTCTTATGCCACTATCCCCATTGAAGGAAACTTGGTGAAATTATATGGAGAGAAGAAGATGTTGTACCAATTGAAGACCTAAGCAATGCATCTTATGAAGTTTTGCAAGAAGATGTTGATCCTAATAACTTTGTGAGTTTTGTGGATTTCAAGGAGTATGAAAGTGTTGAAAATAGAGCTCCTAAGTATGTTGTTTTTTCTAGGAATTTGGTCCATGATTCAGCCTTGAAAAATGTTAAAGAATTTGACTTAAACAAAATGGAGGAGCTTCAAAGAAAATGGATGGTTTACAAACTTAAAAAAGAAGACAAAGAGGTATATTCCTAGTTGATGAAAACATATCAAAACCTCTTGGCATGGTCATATCCAGGATGACAGGCACTTGAAATTGTTTCCTTGATTGTTTTCTCTAAGTCAGGGTAAACATCTTTTGTACAATGTATAGTTTGTTGTTGGTTTTCTATTTTTGTGTTTTGGTTCGTTCGGTCCTTGGTGACCTATTTTGCTAGCTTCTCTGTGTGTTTTGGGAGGTGGCTTCTATTTCTTTGCTCTGTGAGTTGACTCTATCACCCAATGGATATTTTTTTCACTTAGTCTACTATTCTTCTTGTGGCACTCGCAGAGTACCCATCCCCGAGTTGGAGCCAATGTTGGTGCTCAAAATAGTCTTGCCCCATTTGTGTCTTTGAAAACCAGTTGATTCATGGCCTTTACCATTTTCTCCTTCCCTGTGTTGTGTTTGGTTGGTCTTATTGCCATTTTAATCTACTCCCGAGTCAAGATCATGTATGGGTCCGTATTTTTCTTCTTTATCTTTTGCTCCTCTAGAAAAGCTCTACATTTTGGGTCTCCCATGCCCTATTCCTCGAAACTCATATTTTCCCATTTCTCTATCTTCCATAGTCAAGATTTGTTGAACGTGGCATTTTTTCCCTAAATATTTGAAGAAGAAAAAACAATTGTTGTGTCCCCGAGGATTGTGTTCGAGCACATCGACACCAATCCGACACTATGATAATTCTTCACCTGGGAACTCCTCGTCTTTATGATTATTAACTAATGCACAACTCTAAGTTTGGTGGATGTAATATGGAAACACAACAACAAACATAACACAAGAATACCATAGACTATGATAAGAAGGAATAATGATAAATTTGAAATATCAGTGTAAATTATAATATCAACATGAAATTGTTACAATCTCACCCATGAGGTTCTTCAAGTGTTATTAACTTCACTTGCCTTCAAATAATAACTATGGGAGAAACTTCACAATTACACCTCTTAATGGCTTCTTTAACACACCTTCAAAATGATGGCTTCCTTTACACACTTACTCATACAATATTTCTCATTACTTCTCTCTATGCTAAATGAGGGTGGCCTCTTTATTTATAGGAATTTAGGATTATCCACCCTATCTCTAAGATAGGATAGGAAATCTCTTCCGGCCAATCATATTCCATGCCTAAACTCTTGCCTTTACATGTAGGCTTATCTTCTAAGATAAGATAAACCTTATCATCTCACATGGGTTCCACCTTTTTAGACTTTTCCACAAATAAAATATACAAAATATTTATGACATCACTCTTTGTCCTTATTACAAATATAATATTTCTAATTCCTAATCATGTAGACCTTACTTCTCTACTTATCCCAACTTTGACATTTTAACATTACCGGACCACTTACGACAAATATTTACTTTTTACAACATTCCTATTGTACTTTGATTGTTACCGTACTCTACATTATTGGCGGCACCGTACTGACGGCACCGTTATCTTCTATTGGACGCCACTACTAATTATACTTAACAACATCCTATTCCTAATACATACATTAATAAAATAGAAATTACGGAGGAAAATTTTAATGTCGATAGGCCTTCATGCAACATTTCTAAACTCTTTTTCTTTCTAGAAAATTTCATTTTAGGATCAAATGATCATTTTTCTCGTGTTTCATGGTTTGACGAGCATTTATCCCGTCAAATTGGTATCCTTGAATCAACAGGGAAACGTGGCATCCTTTGGTTGACGCGCTCGAGATAAATACTTGAAAAATCTATAAAAAGCCTCAACTTTAGAAATGTGTCCATGTGGAGGAATGACGCTCATTTGAGAATCAAATTTTTGTCCGGCTTAGAAATAGCGCCAGAAGACATGTGGAGGGTTGGCGGATAGAGACACGTGGAAGCTTCTACTAGGTTTCCCATACTTACACAAATTTCAAAAGGTTTTGAGAAGTCCAGGACACGTGGTGAGCTCGCTCTCATTCTTCTTCTCCGCTTTGGGCACCATCTTGAAGTTGCGCCATAGAGACATGTGGAGGCCTCCACTTACTTTGCATTTTACTTAGAATTTCAATGGCCAAAAGGAGATTGCCTTGGAACTTGACAAGTGGTGCCTTCCACTGAGTTTCAAGCCTTCAAACTCAATAGGAAGAACTGGATCAATGCCATAAGCCAACTAAAATGGGGAGTATCTTGTTGCTGACTTTGATGTTTCCCTATATGCCCACAATGCTACATGAATCCTTTTATCCCACTTATGTACCTGCAAGGCTGCATCTTTTGCTAGAATTTGACACAACACAAAATTTGTTCGTTCCACCTATCCATTTGTGCTTGGCTTGTATGTTGTTGCCTTCTTGTGCTTAATAGAAAACTTGTTGACTAGGGCTTCTACCACCTCATTAATGAAGTGGCTTCCTTGATTTGTTACAATTTCTAATGGGAAACCAAATTTGGTGACAATGCGTTCATATATGAACCTTGCCACTTCATCCATGGAAGCTGTTTTTAATGGCCTAGCTTCAACCCACTTGGTTAAATAATCTATGGCAACTACAATATACTTATTTTGGCGTGGGGTAGTTAGAAGTGGACCTAAAATGTCTATTCCCCACTTTTCAAAGGGACCAAGTGGAAGAATAGGGCATAATGGAGCTGATGAAGTCTTACGGTTACCATGTGTTTGACAAATATCACATGTCTTACAATAATTATAACAATCTCTAAAAAGAGTGGGCTAGTGATAACTCGTCCCAAGATCCTTCTTGCTTTATAAATTGTCCAGAGAAGTTTCCTCCACATGTACCATTGTGGAATTCTTCTATCAGCTCCTTCCCTTGATCACGTCCAACTGCCCTCTTATACTGTCCATCAGGTCCTATTCAAAATAATACTCCATGCAGAATAGAATATGGACGACTGGCTTGAGTAATCTTCCTCTTAGTCTTTGCATTGGCACCATCAGGAAACTTGAATTCATTTAGATAATTCCAAATATCTATGTATTCACTAGGGATTGTGTCAAGAGATAACAATGTTGCATCTGGGAAATCATCATCATCACAAGGTGAACCTAAACCATCATAGGCTTGAGAGAGTGCATCTGCATTGACATGCTTCTTTCTTGGCCTATCTATAATATCAAATTCAAATTCTTGTAGCAAAATTATCCATCTTGCTATCCTCCCTGATGGGTTAGGCTTATTGACAATATATTTTAGAGCTTGATGATCTGTTACAACTATAAATTTATGCCCTAACAAGTAATTTCTAAACTTATTTACATCAAAAATGATAGATAGATCATCTTTTTCGATTCTGAATATAATTTACCTCAAGATCGCTCATTTTTATGCTCCCAAAATAAATTGGATGATCATTCCCATTTTCATCCTTTTGGCTCAGAGTACTTCCTAGTGTTGCATCTAAGGCATCAGTATACACAATGAATGGCTTACTCCAATCTAGATTCTTTAAAATAGGTGAAGACACCAGGGCTTCCTTCAGTTGTTCAAAAGCTTCATGCGCCTTATTTCCTGGTTCATAAGTAACATCCTTCTTCAAGAATTGGGTTAGTGGCTATGCAATCTTTGAGAAATTCTTGATGAACCTTCTATAGTAACCCACATGGCCTAAAAATGATCTCAACTTACTTTTATTCATAGGAAATGGTAACTCTTTGATTTTTGAAACTTTATCGAATCAAAACCAATACCATCTCTGATACAACATACCCTAACAAAATGCCTTTAGAACATCCAAAGACACACTTTGTAGGGTTTAGTGAGGCTTGTGCTTCATCTAACCTTTGAAATGCTATCTCCATCTAGTGCAGGTGGTCCATCTTGCTCCCATAGATGCAAAAATCATCCAGAAATACTTTGATGAAGTTCCCAATGTAGGGTTCAAACACCTTATTCATCAAGTGCTTTGGAATGTTGTTGGAGCATTACACAACCCAAAAGGCATAACTCTATAAGAAAACGTTCCCCAAGGAGTGGTGAACGTGGTCTTTAGCTGATCTTTCTTTGTTATATGAACTTGGTTGTATCCGCTATATCCATCAACAAAACTATAACACTCCTGGCTAGCTACTTCATCCAAAATCTGATCTGAGAATGGAAGAGGGTAATGATCCTTCTTTGTTGCCTTATTGAGCTTCCTATAATCAACACAAATGCGTAGCTTCCCATTATTTTTATTGAGATCACAATGGGAGAAACCCATTTTGAATTCTCCACAGCAAATATAAATCTTGCATCAAGCAAATTATCTATTTCTTCTTTTACAGTCTTGGAAAAATTAGGATTCATTCTATATGGCATTTTCTTTATGGGCTTAACACCATCTACCAACTCAATAGAATGTTCTACCCAACTTACTTGACAAAGTTCCTTGTAATCAAAAGTGAATATGTGTATGTACCTTCGAAAGAGCTGGAGGTAGGATTCCTTTTCACTCTCCATCACAACATCACCAATCTTTATTTGTTGGAGACGATAATCAATTTCTTCTTCAGATAATTTTATGGGATCATGAGTCGGTGTGACTGGAAGGATATCCATGACCGAAACATCAACTTCACTTTCTTCATCTTCAGTTTCCACTTCATTAGTACTTGAGTAATCAGAGGATGTCCAATCATCAGTTTCATCACTTGAATCCACAGGTTCTACCTTATGATGCCGAGGGATCATGTTTATCTTCACCCTCTCTCTACCACGTCCAAGTGTCATGAAGCCTTCATTCTAGTAGTTTCTTGTATGAACTCTCCTTAGCCATGGTCTTCCCAACAACATTGGGTATGCAACAGTACCATTTTTCATCACCTGAAAGTCTACCACACATACAACACCCATAATGTATATTGTCACATTTGAGACTACACCTTCTTAGGTTTAGTTTTTCCTTTATTTAATGACCTTAACATAAGTTTTGAGGAGCGCTCAATTTTAAACCCAACATATTCATTACAGACTTGGTCATTACATTAATTGCAGCACCTCCATCAACTAAGACATCATGAATTGAAATACCATTACATAATACCTCAGCCTGTGGAGCGTAGGGATCCGCCTCTTCTCAAAACAAGGACCTCAACCTCCTTCCTTCGTTGAGCATTGAGTCCACTTCACGCAGCTCCCGCCTCTTCTCGAAGACATAGCCAAGAGTTGACCATATGTAATATTATCGTGCCTTTTGGACAGATCATCTAAGATGGAGTATGGTCCTTGTCCCCGTGAAATCGAAAATCTTGCACACCCAACTTTCTTCTCCTATGTTTCTTACTAGTTTCTCCTTTCATCTTCTTAGATCATTTCCATCTTGGTTATCTTTTTCTTTATTTCTTTTTGTTACAAACACATCTACTTCATTATTTATGCTCTTATCTACTCCATCAAAAGAATTCACAGGTGCTTTCCTTTATCATTATCTCTTGTACCGGATGTAGAAGCTCTATCTAGACAATTATACTTATAATGACCCTTTTTATAACAACCATAACATACAACTTCAGAAATATTTCTTTTTGGACCTCTATCTCCTCCCTGAGAACTAAATTCTTTTCCTTGAAGAAGATTAATAGTTAACTGGACCCATCTTCCTGAGTAGATCTTCATACTCAGTAGATGTACTAGGAGAAAGATTTGTGCTCATCGAGAGTGGTTGTGGATTCTAGACCAAAGGTGCTGGTGTAGGCTCTACTTTAGCAACAATTTCTTTGGGCTCCTCTTCCATGCTTTCTTCTTGCCTTCTTGCAATCTCCTTTGCTTGTTCAATGGTAGCTAGGCGGTCATACTTCACTCATTGTCTGATCTCTGGCTTCATCCCAAGAATGAAGTGCTTACAGAGGAGATTATCCATGCCATTCATTAACCCATCCGCTAATCCTTCCTTCCAGGATCTGGGCATTGAGCTTCCTCCTTAGCTCTAGAACACGAGCATGATAATCCCTTATCTTCTCCTTCTCTCCTTGGGCTAGTTTTGTGATATCGATCATGAGATCTGAATATTTCTGTTGTTCACCAAATTCTTCAAGAAAACTTTCAGTTAATAAATCCCATGAGTTTTTCACATTATCACCTAGTGTTTCAAACCACCTAAGGGCTGAACCATCTAAAAAGGTAGGAAAAAATTCAGTCCATTGTTCCTTTCTTATAAGGCCATTACAAATACAATATCATTTAAACTCTTGAATGAAAGAGGAAGCATCTTCATTAGATTGGGCTGAAAAAACAAGAATCTTCCCCATTTCCAAAAGTAACCATAGTGAAATACCAACCCACAAGTACAATCAACAAGACTTATGTGCACAAATAATTGGAATCACTATAATAGAAAATAGAAATGACCATGGTAAACTATGGTAAAACTTGACCTACAAAGGTAAAAATCACTTTACTGTGGTAAACACTATTCATAGTAAAAGTGAAGTTATCATAGTAAAAATCGACTTTCTTGTGGTAAACACTATTCACAATAAAAAGTGAAGTTACTGTGGTAAATACTATTCATGGTAAAAAGTGACTTTATTGCGGTAAATACTATTCATGGCAAAAAGTGACTTTACCATGGTAACTACTATGCATAGTAAAAACAAGGTTACCCTCCAAATGTTTTCTAACTAAGTGGGAATATTTCTCCAGAAAATCCACCAATGAGGAATGGTCCTGGCAACGGAACCAAAATGTCAACACCAATCCGGCACTATGATAATTCTTCACCAGGAACTCCTCGTGCTATGATTATTAACTAATGCACAACTCTTAGTTTGGTGGATGTAATCTGGAAACACAACAACAAACATAACACAAGAATACCATAGACTATGATAAGAAGGAATAATGATAAATTTGAAATATCAATGTAAATTATAATATCAACATGAAATTGTTACAATCTCACCCATGAGGTTCTTCAAGTGTTATTAACTTCACTTGCCTTCAAATAATAACTATGGGAGAAACTTCACAATTACACCTCTTAATGGCTTCTTTAACACACCTTCAAAAATGATGGCTTCCTTTACACACTTACTCATACAATATTTCTCACTACTTCTCTCTATGCTAAATGAGGGGGGTGGCCTCTTTATTTATAGGAATTCAGGATTATCCACCCTATCTCTAAGATAGGATAGGAAATCTCTTCCGGCCAATCATATTCCATGCCTAAACTCTTGCCTTTACATGTAGGCTTATCTTCTAAGATAAGATAAACCTTATCATCTCACATGGGTTCCACCTTTTAGACTTTTCCACAAATAAAATATACAAAATATTTATGACATCACTCTTTGTCCTTATTACAAATATAATATTTCTAATTCCTAATCATGTAGACCCTACTTCTCTACTTATCCCAACTTTGACATTTTAACATTACCGGACCACTTACGACAAATATTTACTTTTTACAACATTCCTATTGTACTTTGATTATTACCGTACTCTACATTATTGGCGGCACCGTACTGACGGCACCGTTATCTTCTATTAGACGCCACTACTAATTATACTTAACAACATCCTATTCCTAATACATACATTAATAAAATAGAAATTACGGAGGAAAATTTTAATGTCGATAGGACTTGAACATTTCTAAACTCTTTGTCTTTCTAGAAAATTTCATTTTTAGGATCAAATGATCATTTGTCTGTGTTTCATGGTTTGACGAGCATTTATCCTGGTCAAATTGGTATCCTTGCATCAACAGGGAAACATGGCATCCTTTGGTTGGACGCGGCTCAGATAAACACTTCGAAAAATCTATAAAAAGCCTCAACTTTAAAAATGTTTCCATGTGGAGGAATGACACTCATTTGAGAATCAAATTTTTGGTCTGGCTTAGAAATAGCGCTGAGAAGACATGGAGGGTTGGCAGGATAGAGACACATGGAAGCTTCCACTAGGTTTCCCATACTTACACAAATTTCAAAAGGTTTTGAGAAGTCCAGACACGTGGCGAGCTCGCTCTCATTCAGGGTCTCCGCTTTGGGCACCATCTTGAAGTTGCGCCATGGAGACATGTGGAGGCCTCCACTTGCTTTGCATTTTACTTAGAATTTCCAATGGCCAAAAGGAGATTGCCTTGGAACTTGACAAGTGGTGCCTTCCACTGAGTTTCAAGCCTTCAAACAAATTGTGTCGGAACATGACATGTGGTGAGCTTGCACTCGTTCAAGGTAACAAATTTTTGGGATCACCTCAAAGTGCGCCATGGTGACATGTGGCAAAGATGAAAAGTCATAAGGGGCAGGAAAGTGAATCATCCGAGGCAACTTAAAATTTTTTCCTCTTTGCATCATAAAGGTTAAAATATCAAAAATAGCCCACAAGCCCGACAAAAAAAAAGTCAAAATATGTTTCTAGTCAAAAGGGCAGGAAGACGGATCATCGGGGGCAACTTGGAAACTTTTCCCCTTGTATTCAAATGACTCAAAGTATTAAAAAATCCTAAGGTCATGAGGTAAATAGTCAATGTTTAGCCCCAGTCAACGGTGGAGGTGCGGGCTTTCGGAGGAAAAGTGAAAAAGTTGCCCTTTGAGGGAAAAGGAGCTAAAGGCATAAAAGGACCTGGGGTCCCGCTGGGACTCACATTAGAAACTTGAAGCGGAAGGGTGGAGTTGCGGGGAAAACATGGAAATTTTTTGGTTTTCCAAACAAGATTCAAATGATAGAATTTTTCTGCAGCCTCCTTTGGGACCCACCTCAGGACACGTGTCAGGCTGATTTTAAAGGGCAAGAGGTTTTAAAATTTTTACATTTTTTCAAAGGGTCAAGAAAAGGTCAAAGGAATCCCTTGAGCCCATTTTTGCATCTTCCACGTGGATGGCCCATATTCAAATCAAAGATCAACGGATGCTTTGAGTGTCAAAATATGATTTTCCCCATTTTCTCTGTAAAACTCCTGAATCTATGAGTCTTCATCATTTCTTGTTTTTGTACACGTCGAAATAAAGGGGTGAGTTAATGTTGATATCTGAAGTTTGGTGGGAAGATCTAGAGAACGTATTTCACCATTAAAATGGTCGACTCTCAAGCCCAATCTGGTTTTTCATTTTTCTTCTCCGAGACACACAAAAGAGCCGATTTGATGATTAGGGCGAAGGTTGTTGGCGAATGGATGGAAACGTGTTTTTCCCAAGAAAAGGGTTGAATGCGGGAAGGAATCGAAGATATTTTCCTCGAGCACCCGGAGACTTTTACGAGATATGATTCTGCGAATCACGAAAGAATTATGGCGAGTAGTGGTGCAAATAAAGTTTTTATCTTTTTTAAGGAAGGGGATCTGCTGAAAAGGTTATAAATAGCATGAATGGTTTCGTGCAAAAGGTTGGGAGTTTTTGGAAAGGTCAAGACTGATTCTTTCCAGCAGAGAAATCTTGACCGAGGCCATCCATTTTGAGAAGGCGTTCAAGCCTATATCTCTATTTTTGTATAAAATTTTACTGTTTCAAGGTGGTTGCAAGTGTACTGCCATTGACGAGCTCTGAGATTGTTCTATGAAACTTTCCCTTGCTAATAGACTCAATCAAATTTGGGTTATTTCGTGTTGTATTGAGAAAAATGTATTTCCTTTATTTCGAATGCCAGCAAGTAGTCTTTCTTGTTTCTATTGAAATCTTGTACCAAATTTTGGTCAAATAACACAGTCTCAGTCCTTGTGATAGTTTAGTGGCATCTGCAATTTCATTTCTCATAAGAGCCTTCATCTGGAAGTGGGATAAATGGTTTAAAATCACTTTTCTTTCATTTTGTTGATAGAGATTCTTTGTAAGCCTCTGGGTGTACCTCAGGCGTGACTTGGTTTAAATCTTGGTGCTTTATTGGGTCCTCTAACTTGAGCCTTCGTGATAGAATCCCATTTTGTGTGAAAGAGTGCTAATCTGGGCCTCCATTGAAGCACATATTCTAGTTGAGGAAATAATTTAACTTTTTGTGGCATTTTTTGATTGAATCTTTCCATTTTGCATAAGCTCTCAAGGATTTGGTGAGTCAAGTTCACCCTGTCTCCCCTCCCACAAAAATCTATTTAAAACAACTAATCCTACCCATACTACCCCTTTTTTTCTCTATATACCCACACAAGACCAAAATCCTTTTACTAAAGTATGCAAAACAGATCAGGTTCCCAAATGTCTTTAGTAACCTTTGCCTTGTTGTGAAGATATCCCCATAATCTAGAAGTGACAACTCATGAGAGTTAGGTTTTGTGTGTTGATCATAATTTCCCCAAGGCATTATCTATAAAAATCATGCAAAAATAAAAGTATCTATACCTCGTTTCAAATAATAGAGGTTAAAAAATAGGTTCTCTTACCTTGGTTGAAAGGCACAACCTAAAATAGTTAGGATAAGATCACATCTTTTTAGTTCCTACCCACTCCCTTTCAAAGTCCGAGTCTTATGAATAGATAGATGCTTCCCCTACCGCTAAACAACACATATAATCATATATCTCGCCTCTGAGTGTCTTGTTGAATCCATGATGTTGTTTGGCCTTTTAAGGAGATTAAATTTGGGTACCAATAGCTATCATCACTCCGCTTTTGGGAATTTTCTTTTATAATCCTATTGAATTCACTCACGATGTCCTCTTTGAGGGCATATACATCTTCCCCTTTTGGAAATACATTCATTATCAATTCCTCCTTTGATGCCATATTATATCAGTCCACTCTTGTGGCCATATTCATGCCCTTCCTTGGTGCACCATTATTTTTCATCAAATTCCACCCTTGTGGCCATGCTTTTCCCCTCTTGAGGAACACCTTAGTGGTTGTGTTTTTCCCTCTTGAGCATACCTTGTTATTTTTCCTTTTTGGCCATGTTTTTTCCTATAGGGCCATACTTTTCTTTTTTTTTTCCTTTCGGGCCATACCTTTCCCCACTTCGGGCATATTTGAATTTTCCTCATACTTTCCCCCTTGAGGGGATATTATTTCATCACCCTCTCTTTTACTACACCTTATCGTCCATTTTTCGTGTCACATTCGGTACCATATAATTCATCCTCATCCCTTGTGGATGCATACCATTTCACTCGATTCCTCATGTACGAATAATTTCACATACCATTTCGCATATAGTTGCACATACTTTAATGAATTTCCCATGAATCATTTTTCATCCCAATGTGCATTCATACTATAGTAATCTTCACCCATTCAACGGTTCATAGAACATTGTAGCCCATCTCCATTGAGATAGTAATTGTCCTCTATCGATGTGATATTGAGTCACCACCATTATTCTTATCCATATTGCGATCTTTTTTTCTGGGGTATCTTTCCTTAATGATGCTTTCACCCATATTTTCATCACCCACCCACCCTTTTTCATGTACGTTATTTCTCAAACATGTCATCGATTTCCATTGACATTATCGATCCCCCTTTGAGGGTGAGCTTATCATCAATCCTTTATCCTCATTGAACCATTTTTTTGTCTCATGGATTTCTAGCATAAACCACTCAACAAAAATGGGGAAAATGTAGGCACCTTAAATAAGTATCTATGCCTTCATTCGCTTTCTTGCACATATTTAATTATTAATTTACTTTAATCAAGCACTCATATAGTACTCATTAATTAATTAAGAAACATATATTAATTAATCATTTTCTATACCTCACATGGATAATTATCCCATCCACATTAATCTTTATTCCTATTAATTAATTAATTCGTGTTAATTAATTAATCCTCTTCTCATTTCCCTAACTAGCCTTCTAATTAGGATGCTTTTATCCTATAAATAAATCCCCTCTCTTTTTGATATTTTATCCTATCTATTTTTACTACCCATATCTAATCCCTTTCTAACCTAATGGTTTTAAGCACTCACATATCTTTAAATGAACGAAATCTTGACCAAAATAAGGAAAATCATGCCCATTGGGGAAACTTTCCCTATAGTCGTGATGACCCAGCCCGTCGCCATCAACCCCGGTATAAACCGAGTGATTTCTTTTTTACTATGCATCAGCCATATAATCGGATGCATGCATTCCTCAAGATTTCTCCCCACATCTCGTGAGCATCCTCATGCGTGAGTAGTTGTGAGACATCAACAATGACCTTTAGGACATGCCTTCATAATGATTTCATCGGGTTCACTTGTCGATCATTAATTCATTTTACTTCACGATATTCATTCATGATATTTTCTCATCATTATAGCATTCCTTTCCATATATTTATCATATTATCAAATATGCTTTGTTTATAACAACTTTCCATTAAAGAGAATCTTTGGAAACACTCAACAGCTTTCTCCCACATCTCCTTTTGGTTGTAGGTTTCCATTTTCATCTTATCATCCTTGACTTTTTACCTCTTTGATACAATCGTCATCGATCCTCCCTGGTCTCCGTCGACCATGGTCGATCTATCCAAAAAGTTATCTAAATTCTCCTTGTTGGTCCTCTATCCTAATTATCTACCTTTGGTTCTCTTCTCCAATACCTTTTACACTAACTATCGGTCCTTATCACCTTCCGGATCACTCTCGGACCTTGTAGGTCTACAAATTTCATCTACAGCTTCAGATCCATCCTACCAAGTCACCGTCGATCTACTTTTATTTAGTATGGTTCACCGTCGACCCAAACCAGGTAACACTTTACTCAAAGTTATTACAATTTAATTAGCTTTAGATCATTTTTTGTCATTTTTCAGATTCTTTGATGCGGTAGTACTACTTCTATTTCTGCATGCTCTTATTTATTTTATTTCACTTTATCTAAACTAATGGGGTTGACATCCTCCAAGGAAGTCATACACTTCTTGGATCCACTTAGTCGGAAACATCCACATCTACATATCTAATCAAATCTCGTTTTCATTCTATTTTAGTTGCAGTTCTTGCAACGAGGATGCATCATTTAGCCCTCATACCAAACACCACATTCGAGGTAACATAAGCCCTCCAACATTTCACATCCTCCAAGTGAGTTTCTAATTTCTTTAGTAGACATCCACATCTAGTGCATTAATCTCATTACGTGCAAGAAATTTGGACAAAAACAATCCACATTGCTATGGTTATGACCAACAAGTCAACGTAATCGAAATTTGAATCAAGCCAACCAAGAATGTTATAACCTTGAATCAAGCCAACCAAGAATGTTACAAGCCATAATGCTATGGTTATTGTAACTACGTAGTAATTTTTTAGTGTTTTTAAACTATATGACATTGATGTTACAAGGTTATTATTGGTGGGAGTAGAACTATACAATGGTTTTTTCAATTATATTGACCTAACCATCATGCTAAACACAGAATGGATATATTTAGCCTATGCTTTAATTATTTTAAAACAAATATCACTATATAAAGGCGGGAAAGCCTTGTGGTTAGGATATTAGAATAGTTAATATTTTTAGGAGAGTACATAAAGCTTAGGTCTTATTTATTATTGTAAACGCAGCCTCATAAGCTTATTATCATCATTTTGGGTGAGGATCCTATTTGTAAAGATGATATTTTTTGGAAGAGGATATTTATAAGCTTACTAGCATCATTTTGGTTATGGATCCTACTTGTAAAGATTATTATTTTGTAAGAGTCCGTTAGATCCCTTATAATTGATTATTTTTGAAAACCTAATATAATCGAGTTATTTTTGTCAATTGTGCCATAGTATTTATGAGTCATTTTTATGGATATAGGTAAAGCGGCCGGTGATGGGGGAGAAAGATAGAGCCACGGGTCACCAAACTCCATAGACCGAGAGTAAAGAAATTTTGTTCACTTCTACATTGTTTTATATATCAGTTCATTGTCTTCACTAACCCGAGAGATGTATCCCAAATCGGTTGAGCTCCATTATCATTTCATTGTTGACTTTTTGTGACAAGTTTATATTTATTTGTTATTTTGCAACATATTAAGCCAATTTAGATGTTAATCATGATAAATTGAGGATAAAATTACTCGGTACTCAATTTTGAATGGATTTTAATCAAGCACCATTTATGGATCAAGTTGGGTATTAGAATAATTTTCCATGTGTATTAGACTCTTCCTATTTTACCTTTGTGTAATGGGAAGTATTATTTTCCAAAAGGGATTACTAATTGATTATGCTTTAGTTATTGTATTGGTTAAGTTTACGGTGTGAGATGCGTGTTGCTGATAGGTTAACCATGGGAAAAGATCCGAACAACGAAAGGTTTGAGGATCTAGAATCCATAAACCTCCAAATGCGGAGGAAAATTCTAAATTAAGAAGAAGATGGCAAGGCTTGGAGGAAGATAATTAGGAGCTCTAAGGAGGTTGACATGCCATGGAAAATTCTTCATGTGTGTCATAGAACAATTGCTGACATGAGTTGCAAGTCAAGGATAAGATTATGGAATAATTACAAACTAGTGGAAACGTGGAGGATAAAAATATGTCTAGCATTCAAAAAAGACACCCCTCTACCACGAGTTGTGTATACTAATGAGTTATGCACTATAATTGTATCACAAGGTTCTATTTATCTCCATATATATGTATTTTTTTCTTTTAGTGGTTTTGAGAAGTATACTAAGGGTATTCGTTCTAAGTTGCTATCTAAGATGGGTTATGATGAAAAGGTCTTGGGAATCAATGGCCAAGGAATTACTAATCCCATATAGGTTGAGGAAAGGATTCGATATATAGGTTTGGGATAAAGTGGTGTTCATAATGAGGATGGAGAGTGCTCCAAATGGCTTAAGCAAGATGCATTTGAAGAGAGGAACATACACCACTAGAGCAACCCACGAAAAGCAATTAAAAGTTATGTTTTCAAACCTACTAATGAAAATATTGTTTCTAGGAATAAATGGTAGGCATCTCATAATAATAGTGAGAATGATTGCAAGTTAAAATCAAAGGAGAAACCTTCCAATATTGGGTAAAGAATCAAAATAAAATGTATTTCATCTCTAAATAAAGGTGGAATTCCCAAAGAGTTCGTAAAACAATTTCCCTTCATCATGTTTGCAATAACTTAGTCCTAAAAGAAATGGAAAACATAAATATTCAAACATTCATTTTAATAATTCCAAGAATCATTTGGATACAAAGAGTTTATCTATCCATTTCCATGTACATCTTTTGGATTGTATATAACCATTGTGTTGCCAAGTATTATAAGAGGAAATATTAAGTAAATAGGATTTCTATAAACTATTCTCCAACGCAAAGTTTAGAGATGTTAGGAATTTACTATTTACATAGTTATGGGTTATTTAACATAAGGTAAATATAACTTATGGTTATATGGTTATTTAGTAAGTTAGTAGAACATAATCTTAGTGGTAGAGGTGTGGGTTTTGTCCTAATTTTGTCCTAGATGGGCTCCAAGCCATTGGTTTATTTTTATTCTTCCTATTATTCATTATAGTGGTAGGGAGAAATATCAATTGCCAACAACAATAATTTCCCGATTGGAATGTAGGCTATCCATTGTTGTCAATGCAACCAAGATAATCAAATATGCCTCCAATGCGATCATGCAAAGCATGATGGATCTACAAAATAATTATAGATATGGGGAGAGAAGGTCCACTAACTGCTAGAATGGCATTTTCATAACCCTTAGCCATTATCTTGAGTAGGAGAATGGTGGTGTGTTAAGTTTGGAGGAACCCAAATATCAATAGAATGGACAGAGCCTAATGCACGAGCATAGATTGTAGATGCTCTACCTCTAAGTGAAGTTTCTTCTCTTGGACTCGAGATCTAAAGCAACAAATTGAAAATCATATTAACTTTATTAGTCACAAAAATGTCTATATCTATAAATGTGTTGTTAAAAATAGTTAAAAAAATATTTCGATATATACAAAATAATATTAACATGAAAAACCTGTCATTAGATTACATGGTCAAATCCCTAAACAAAACTACAATTGAGCAATTATATATTTGTCTACAAGTATGATAAATATTAATCATATAGTTTTCTTAATATCTATTTTACTATGGGGCTAGGAAAAAAAAACTTATTTTTAATATATTTCTTTAAAAGAAGATATGTTAATAAGTGTGAAGGCATTAAAAATTTAGGATTTAAGAATAATGAGTCAAATTTTGCATAAAAATGAATCAAGTAGTAGTTAAGTATGCATATGATAGTATAATTGTGTTGCCACACCATTATCTTATGATAAGAAATACCAATTTAAGGGTTGAGACTTGGTTCAAGTCCGGTGTGAATTAGGCGAGAATGGATACCCTCATAATGCACTAAGCTAAGGAAAGTTGATTAATCATGCATATGACACTACTCAATGTTGAACAATTAGAATTATTTGGATGTTGATCCTTCAATAAAGGAAATAAAAAAATGGATAAATAATAGGTGAAACAGATCATCCTTAGATCAATTAATTTGAAATTACTGTTGTATTGTGATTCTTAGTTAATTCTAATTAGTTCATTTGCATTGCAACTAGTAAACCATTTACCCTCAATAATAATTGTAGGCTTGGTGCACATGAACATATAAACTCAATATACTATGATCGTTAATAGAAATGAGGAGATTCTAAAATGAAAGTGACCCTTTGATTAATATAATGATTGATTGGTTGTAGAAATAAGTCTACATATAAGTTTTAGTACTCCATCTCAAATATATTGATTTAGTGCATCTTAAAATCACTTGTACAACATTTTCATTCAATTTAATTCCGGCATTAATTGGTAAATTTGGTTCACAAACCCGTATAAATCCAATACATCGTGTATAATTATATTGTTTTTAAACGACATTAGAATTTTTAAAGGCAGCTACAGCGAGGGAACATTGGCCAAATACGGAACAACTCGGAAATTCATGGTGAAAGCGGAAACCCGCCTTTCTTTATTTATACGAGATAGATAAGCATAACTAGACATTAACAAATATAACTAGAGTGAGATTGTGAACTAAAATTTGGCAAAAGCCAGAACCTTGAGCCAGGAAGGGCGAGAAGAGATAGTTTCCCACCATGCTTTGACATGGGGTCTGGAGGTGATGAGGTGTCCCTCTCCAGCCATTTTAATGAGGTAATGTGTATACGACAGATGTGGAAGATCAGCAATGCTGAAGAAATCCCCAGCCAGGAACTTGCTCTTTGACAGCCTCTCCTCGTATACATCCAACACCTTGCTCAGCTTTTCGACGCTGCTCTGCACTATGCCTTCGTCTGTCTTCCCTCCCATCATTGGAGCGAACACTTTCTGAACAATAATGGCAGTCACTGCAGGATTGTACGACTGCGATTCCACCTGAGACCACTGCTCCACCAATGTCTGTTCGGTCAATGTACTTCCCCACAGATTACTGCCTTTTCCCTCGTTCTTCTTCGCCAAATACTTTATAATGGCTCTCGACTCTGTCAGTTAAAAAACCCCATTAAATTACATCGAAGAGAAGCAGAAAATTATATTCATTCAAACCAGTAAAGGGGAAGGTTAGTTTTTGTACCAAATAAGGTGAGATCGCCATCCTGAATGACTGGCAATTGACCCAGTGGCTGCATTCACAGAACATCAAATGGTTAAAAAAACTTAACAGAATCAATCAGTGGAAGTGGAAGAAGGTTGGGGTTACTTACATTGAGAGCGAGGAAAGACGGTTGTTTGTGAGCGCCGGTGAGCATATCCACTGTCACAAACTCGTAGTCAATTTCCTTCTCATGAATACAGGCCAACACATTCGTGGTGCACGTCGACTGGGGATAACCGTGTAATTTGATGGCCGCCATTCTTACTTTCTGCAACAGATTATTCATAACAGAGGAAAACTATGGAGTAGAGAGGAAAGCGTGTAATTGTTTCTATAGAAACAAACCGTTTTATAGGCCATACCTGAATTTGCAAGACCACCAAAGCGTCTGCTGAAAAACAACCGTTCCCTGCTAATGTGAAAAGTCTTTTAAGAGGGTTCCTATTCACGTGCTTTGACCTTCCGATTCGTCCTCTAAAATTAGAAATGTAAGGCGCATGACTTATCTACTTTGAATGGGCTTTCCAATTTGACTGTTGACTCATAATGGCATAGTAAGGTGTTAAATTTGATGGTCATATGATTCTATCATTAGTTTTATTTATTTTTACAATTAAAACATAAGTAAAGAAGAAATAGGATAGAGTTATGGTTTTATATATAATTATACCAATAGATATTCTTTTATGTAGATAGACATTCTACAATGATAATGCGAGATGAGATCTCATGGTATGACCGTGTCAATTATTCTTTTCTATATTAGATGGGGTCTAATGTTTGTAATTGTTTGAAATTTTATTCTCTACATTAAATTTGACCATTACTTAAAACTTCTTTTAAGCATTGAAAAGTAAATAAAAATTAGTAATATCTTGACCATATGGTAGAGTTTGCGGCTCTTTTTTCCATTTCTTAAAATCGTGTAGCAAGTGAGATACTACTACTTTCTTTGCTAGTAATGCTCCATCTTCAACTCCTATGTTTTTAGCTCGGTCCATGTAACACAATAATGTTGAAGACTATTCCTCTAAAAGTGATGTCGATATTATTTCACTTACTAATGACAACTTGTGTGTGTTGAATTTCAACCCTATTGATGAATATTAGTCTATGTTGTATGGTCTTTTCATTTGTACTAGCCCTCAACATTAGCAACCCCAATCTACTATATTTGAAACCTATTTGCATGCTACACTTGTTTGTTCCAACACATCTACTCAAATAGATCATAACCTTTTATGACATGCTATTAATACGCTAGATCATCTGCCCATTGTGCAATATTTTACTATTCCCACACATCTTGATACCTCACACAATTTATTATCTATCTTTTTGCATCTTGAGTTGCTTACTTTATCATCATTGTGACATCACTCATATAAGAACCTATCTCGAGTTTTGAATCACCCATTTTCTTATCGAGTTCATATCTAGAAATGACAATTTATTAATGCAATTCCCTCATTCATATAATTTCTTTGTTAAAGGATGATGCTTTTGTAACCACACTTCTAGAAGAACCACCATAGTTAAAACATTCACATGCAATTGAAATTGTTGTCTTTAAAAATGACCACAACTTTATTATTTTATGGGCATACATATTATTCATTAGAAATAATCAATACTTGATCCACCTATAATGGTTGATGATAAAAAATTACCCTTCTCAATAGCCTTACTCCATTATATCTCATTGAATTTGATATGGAATTGATGATATTCTTGATGAATACTAGCTTTTAGTGCCATTGAATTTCTTATACATGGATATTTTCAAGACAATTCAAAATCATTGAAATAATCGAGATAATACAAAAATATGAAAATATATGCAAAAATAAAAAATTAGGACTTTTAATGGCTTACTTGGTTAGCTTGTTACTTTATACATGTTTGTCACATTGGTTTGATAGATAACATATTTGTTCTCTATACACATTAATTCATAACAAATGTTGAGTATGGTGTAGGATGAACACATGTTGATACATGATTATATGATCTATTTTGGTTCCTTACACTACTCTCTTGGGGGCACCCCCACACTATATAGGTGTTTTAGTTTCATTATATGTTAATTTACTCCTTCCTCATCATGTTTGATTTATACATATTGTTTATTCCTATAATTTGAGATAATAAGAGTAAAGCATGAATCGATAAAGACAAGACAACACAAGACAAAATAATATTCAATGTATTTCAATGTGTGTTTGAACAAAACAACGGAAGAAGAATATAAAGCAATGAAACAATTACACAAGGCAGGGACGGTTAAGGAGTAACCGTGTAACCATATGATGCATGGGATGTATTAAGCTAACATTCCCCCCCTTAATACATTGTTCGTACAAACATACATTTCCAGATAGAGAGTCCCCCCCTTAATGAGAACACCGCAAAGAGGGTCTTCACACGAGCATGCCTACATGGTCTCGATTCACATGGTTTTTCTAAGGTTGACCATAAACCTAGAGGGACAGAACACTTTCCGACTATTCACCTTGGTGGTTTTACAGGATTACCACGAACCAAGAGGATTTTACCTCGGTGGTTTTACAGGCGTACCACGAACCCAAGAGGATGATACCTTGGTGGTTTTACAGGATTACCATGAACCCAACTTCGAGTACCATGCGCTGCTTTCAGTGCTTTTCTGTTCCCCACGATGCTTTTCAATTTAGGAGGTCCCAAACAGGAAACTATGCACCATCTGCACTTTATTGAACAAACAACACAGAAAACAACAACAACAACACTAACAAATATTCCACATTCACTTCTAAGAATCATAGCAATCATGTTCTTAGTTGTAGCCACTGATGTCGATTGTCGTTTAGCCAATCTTCAACAACAAAGGAAACAAATCACTACCACTGGATGTTTCCCTTGACTAAGTCATTTTCACCCATAATGTGAAATGTGAATACTGAGAAAGAGACTGCATCAAGAAACATGCTATTGACTAGATCTCACCACTTAGACCTTGTTGCACATGGTTCATGTTGCAAGTGAACGTATTCACAAGCGAACCATCTTCTTTTTGAAGCACGACACTCAGAGGATCAATTCAAAATGAAGAACCATTGGCAAACAACTATGCTCCAGAGTAATCCATTTTTAGCATCCGATCACAAAACAACAGAACACGGAACAAAACAAAAACTGAAATAAACTCAAACCAAAATTGAGGAATAGGTCCTCAATACCTTATTCTGCCACAATCTTTGTTGGTGGCCTCATCACTTGCGGCTTGCAAGAGGTCACTGGATTTCCTCCAGCCTCTGTTGTCCTCTGTCCTCCTGTCTGTTGCTACTTAATCAATGGATATAACTTTGAGGCTCACTACTTCACATCTCTTGATCTTTTGAATGCTCGCTGCTGGCTGGTCACTGGTTTGTGGGGAGGTCTTGTTTCCTCTTCTTCATACTTTTGCACCAAGAAAAATTGATCTCCAATCTGTCTTCAGTGTATGGATTCTCATAATGAAGGATTGAACTGAGACCTTGTTGATGGACAAGAAGTAGGTTGAAGTTGGCTTTGATTCCAATGCAGGACTCTTGTCATGGCTTTTCCCACTCAAGCAGGTCTGTATATCTTTGCAAGCAACTATTCAGATGGTTATTGATAACCTTCAAATTTCAAGATTGGAGTATCACAATGAAAATGATCCTGATTTCCTAAATGTAACTTGCCAATGCAATGCGAGTAGAGATCAATCAATCTCGGGGAGCTTTCTAAAAATATTTTGATCCAAACTATCTACCAATTAGTTGCAATAAAACATATGCTTGGACATACCGTTTCCCAGGAACAGGAAAGTTTCTGATTTCAAGACAGGTTGCGCCAGGAAGTGCCTGCTCCACGACTTCAATAGATCACAAACTACGATGTTTCAATTTTTAAGAAAATGCTAAAGGATAACAAATTGCCAATCTAACACTTTCCAAATAGGTCTGCATAGCCAATGTTCAGATTTGCAAGCTACCACACGTCCCAAGATCTACACACGCTAAACACTAGCCAGACTCTAATTTCCACGCATCACTCTGATATGAGATGCTCTGATACCAATGATAGCACAAGACAGCACAAGACAGAATAATATTCAATGTATTTCAATGTGTGTTTGAACAAAACAACGGAAGAAGAATATAAAGCAATGAAACTTGATTACACAAAGCGCAGGGACAGCTTAAGGAGTAACCGTGTAACCATATGATGCGTGGGATGTATTAAGCTAACGAGAATCTTGTGTACTTCTCAATTTTCTTTCTACATATGTTTTTAATATCTATAATCACTTTATATGATGTTACGTAATTACTTGTTTATTCAAAATCATACATTGATTTTTACTTGATGGATTCACTCAATTGTATTATTTGATAAAAACTATGTTTGATTTCTTTATATGTTCAACGGTTATTACTTTTCTTGTGATACACCATGGGTGTCTAATGTTTTTTGTTTTATGTTTTTCTTGTGTGTATGTACTTGTTTCTTGATTATGGAAAATTGTTTCTTCTCTTGCGATTTCTTATGACACTATGGGAGTCCCATATTTTTGGCTTTATGCATACATGTGAATATTTTTTATATACTATTAACTACCTAACTATATATTGATGTTTCTACTATTGTACTATTATATATTATGATACACTTGACTTACACTATTGTATTTATTCTTCCTTCTAACATGTTTTTAGTGACTATGATGTTTCTATTTCTATACTATTACTAGTCTTGTTTATGAAAAACTTGGTTTATGCTTTTTCTAATTACACTACCATGGTTTCGAATGTTTAATACTTATTGTGTTGTTTTTCTGATCATACTTATAAATAATGACATGATTGAAACTTTTATCCATTGTTTCTATTGTAGTACACATCTACTCTTTCTTTTTATGTTGTATCTTTTTTTGTCTTCATGCCATGGTTTCTAGAATGTGCAACCACTTTTACAACTATAGGTTCTCAACGATGACCACAATTACAACCTTTTATGTGATCTTACATAGATTTTCATAATTATTACACACATGTACACATCAATCCTTTTGACATTCATGATCAATTTATTTATAGTACGATCTTCAAAAGAGTGGCATTCGTTGGGATATTTTTACATCTACGGATAAATTACGTAATACATAAATAGATTTTCATAGGTTTTAAATTCTTAGAAAATGTCATAGATACTAAAATTTGGTACAACTAAACCAATATCAAAGCCATATAATACAGATTAAAACCATGGTACACTCTTGTTCATGATGGACGTTCACGATAGGGGGAAATTCTATATATTTTAAATTTCTTTAGATTTTATTATCAATTTATAGGATTTTCATATAGTTTCATATACATATGACATAATACAAAGCATGGTCTAGGTTTCATGACAAGTACATTCTTTCTTGATTATATTATCCATATTATACTATAAGGAAGGGTTTTGGGCATGCGTTCACTTCTCCCCTATGATTTTTCACAATATAAATGATAAATTTTAGGAATTACACCAAATGGGGGTATGAAAATGTTCATTCCTTCTAGGGTTTAGGTTTATTTAATTTGTAACAAGTTAGAACAAAATTTGATCTATATCCATATAAAGTGGTTTGGTACTTGGGTTAAGTTGAATATATTGAAGTATCAAAGTTCTTTTTAGATTTTTATTTTTCTCTTCTATCAAGATATTCAAAAATAAGGAGTGCATCTAAGAACATGGGTTCTTCATAGTATAAATATTTCCTTTTATAAATCTTCAAAGAGGGGATACACATGGATCCTCTCCTCGGTATCCCAGTAGCATCTCATGTAGTACAACATTACGAAGTGATCACCCCTAATCCTCTTACATCTTCATCAAAACTCCAAATCTCTAAGGAATAACATGATTAGGAGATCCTTCAACCAAAAATGAATTGGTTTATTCCATTCATATTTTTCTTCTCTTCCCATAATTTTGTGAAGCATTCAAAGTTATAAACATTATTCATATTTTGAGTTAAATTTCAGGTCTCTATCATATACATCGACTACACTATGTGTTCCAGGTTTCATCATGGTGCATATGAACACTTATACATCAAAGAACCAATTTTAAATAAAGTATAATTATGTGTGCACACTCATGTATGTTTTTCCTTTAAATATGTAATTTTTAATTACAAACTTTGGGAGGGGGTAAATGTAGACACTTCAATTTGGTAACTTACTCTTATTTAATGTCAAGTTTGATCATGCTATCTTGCTACAATAAATTATCACTTTTAGAATCCAATCACCTCAACTCTGTAGGTGTTTTTCACTTATCTTAAAAATTTTGTATGTCATCAATTATAAGAATATTATCTAATCAAGGAAGTGGAATTTTTTTTTCTTCACAACACATCCTACTCATCTTTTGATATATCCTTGGTTTTGAAATGTAAGGAAGGATCACGATGTGAGGTCCGGTCTTCATCAACCTATACGAGTTCTTCCCCTTCACATTGACCAACTTTGATTTTAATTTAAGTATATTCTTTGGCTTATTTAGTATTCCTAAGGTTGAATTTATTAGAATATTTCACCTATAGAAGGATATATAAAAATTCATTATCACTTTCTAAGTCACCTTACATTCTTACAATCTCCTAATGCAAATATCATTTCGAATTTAGTCAAAGGGTTCTTAAATATACTCATATAAGTGACACATCATTCAAGGATGTCCCTACTACAGATATCAAACACTCAACTTGGTAAAATGATCTAGATTCCTCCACTTCTAAGACCGCAAAGGTCATATAGCCTTATCTTAACAAGAACAAGATGATTCCAAAATTGTTCAAGGGTTAAGGAGTAATGGGTTAGGTAACATAGTCGAGGAACACAACATCCCATGAATACCACATTTGGTACATTCTATACTTCTTAGTTATTGTATTATCTAGGTGTTAAGATATATATGGGCACTCTAGTGGGTACATTATCTATTCACACTTGCCAAGCATTTAGGAGAACTACATGAGGTTTGATCCTGTAACAAGTGTATGTAGTCTAGTACTTGAATGTAAAGAATTGGTTCTCTCATTATGGGTTAGTGACATTATTAATCTAATGTGGTTACTTATATTATTTTTGTAACGCACACTATTTCAGACACACAAGACAACAAAGAAAAATACATGATGTTTTTTTTACTTGTTCGAAGTATAGAATAGGAGGACACAAAGGTTACAACTAAATTTTTGAACAACCTGACACAACTATGACCACATAGGAAACAAAAACATCCAACACCCATCAAGGACAATTCACATTTCTCTTTGACAAGACACCACAAAGAACCCAACTACAGTACATAGTTACAGTTCAGGACAACCCACTAGTGAACATCTTCTTAAGGTTATTTATTTTATTGAAACACACCCTTCAAAATTTATCTTACGTTCTAGGAGATTTAGGTTTGATTTGAGAAAATTCTTCTTACAAGGGTTAGAATCCTTTCTTTTACACTTAGAGACATTAGGCTTGGGTAAAAATTTCCGAAAGAGGATCATCTTTAATGTGACAATTATTTGATTGATCAGTTATTAGGTTAACACTAGAAGGAGGTGGGGTGAACCAATCCCCACAAGATTATCTTAAACCAACACAAGCTACAGAATATTGATTTAGACCTCCCTTGCACAAGGCGACGAGCGTAAGGTCCAACTAAAGTGGAGTGCCATAAGGTTTCAGAACTACAACCTCCTTGTGCAAGAATCAACTATTAACCATGCTTAAGAGAAGATTACAATATACTATGGCAAGATTTAAAGTGAGAAGGTCAATTTATTTCATCATCATGATCTCTTTAGTTATTAACCAGTCTTTTAATGAGACTTAAGAGTTCAACTGGATTTGGGTAAAAAAATTCATTTAGCATTCTCTTGATTAAGTTTGCTAAAGGATGCACAAGGGGTTCCCAAAATGGAAGTATTAGACTTAAAGTGTTCTTGTTCAAACTCCCCTACTAACTAAGACATAACTATAACCCCAAAACCAACAATGATTTTACTTTTTTTTTCTTAGAATACTTATCATTTCACAACCAAGACAATAAATTTTAATTCATAGCTTAAGGTTAGCGAGGGTAGATTCTTTTACATCGTTAGATAAACACTTTCTTTCCAATTAAAGACTCTTAATTTTATCAACCAAGTACAACTTCATTATTATCTTCTTTATTTATTCATCTATGTATTCATCTTATTTTATCTTTGATTATCTTTAGAAAAAGGGATTTTCAACCCACTAAAATATGCCTAGAATAACATTGATACCAATACCATGGAGGGTTACTAAACAAGCAAGTCTTATGACCCGAAAGAAGAAATTACCATTATTTAATGAGAACACAAAACACGGTTATAACATTTCCATTCAACATGGCACATGAACCAAAGGAGTCAAGAGATTGGATTTCACTTTGGTTAAGAACAAGAAGGTAACAAAATAGGCCAAGCCATGCTACAACATTTTCATGACTGTAAATGATATTTCCAAAAGAATACTCATAACAAGGTCAAGATTGAATATTATTTCTCACAAAGGTAATTACAAGTTTAACTACAAAAGAACAAGACAACTTTATTTCACAATTACCGAACAATCCAAGGCAAGAGGCCTTCCAAACTCCATTACAAGCACCAATGCAATAATTACAACACATTTGAATTTCATACAAGGAACCACATAAAACAACTCGATGAAACCTTTACAAATCTTTCCTTTATCTACTCGCATAAGCCATTTGCACAAGTATTAACTTGAGTCAGTTTGCGAGAACTGAGCATGATAAGAGCTACAACATAAGACATTGTGTTGTTACCTAACTGTTTTATAGAAAGAAAACCATTGTTAAAGAAACAATCCTAGAAATGCAAGTTAAAATTTTGTGAAAATACTTTCCAGTAAAACAATAAGGAAAAATAAATCTCACAGATCCAACAAGGAGTAGTATTTAAATATGATCTCATCAATTCAATCCTGTTGAGTCTATTTGAACACCAATATGCACTTTTACCAATTTCTAATCATCTAAACATGGGTATTTAGGAAGGAAGGAATTCATATGTCCTATACTAACCTTATCCTTCCAGTCAAATCACAACCCAAGTCCCTCAACTAAACATATTCTACCTTTTCAAGAAGAAGCACAAGTATTGAACAACTACCATTCTATAATCAATATAGAAATGTTTATTCAAAATTTTGTGACCTGGAAGCACTTGAAAGATAAACCAAAATCTAAATACATTTCTTCAACTACTATACTATTTTAGGGCCCAATGCAGAGTCAAAAATGGGATTGATCCAGAACAAGCTCCTACACTAAGGTGAGGAAGACTCAATCAGTTAGAACAAGACTAGATAAATTACATATGAAGCTTTCAAGGTAAGGGTGATTAAGTAAACTACTCAAAATCTATCATGCCAACAATGGAAAAGAAATCACTAATACTCATTAGACAACAATTTCCTATAAAATAAGTCAATAATTTCAACCCTACTAATTTCATCGGTGTGTTCATTATGAGAGTCATTTCCAATACGATGATATTTAAAACTACAACCATATTTTAAAGGGAGGAATTGAATTGTTAAAAAATCCAAGAAAGGAACTCCTAATCATTCTTCAACAATCTTCATCAATTCAATCATGTCATAAGTTTTCCACTATACTACAATCCACATCCTATCAGCTATCTACAGGAAGTTGTATACAATCACAAATGGCTTAACATGAACGGAATTTTGTCACCTATGTCCCTTCGAACCAAGTCCCTTTCATGGTCTAACTATTGATGCCATCAAACAGATAAACAATTCCACAGGAATTAAATGTAGTCACTGAGCATGCCTATAGGAGGTCTATTCTAGCATTGACAAGACACAACAACATAAGGATAGGGAACTCCAGAAAGGTCCGCCAAGATACTAAAATCAAGAATCCACCTAATCAACTCATACTAATATAACCAAGATGATAGAGAGAATTATAACACAACATGCACTTCAAGTGATCAAGCTACAGATTGAATACACAAGAAAATTTCTACATAGGTCTAAAGGATCAAGGATGCCAACAGTTCTAATCAACAAAAATCATAAAAAAAACATCCTTCTCATGATAAAAATCAGGATCCAAGTTATAAGGATAAAAATGTTTCCTTTAACAATAATTACAGAAGTTCACAATTAAAAAAATCACACACTATAACCCCACTCAAAGAGATGTTTTCATGAAAAGCAAGTTCATTTAATAAAACATTTAGATAAAAGTAGAAGAATTAAGGTGTAGGGCTTATCATGCCTGAAATTCACTTCCACCCGTTGCATAGACACCTCACCAACCAACAACAACACTCAATGGGTTGAATCTCTATCCACAAACATCATGGGCGCTAAAACCTCCACATACTCCCATGTTGGCATGGAAGGGAACTCTCAAAACCATGAGTGCATCTGTCTGAAGAAATGAGGTCCCAAGGACTGCCCTGATGGCAGTGAATACAAAAAAATGGGTTTAATGGAAAGGCCCCAGGAGCCCGTGAGAGATAGGGGAAAAACCAGACCCCCACAACCTCACAAAAATACTCCCAGCCTGCATCAAAAAGGAATAGTTAGGACAGGGAAAGAACCATCAACGAGCACAACGGAAAAACATTTTCAAAATAGTCATCGGAGCAGAGAAAAATATTCCATGCATGCAAAAAGTGCAAGAAACCATAAGGCACGTAAACTTCTTTGCAACATGCCTCAAGGAGATGAGGTCACAAGTATGCCATGATTGCAGGGAAAGCACAAAAGAGGAAACAAAAACAAAATAAAAATAAACAAAAACATCCTGGTCTTATCACCCTAGAAAGAAATACATGTGGCCAAGGGGGAAAAAAGGATATTTGGAACAGGAAAGAACATCCATCAAAGCACAATGGAAGGAGAATTTAGAATATGTAGTCGCAGAAGCTTAGAGACCTATATGTAATATGTGGAGGAAAGAATGTGGCTAGAAAAACTATTGACTAACTCCTACAAGAGATGTGGTCTTCAAGGAAACGCCATCACATAAGGATACACACACAAAACAAAGGAATCTAGAAACTCAACCCTGCTTCACCCCCACACCATCACCAGGTGTCCATTTTGAAACAGTTCATCTTTTCCAAGCACCCCACGTAGCTGTCAAAAATGATAGTTTAGAATGCAGTGTAGACATCCACCCATGCGCTCGGGAGATGAGTCTTCAGTCTAACATTGTAGAAGAGAAGTTCCATCTTACACAGACCCACAACCACTCTCCAAACCCCACGCTACCAACAACAAAAGGAAAGGAAACGCCTTAGCATGCCTGACACAAGGCCCCAAACAAAAGGAAAAAAACAAAGCTTCCTTCTCTCCCACATCGACAGGCCAATTAAATGGCCATAAAGAAGATAACTAGGAGGTAGGCATCCCCACTTCCAAGGCATATCCACACCTCAACATGCCAGAAGACCACGAGGAAGGAAAAAAATAGTCATACACCCAACAAGGAAAATTAAATTCTCTTAAATAATGGCAGGGTGGTGGAAGAAATGTCAAATTATCCTTTAATTAAATAATAAAAAAAAACATGAATGAAGGCTTGAACGACCAAGGGGGAAACACTAGTGGTTGGAGTTTTGACAGCAACACAGGACAATGACCAGCCATGGTGCCACAATGGAAATCTCTTCCTTTTCACCAAACGAGGCTCACGCTATGTAACGCCCACAAAAAAACGACATTATATGAACACGCTTCAACCTAACACTTAAGCCAAAAATGTGACTAATTATTAATTTTATTTTTGTTTAAGTTATAATGAGGGTTACAAGGGTGCTTAACCTTTAGGGTTCATTAACTCAACTTACACTACTTAACTCAGCTTTACGATTGAAGAACCAAGTCTAGTTAAAGGTTAACTTAATTTCATATTTATCTCCAAGGTCCATTAATCAATTATTCAAAAGGAAGGTAACAAGGATTAATTTATTTAATTAAATATTTTCTTCTCTTTAAATATTGTTCAACTTTAATATGGTTAACCACATGCTTAATTACTCTAGTTTCATTATCCTAATAGTTAAAAGTCTTTTATTAAAATTCCTACAACATACTAAGGATTAATAGGACATTACACCCCTAGCAATTAAATGGCCCCACTCACCCATCTACACATACCCTTAAGGATTTTAAATTAAACATTTAAAATACATTTCTACCTAATAAAAGTAGGGTCAATCCTCCACCCTTGGATCAAATCCATCTTGGCCACTAGATCCTAGGGTTCCAACTTAGCCCTAAAATCCTTATGAAATTCTATTAAAACCTTTTCCTATTCCATTCTTCTCATTTGGTCTATTTCCTTTTTGTTAAAATTGCAGGTTGGAGAAGAGGAAGCCATGGAAGCACAAGAGGAAGAGCCATGGAGGATTCTACATGAATATTTAGTCTAGGCTTAGTTTAGATTTAGTTTTATTTATGTAATCTATTTCATTCAAGGATTGAGAGGGATTTCCTCCACCAATCTGGTTTTATTTCAAGATTATTTGTGTATTGGCCTTCAAATTTGGGGCAAACCCTACCCCATTTTTATAATGAAAAGAAATAGTTTTAGATTCACCATTACACATTTTATTTTTCCAATCCATAGTATTTCTCATTGTTTTGCTTGCTGGTATTTATTAGTTAAAATTTTCAACTTAGAAATTAGTTCAAACTGGTTAAATTTCACGAACAGGTGCGGATCTGCAGATTTACGTCATAAGTGATAGGACCGCTACCCAGAGCAAACCGGTGCTCATGGGACCGTCGCCCTACGGGGCGGTGGTTGTGAAATTTCCTCCTTACCTGGGTGAAAAACACATGACTGTCACCCTACTGAGACCACTACCATAGCTTTGAGTGGTGGTTATAGGACCGCCGCTCTCTGCACAGGAGATGGTCCTATTTCTAAAAAAATAGAACCATAGTCTTTGATTTTCAAAGCAACTTAATGTTACCAAAAGATGTAATATTTATTTCTAAGTTTGCTTTTGTTCATTTAGAGTTCCAGATTTGAGATTTATCGCTCTTTTATCCATTTCTTAATTAAATCTATTCATTTTAAAGTATTTCCAATTCTAATAAAATCCATCTACTTACAAGAATAATTTTCCATTTGTTTAATTAGATTCTTCTTTCCGTTACAAGAGCAAAAAGGAATATAAATCTATTTCATTTATTTTTCATTTCCTTACTATAAAATCAACATTTCTAAATACAATATAATCTAACTTGTTCTCTCTTTCATTTCAATACAATGTACATACATTCAAAATAGCTAAAATAACCTTATTTTCCATACAATGTTATTTTGTATACAAGTTCAACTTCTTACTATTTCTAATTTTCTTCTTACATATTAAAAATAAAACCACTCTACAATGAAAGTAAGCTTTCTTTTCCATTTCAAAACTAATTCACACAAATCTTTCTTCTTTCTTTTCAATATATAATATACTTCCATAGCCATAATGAAATGCAATATGTTTCTTCACAAGATCAATACAATGTTCTCCACTTGATGTGGGAAGTCATACAAAATGTAAATACAAGAATGGAATACATTATTACAATTTCTTCCACTCTAAGTGGGTAAAATACTAAGGAGTTTCACATGGTCACCAACAAGACTCCAAGCTCCAAACACCAACAAGATAGCTCCTCCAAGAATTTTCTTGATTCACAACAAAATAGGGGGAGAGGCAACACTCTCCACCCAACCAAGATATCCAATGGAGAGGAGAAGCCATCCTCTCCATTGGCCCCCGAGCCCCAACCACATTACAATGGGAGAAGATTTCAACTCATGGCAACTACAAGCTTCCACAATACTTAACAAATAGTTTCACATCCATTCCATTCACATTCAAACACAACAACAACTCAACAAGAAGAATCAACAAAACAACAATATAACAAGGCTTATCAAGAAAGCCAAAAGAGCAAGACCTATGGGGAGGCCACTTATGCCTCCCAATGGGAATGGGTGCCCACCTAAAAGCCTCCAATGCATATCACAAATCCCCTACAAACTCTTATGCCTCCCTCAAGTACCCCTTATACCTCCATATACTCTTATGCCTCCCTCAATCTCTTATGCCTCCCTCATAACAAGAAACAAGAAGAAATGCAAGCATTCCTCATACTAGGTGGGGCAATCGTAATATCCCACTTCCGGATCAATAAAAATATGTGAATCAACAAACTCTTCAATACTTCAATAGAAAACTTGTAAGCAAATCCTCTTAAATTGGTTGAGTAGTTGACTCAATAAACCCAAATAATAGGGGTTTAATGACCTTAATCACAACTCACACAACATTAACTCTCAACTGGACTTAATGAGATTCATAAAATCAGTTTTCTTTCCAATTAACATGAAGATTAAACACAACTACAAGAGATCTCCAAAATTGAAATAAATCCACCCATACAACCCCTAAATAAATATATATGAATATGATCTAAAATTCCTCCAAAGATTTTTTTCAAAAGGAACTTGTACTTCCACCAATAATACATTGCGTATTAAATTCACAACTCAAATAACACTTGGGAATTCATACAAAGTGTGAAACCCAACAATGCCGTAATTTGATCCATTTCACCAATGAAAATTGCTAAATAAATGCTGCCAATATATATGTGCCCTTCATGAAATATAACTCTTCCCCAAATCCATGATCAATCTGCAATATCAATCATATAATGTCGCTGCAATGGAAGACTTCAAATAATATGCAAACATAGTCATCACAAGAGGTTATCAACTGGCCACATGTAGTCTACTACCGGTTCGCTAATCCTAAAGGCACCCTAACATGCATGGAATATTCAAGATTTAATGCCAAACTGAGTCATTGGAATGAGCATATTAGTCCCTTCCAGATCGCTACATATTTAGAGCATTAACATGCATAAAAAAGTCCACATAACTGTCCAAGGTGATCATTGCAATAAAGGGACTATGAGTTTCATTAAATTAGGCATTTATCCAAGTCGAACCATTCTACAATTGCTAAAAGAAACCATGAAAGGAATCACTATGGCTAGAGGGCACCATCACACAACCAAACAATCAAATTACATAGACAACTACATTTAAATCAGTCCCACATCACCATAAGGCAAGTCGCTGTAGTCTAGAATATTCTAGACAGGCATTAAAACTTCAATCATTACCCAAAGTAGTTACTGTATGTTTGAACACAATAACACCAAACTAGCTAGTTGATTTCACTAAGATTTCATTTAAAACAATTCACAAACCCAGTGTAAAATCGGTATAAACTTCTTTGAGGTTATAAGTGGTACTTTAATAAAATATTGCAACTAACAGTGCTAAAACTATTTCTAACGCTCAAGAAGAATTTTCCATTCCTAAACCAACCAAGTTCCATGAAAATATTTTATATATCGAGTTGATTAGCTTCAACACTATCATAGGGAATATTAAATCAGCCAAAATGATATGCAAGGAGCAAGAGCTTACACCCAAAACCAGTGCTACGGTGAATCGCTACAGAGTGATTCACTATAGTAAAAAACATGCAGATTTCAAAGTGGCAAACTTCATCTAAAAATTATCTAAAGCCAAAGACATGGATTTCACTTGAAATTGTATAAATACTTCTTCAAATACATCCTCAATAACCATCTAGATACAACCTCCCACCAAGAGAGAGAGAGAGAGAGAGAGAGAGAACATCAATGGGCATGCATACCAACTCCAAGCATGGAGTATAAAAATAACTTCATCATAACATAATAATAATAATGATCCTAGCACTCCTTTTATAAGCAAGGAGGCACAAAATTCGAAATCCCTAGGAGAGGGAAATTATTAAATAAAAGTAGTTTATTTCCCTAGGTGTGGCGTCCCCTTTTCAAAGGGTGATTTTATCAATAAAAGCCACCTAAATATTTATTTAATTAATTTCCCATTTAATTTTTATATTTTGGGAATTAAATTAAATAACCTTCATAATTAAATAATTATTGCTCTAGGCAATAATATTTAATTATTTAATAAAAATGTTCCCCTTGCACATCCCAAAGCCCACGGGAAGTATAGGCTAAGGGTCTTCAAAAATGGGGACATTACAGTCCTCCCTTCCCAAGATTGTTTGTCCTCAAGCAATGCCAACGTGTGCATCCAAATGCAATGAAGTAGTTCTCCCACAATCTTGCTCCCGTGCCAATCAAGTGAAGAAGTCTTTGTAACAACTTGTGTTGCTTCTTCTTCTGGAAACTCGGGAGTGTCTTCGGTTGCACTTTCTTTTTTAAGCCTGCACATGGAACAAACATGTTAGGAAAACAAGTGTTAAAAAACACTTTTTCAGCTTCCTCTCCATATCCCCAAGGCATGAATAAAACACCACCCCTCTCCATACATGGGTTGTTCCCAAATGGCTTCAGAATACTTCTCTTTTTCTCACAAATATAACCACTGCCATCTGCCCTTACTTTCCATGCAAAATCTGAATTAGGAGAGTAAAACAACCATGCATAATTCCATATAAAATTCCGTTGGGAGTATAAGAGCTTGTAAATCATATGAGAGTTTGAGTGGAGAACTTGATTACTCTTCTTATTATGTGGCCCATAATCATAAGGAATGCCGAATGCAACTAGTGCCAACAACCATGAATCATTCTTTTCATTACCATAAAATGTGCATGTAACAGAACCAGCTGGGTGGCTGTCATAAAAGAGTGCAGCAACAGCTATAATCATTGAAAATATGTTCGTGGCTGTCCCGGAAGACTCAACAATATATATTACTTCATCCCTTATTTTATTATCAAACTCAGCCCTAATACTCCATGTAAAGTATGTCATATAAGTGCACAAAAAGTGAAGCAAACTCAAAATGTTACCTTGTTGAATGAATTCATCACATGGCAGCTTATGCTTGCTTGTTCCCATCTTCCAATTGTGTTTTCCATATTGCAAGTAAACAGCTGCACCTATCTCCCCCCAATTGCTCCACTTAAGGTCAAGTATGCATTCCAAATTTGTGCTTGGAATGTTAGCAATGGAACCATATGCAAGAATGATTGACTAAAAATTATCACCTTTAGGGGCTGCTTCCTTGTCCATAGCAACAAAATTGCCATTCCAACATTTCCCTTCATGAGAGGCCTTCGATTCCTTCTCCTTCCCACACATACTCACAAGATCCCATGAGGCATCCTTCATTTCTTTTCTCAAGTTAGCACAACACCTTTGATGATCATGCCAAAACAAAAAATCTTTGTTGGGAAGACTTACCCAATCAAACAAATTGCTTCCTTTAGCAAGCTGCCCATGATCCCACATGCTAAGATCCATCATGAAGTGGGAAAATAAACCATACCCATGAAAGCTTAACATGGAAAGAGGAGTTAAATGTAAAATATTATACCTTGGGCTGCCCCCAACTTCTTCTAAACTCAGAATTTTTGAGTTTGGTGCAGCATGTTTTTCTCCCTCATTCTCCTCATCCAAAACCCCTTTTTCTTCCCTACAAGTGTGCATGCTTGGTGGGTAATGATGTGAGACCTTTATGGGACTTATGCCTTCCTTTTGTTCCTTCAATGGCTCATGGTGGGACCTCAAATCTGATTTTGCAAAGTGCAGATCTGAGTCTTCCCTTTGCTTCTTCTTTATGACTCCCTTTTTTGTCACTATATCATGCATGCGAATGTTAGAAGAAAAAGACATATTTTTAATCAACAAAGCATTTTTACCTTGCTCTTTCTTCAATCCTTCATCTTCTTGTCCATGGGAGGTAGGTGACTCTATATAGCCATTGACCTCTTTGATGAGCTCATCCCAATATGCATCAACCGAGTCATTCTTCTTTTTGATCCCCTTCTTTTTCTCTTCAAGTTACAGAATCCTTTGAGGGTCAAGAGAGCTTGGGTCTCTTGACTTAGTGTAAAGTACTCTTGGCAATATGAGTCAAGATTATGCTTGATCTGTTCCTTCCATTCACCATCACTCATCAACTCCATGATCTTTGATTTCTACACTCAAATCTGAAAACACAAACCCTGCATACACAAAGTGACCCACACGAATAGAGGATGGAAGCTCTGATACCACTGTAATATCCCACTTCCGGGATCAATAGAAAATATGCAAATCAACAACCTCTTCAATACTTCAATAGCAAAATTGTAAGCAAATCCCCTTGAACCGGTTGAGTAGATGACTCAATAAACCCAAATAATAGGGGTTTAATGGCCTCTATCACAACTCAGACAACATCAAATCTCAACTAGACTTAATGAGATTCAGAAAATCAGTTTTCTTTCCAATTAACATGAAGATTAAACACAGCTACAAGAGATCTCCAAAACTGAACTAAATCCACCCATACAACCCTCTAAATAAATATGTATGAATCTGATCTGAACATTCATCCAAAGATCATTGTAAAAAAGGAACTTGCACTACCACAACCAACAATACATTGTGTATTAAATTCGCAACTCAAATAATACTTGGGAATTCATACAAAGTGTGCAACCCAGCAGTGTCGTAACTTGATCCAATTTTGCCAATACAAATTGCTAAATAAATGCTTCCAATATATATGTGCCCTTCATGAAATATAACTCTTCCCCAAAGCCATCATCAATCTGCAATATCAATCATATAATGTCACTGCAATGGAAGACTTAAAATAATATGCAAACATAGTCATCACAAGAGGTTATCAACTGGCCACATGTAGTTTACTAATAGTTTGTTGATCCTAAAGGAGCCTAAACATGCATTGGATATTCAAGATTTAATGCCAAACTAAGTCGCTAGAATTATCATATTAGTCCCTTCTAGATCGCAGTATATTTAGAGCATTAACATGCATAAAAATGTCCACATAACTTTCCAAAGTGATTGCTGCAATAAAGTGACTATGGGTTTCATTAAATTAGACATTTATCCAAGTCGAACCATTCTACAATTGCTAAAAGCAACCATGAAAGGAATCACTATGGCTAGAGGGCACCATCACACAACCAAACAATCGAATTACATAGACAACTGCATTTAAATCAGTCCCACATCACCATAAGATAAATTACCGCAGTTTAGAATATTCTAGACAGGCATTAAAATCTTCAATAATTACCCAAAGTAATTACTTGTATTTTCAAACAAAAGAACACCAAACTAGCTGGTTGATTTCACTAAGATTGCATATAAAATAATTCACAAACCCAGGTGTAAAATCAGTATAAACTTGTTGAGGTTATAAGTGGTATTTTAATAAAATATTACAAATAACAGGAAGCTACAACTATTCCTAATGCTCAGGAAGAATTCACCATTCCTAAACCAGTCAGTTCCATGCAAATATTTTATATATCGAGTCGATTAGCATCAACACTATCACAGGGAATATTAAATCAGCCAAATTGATATGCAAGGAGCAAGATATTACACCGAAAAACCAGCTACTACAGTGATTCACTACAGTAAAAACATGCAGATTTCAATGGACAAACTTCATCTAAAAATTATCTAAAACCAAAGACATGGATCTCACTTGAGATTGCAAAAATACTTCTTCAAATAGATCCTCAATAACCAGTCAATACAACCTCCAACACAAGAGAGAGAGTAGAGAACATCAATGGGCATGCATCGACTCCAAGCATGGAGTATCAAAATAACTCCATCATAACATATTAATAATAATGAGACTAACACTCCTTTTATAAGCAAGGAGGCACAAAATTTGAAATCCCTAGGAGAGGGAAATTATTAAATAAAAGCAATTTATTTCCCCTAGGTGTGGCGTCCCCTTTTCAAAGGGTGATTTTATCAATAAAAACCACCTAAATATTTATTTAATTAATTCCCCATTTAATTTTTATATTTTGGGAATTAAATTAAATAACCTTCATAATTAAATAATTAAATAATTATTGCTCTAGGCAATAATATTTAATTATTTAATAAAAACGTTCCCCTTGCACATCCCGAAGCCCACGGGAAGTATAGGCTAAGGGTCTTCAAAATTGGGGACATTACGGGGACCTAACACAAAATCCCTCCACAAGAAGGTAAACTCTTATGCCTCCCTACAAGAAGAGTCTCCTCCCACTCCAAACTTAGGTAATATATCCATACCCAACAACATTCCACAGGAAAACAACACACAACACTAACATATGAACACAAAATAAAAAAACATAATTTAAACTAAGGTGAAACTCCTACCTTTCCATGGTAGACCTTGTTCCAAGAATGAAGTCCCAAGCTCCTCCAAAAATCAAGCAAGCATCCAAAAAGCTCCAACAATCCACAAACTCTCTCAAAAATCCTCTCACTCTCTAAAAATTCTAAGAGACTAAAATGAGCAAGTCACCCCCAAACAAGTAAAAATATTTCCATAAATAAGAAAAGGAGAGAGCGGATGATGTGGCTCAAGTAGGATGCCACCTCATTTCCTCTCCACTCCACATCACTTGGTCAACCTCATATTCCAATGCAAAATTAATATGTGGTTGAAAGAATGACAAGAAACTAACACACTCCATCTAAGCCCACACTCCCAAAGGACAAAATTAAATATTTGAAAGAAAAAACAATTAACATTTCACTTTTTTATCTTCCCAAAACACCTAATAGGGCCTAAATTTGACCCCAACCCATAGGTAGGGTTGGCATAGGCATTTAAGAGGTGTGGGACAAGTTTGACTTGTCCCACAAGCTTCCAAATTTGGCCTCTAAGGCCAAATTCGAGTTTCCCATGAAGGGTAGAGTGTGCTACACTCAAGACTCAAGCATACAACACTCAACACAAAATCCAAGAGTAAATCAAGTCTAATAAATGAACTCCTTTTTGGTCACATCTTTAATTAGTTTAGGACAAATTTAAATTAGCTTAATTAAGGCACTACAACCCATGAATAATAAAGGGGTAAACATATATCCAAAAATATAAATAATAAAACAAGTAGATTTCATTACTAAAAGAAAACACATACTAACATTATAAAAAGAAGGAAATTAAAACAAAACAACACATGACCCCTTGGTCACAATTTTCCCCTAACCAAAATTTCTAACACACACACAATTACATGTTGCCATGGTGACCCTAGTTGAATTCTTCTCGAATTCTGATGTGGTTGGTCTCCAATCCCCCTAATGTTGTTGTGAATATAATATACCTGCAAAACAGAGAATACCTCCTTCGGCCTCATGGCCGCATTAAAACATCCATGCCAAAATATGTGATATAAATCTAAAATCAACTATATACGAATTAATATCATCTATGTAAATACGATATCACTTACAATTTATAGCACATTTCTATTCCACATTTCATCCATGTCAAAACGATCACCACATTAATCCAATTATCAAAGGTCTACTCAATAAGACTAAATATATCACATGTCAGAATTATAGATAAATAACCATGTCAACTATATATCAATATCAACATCAAATGTCTTTAATGGTTCACATGCATAATATATGAATCGAATCAACAAAAGTTCAATATCTTTGATATTGACTAAGATGCTAAATAAAAAAGCTATAATATATCCATAAGTGTAGTCGATAGTATCAAAATCGATAATCAAAAAGGTGTCGAAGGAAAGTGGGCACTACACGCTACATAAACAATCAATAATAAAATAAAATAGCTTAGAGGTAATTAATAATAATGTAGATAAAAATTGGTAGTAAAATAAAATATTCGTCAATCGAAAATTAAATAATAATATTATTATTATCATTATTATTATTATTTTTACAACCTAAAATAATTATTAGTCATACTAATAATGACCGACAATCAAGCTCGACAAAATGAGAACAAGATTTTCCTTTAATAGGGTAATCGAATAGGGTGCTACGAGGCCCTCCACAAGAAACACGACCGGGGCACGAGAAAGACAAAATGGGGAGGAAGGATGTTAATCCTTCCCTGTGACAAGGTCAAAGCCAACTAATGACCCGCAGAAACTCACACAGATGTTCGATCCCTAGAACAGGGTCACCGAAGTGAGGACTGAAGTAACCATTGCATGAGGTGTTACTTTCTCCTACCTTAACAAAGCATCATCCTCGATGTGACATAACACAAAAGGAAGGAAAGGCAAGTAAGCATCAAGGATCGAGATAAATGAAAAAATACACCCTATGGTTAAAATTGAATCATTAAGGCACGGCCACAGGAAGGCCTTAGAAACATTTTGACATAATTTTAACTTTCATAGTTTTGTGAAGATTGAAAGTTCCCTCTTATGCATTATTTAACTTGTTTCTTTCCATTTACATTTATTCCTAATTCAAGTTCTTTAAAATTTCATTATTGAAGATTTTTAGTTTATTCCTTCTTGTGGGTGCCCAACATGAATTGCAATCACAACACCCTACTAGGGTCATACACAACACTAAGGATTCACAAGCATAAATTTACATACTTTCATGATTATACTACAACACAAGGACTTAACCAAATATATAAGAGAACATAATTAGTCCACAAACATAGTCTTGATCACACATCTATGACTGTCATACCATACTCAAACACAAGTGTACTACAACAACCTAAAATTTCCACAATTCCACAGATGAAGATTCTACATAACTCAGAAAATAGCTACATGTACATAGAGTCAACAAGGGAATCAATGCCATATCCACAACATCAAAAACATATCCAACTAACATGAGTACCACATACATCATAACACCACAACCAAAACATCATAACAAATTTACATACCTCCCGAAGCATCAGTCACACACACAAACACAATGATCTTATGCCTCCCTCAATCTCTTATGCCTCCCTCAAGTATCTTATGCCTCCCTCAATCTCTTATGCCTCCCTAAAGTCTCTTATGCCTACCTCAGTTTCTTATGCCTCCCTTAATTTCTTATGCCTCCCTCAAGTCTGTATGCCTCCCTCAATGATGTCGGTTTCCACATGGCCCTACACACATAAAGTTTGAACACCCCTAACCCAAGTGACATAATAGCTCATTGTTCAATAACTCACTAGTTATCTTTAACTCCTTGGGGTGTACCCTCATATAATGAAGTGGGTCCATAGGTCCAACCATTCCATGGTGCATCCCATGACCTATTCGACATGTCACAATTTTAGGACCAGGATAGAAATCGATTCAAATGCCAAGTGGCAAAGTACAAACCTTGGACAAGGCGGTAAAATTTTAAAATTTTAAAAGAAGATATAAAAACAAGCTAAACAAATGGCCAAATAGTTATAGTTAGTGTCAAAAATCCACATGTTAGTACCACAAACCAAGGAAATGCCCAAAATGTAAAGCATGGCAATCAAGAAAACCGTTGGTCCTTACAAAAATAAAATAAAAAATTTAATTTATGAATAAAATACACATATAATAATATCACTTTACGATAACTGTGTGGCCTTACACGCCACCAAGGAGAGGTACTCAACGAGTTGCCGACACTCAAAACATTGAGCCTCATCTCATAAAAAAATAACATATCAATAGCACAATTGTTATCATCTCACCACCACTTTGACAAGGCCAAACACGATTATAGCTATACTTAGGTTGCGTTCATACAACAACCAAAAGGAGAGAGAGAAGGAATTTGTGTAGCATAATAATTCTAAATCATCCCACCACAACTTTGACAAGGCAAACACAGTTATAGCTATACTTAGGTTGTGTTCATACAAAAACCACAAAGAGAGAGAGAAGGAATTAGGTATACTTAGGTGCGCGTCCCATACTTAGGTTTGATCCTGTAGCAAGTGTATGTAGTCTAGTACTTGGATGTTTGGAATTAGTTCTCTCATTATGGGTTAGTGACATTATTAATATAATGTGGTTACTTATATTATTTTAATATATTATGAGTTGTTGTGGTAACTCATAATATTAGGATTAAATAATGTAAGTCAATTTGAATAACAACTCACATAGATATCTATTGAGTGTTTTTAGGTGTGATATATCTATAGAGATATATTAGGATAGTTGAAATAATAACATGATTTAATTGAGATATACTTGGAATCAAGATATGGTTGACTCCTTATATCAAGGAGTATAACATACTATCTAGATTATTATATTCTCTCACATGTAAAATATCCAAAATGAATTTTAATTTGAAGATTATATTATTCGAGTATATTTTCAATAGGTTATGTGAAAAACTACTACTACCATATCATTGGATTAGTTCACTAGTTAGGGTCTAATTTCCAAGGATATTCCAACCTCAACCGCTCTTACATGTTTTCTCTTTTAGTTTTTAATGCTTTGATGATGGGTTTTGTATGTTCTTATGGTTTCAAATATTTTGTAGGTAATTACAAGTCCTCCTAACATTATGTGAAAAGAGTGACATATAGAGAAGGGTCTAAGACCATACGGTTCTAATTCAAGACTATCTAATTCCATCATAGATTATATAATAGTTGTATATATAATCCTTCTCATGTTCATTTTTATCTCCTAAACATTCATCGAAGAATTTGTAATTTTTGATCAACATGTTACACTACCCTATACAACTAAATTTCTCTCCCCTCTAATGTATTTTAAAAATTAATTATTTTTTATCCATTAATACATGTATGAATGCATTGTTCTTATTGTGAATGACTAATGTTATGAATTAATTAGAACATAATAGTCTACTTGTTGCAAACCCTCACATCATTATAATATTTTTATAATGTTCATGATAATATTTAGACTTTAATTATGGTGTAAACATTGGTATAACTCCAATTTTTGAAAAAATAAAATTTGGGCATAATAGATGAAGTTGTAATTTACAACTAGTAGTACTAGATTTATGGTGATTGTTTATTACTAAAAAAACTATACTATTAGTTTTTTTGTTACATATAATACCCAATTTTTGGTAGTATATTAACCCAAAATATACCACAAAAAATTTGGTAGCATATTTTTCTATATAGTTTTACGTAGTCAAAAACCACTAAAAATATAGTACCACTAATATCTTATCTCCAATTTTTAGTAAATTCCTATATTTTAGTGTTTTATTTAGTATGTGATTGGCTATATTCTTGTAGTACATTATGACCTACTAGAGTGGATAAAATATCGTCGTTGTCTCATAACCACCCTATAACACTCGATAAAATACAACCACTATCTCATCACCACCCAACACCAATGGATATTCGATGACATATTTTTACAAGGTAGTAAATTCTAACACATCGGGAAGTGTTTTTGGAAGAGAGGATTGTAGAATAGGTTACAGAGAGTTGTCATCACCGGTTAATGAGTAAAAGAGATATAATTTGTTGTGTAGGATCTAAAGGTACTCATATCATAGTGGATGGTGTATTCACCCAATGGATGAGTAACTAAGACATTGAAACTCAATGGAAGCCTTTTATTTTTATTATTATACATGTAGCCAAGTTAAAGACATAAAGAAAAATTTAGTGTTAATATTAAATTGATGTGAGAGAGTATAATTAGTTGAAATAGAAAAACTTAATATAGCCTTGTAAAGCTAAAAAAATAATTATATCTCTATAAAATCTCTTTAAATATGATATATACATCAACTAATGATATTTACGGTTGAATAAATCAATTTTGTAGTAGATGGGTTCTATGTGGTAGGGTTGCATTTATATTTGAACCCATTTGAAAATTCCATGATACTAATGATAATTATAGAATTTTTTTATAAAATATTTAAGTCTAAAACAAGAAGGACACTAATGATTAACAACACCTATAATTTTAAGTCTTTTCAAAAGTTTGAGACCATGACACATACCGGACACCAAATTAAATTATTTTTTTTTTTTTCTCAATATTTGATTTTTAGACCTCATTGTGGTGCAAAATAATAGTTCAAGGAGGAATTCAAAAAATAAACATTGTTAATTTTCCTAAGATAAGAAAAGAAGGGGGTCATAATATAGTACAAAATAATTTTTATTCAACTATGATAAGTATAGATCATTTACATTTTATTTTATTGGATATTAACACTACTTTATTGAGAATTTACAAGAAACTCTGTGAAATTAAGAAATCATTAAAGAATTCATTGAGGAAAATAGTTTTACATTAGATAAACATTATGCATATGTTGTTTTACATTAGATCCAAAATTCCAAAATCAATCCAAAATTCATCCAATATACAAACAAACCCTAACTGATCTAATCCTACACCGGTTGATGCCAACCTGTGTCTGTTTGACACATTTTCAGTCGGGCGATGTGCCCTAAGGCCTAGTTGATGTCGAACCACCTGGGTAACTGCCAACCACCCTTGCGATCATCCACTTTTTTGAAAAAAAAAATGAAACATGAAATTAAATCAAAAACCAGCGTGAGTTTTGTTACTCACCATCCTCCACACCCTCTGGCATTTCCTTGCAGCTCCGTTGGCCTCCATTTTATTAGTTTCTCTTTGCTCTCTCTCATTATGTTTACGTGTGACAATAAGCATCATCGGTCAACCCCTCGGTTTATATAGCTCGCCTACATCTAAATCATCATCGACCCCCTTGGGTTGTTTTTTTTGTCCTTAGTCGTTGTCAAATGGCCCTAACATTAACTATTTTGGGCTTTTCCCCTCATCCTCAAACTCTTCCCTTTGGGAATTCTTCACAAATTACACTATTGTGGCCATAATTATTTCCCTTCCGTGCTTTCTAATCCAATCACATAGTCCACCATTTTGGCCATATTTATCTATATCTCCTCTAAGCATATACACTCTTCCAAGGTCCCACTGGGTCGTACTTATCCCTCTCTTAGGCATTCTTTATTTTTTAAGTCCACCTTTTTGGCCATTTAAATTATCCCTTTTCAGTATTGTGTTTCCATTTGGAGCATTTCAAAGTCCACTACGTGGCAATCTCTTTTTCTCCTTCGGGCATGTTAATCATATCGATTTCTTAAGTCCACCTTTTGCGACTATAATCACTCTTCTTTTGGGCATTTAATTTTATAATCCTATCCAATTCACTCATGAAGTCCTCTTTGACTCATATACATCTCCACCTTTGGGAATTACATTCATTATATCAATTCCTCCTTTAAGGCCATATTATATCAAGTCCACTCTTGTGGCCATATTCATGCCCTTCCTTGGGCACCATTATTTTTCATCAAATTCCACCCTTGTGGCCATGATTTTCCCCTCTTGGGGCATACCTTTTTCTTTTTGCCTTTGTGACCATGTTTTTCCATTCTAGGGGCATACTTTTTTTTTCCTTTGCGGCCATACCTTTCCACACTTTGGGAATATTTGACTTTTACTCATACTTTCCCCTTAAGGTGATATTATTTCATCACCCTCTCTTTCACTTCACCTTCTTGGCAAATTTTTATGTCCAATTGGGCACCATATCATTTATCCTCATTCCTTGTGGATGCATACCATTTCACTTGATTCCTCCTATACGAAGGGTTTCACATACCCTTTCACATATAGTTGTACATAATTTGATGACTTACCCATGACCCATTTTTTATCCTAGCATGCATCCATACTACAGTGATCTTCACCCATTCCTTGGTTCGTAAAACATTATAGCCCGTCTCTGTTGAGACTGCAATCATCATTTCCCAATGTGATATTGGAGTAACCATCATTATTCTTATCCATATTGCAATCGTTTTTGCCTAGGGCATCTTTCCTTGCTTATGATTTCACCCATATTTTCATCACCAACCTACCCTACTTCATCTACCTTCTTTTTCAAACATGTCATTGATTTCCTTTGACATTATCAATTTGCCATTTGAGGGGGAGCTTATCATCAATTCTTTATCCTCTTCCAACCATTTTTGTTTTTGTCTCATGGTTTGCAAGTGCAAACCACTCAAAAAAAAGGGGGAAAATTGTAGACACCTAAAATCGGTATCCATGCCTTCATTCACCTCTATGTGCATATTTAATTATTAATTTAATTTAATCTAATGTTTATCTAATACTCAATAATTAATTAAGAAACATTAATTAATTATTCATTTAGTATACCTCACATGCCCAATTATCCCATCCACATTAATCTTTATTCCTATTAGTTAATTAATTCAAGTTAATTAATTTCTTTTCATTTCCCTAACCAACCTTCTAATTAGGATGCTTTTATCCTACACATAAATCCCCTTTCTTTTCTAGCTTTAATCCTATATATTTTTAGTACCCATATCTCATCCCTTACATGCCTAATGCTTTAAATCACTCACCTAATATTTAAAAGTACCAAATCCCGACCAAAATAAGGAAAATTGTACTCATTGGGAAAAATTTCCCCATAATCGGCTACGACCCAACCCCATCATTGTCGACCCCCTATAAACCAAGTTTTTTCTTTCTATTATGCATCAAGTAGGAATAATATGCTTACATTCCTCAAGCTTTATCCCAGCATGAGCATCCTCATGCCTAAGCAGTTTTGAGACATCCAAAGACCTCTAGGACATACCTTTAACATGCTTTCATCTCTCACGATCTTCGTTCATGAGATATTCTCCTCATTATCGCATTCCTTTCGATATATTTATCGTATTATCATATATGATTTGTTTATAATGACTTACAGGTGTAAAGATCATCTTTAGAAACACTTAGCAACCTTCTCCCACAGACTCCATTTTCTTGGAGGTTTCCATTTTCATCTTATCATCCTCGGCTTTATACCTCTCTGATACAATCGTTGGAAATCCTCCTTGGTCACCGTCGAACATGGTCATGTCTATCAAAAAACCTATCTAAATTCTCCTTGCTGGTAATTTATCCTAATTCTTTACCTCTAGTTCTCTTCTACATATCCTTTTACAGCAGCTACAGGTCCTTATCATCTTCCAGATCACTTGCGAGACCTTTTAGGTCTCAGTATTTTTCATTTACGGCTTTAGATCCATCCTCCTAGGTCACTTTCGACCTGATTTTGTTTAGTATGGGTCACCGTTGACCTAGACTAGGTAACACTTTCTTCACATTTATTGCAATCTAATTAGCTTTACATCAATTTTTGTCATTTTTCAGATTCATTACTTCTTCTATTTCGCATGCTCTTATTTCTTATATTTCACTTTATATAAACAAATGGGTGTTGAAATCCTCCAAAATAGCTAAAAAATTCATGGATCCGCTTAGTCGGGAAACCCCCACATCTATCTATCTAATCAAATATTGTTTTCAATCTATTTCAGTTGCAAAGTCTCATAAGGAAGATCCATCATATAGCACATGTGCCAAACATCACATTCGAGGTAACATAAAGCCTCCAAAGCATTTCTCGAGTTGCTAATTTCTTTATTAGCTAGTGCATTAATCTCATTAAAAATAAGAAATTTGGATAACAACAAGCCACAATGTTATGGTTATGACTAACAAGTCAACATAACCATCGAATCAAGACAACCGAGAATTTTACAACCTTCAAATCAAGCCAACCGAGAATGTTACAAGCCACAATGTTATGGTTATTGTATCGATTACATAGTAAATTGTTTAACATTTCTAAACTATATGAAATTGATATTATAAGGTTATTATTGGTGGGAGTAGAAATATACAACGGCTCGTTCTAATTTTATTGACCTAACCGTCACATGTGTAGTGCCCACTTCCCTTCGACACCTTTTGTTATTGATTATGATATTGTTGACTATACTTACGGATATTATTGTAGCTTTTGATTTAGCATGATGTTAGATGTTAGAGATAATGGACTGTTGTTGATTTCAATTCATATATGATGCATGTGGATTATTAGAAACATTTTATACTGATGATGATATGCTAATTGACATGGTTTTATGTGTGTGTGTGTGTGTTTTCGGACATGTGATATTTCATCATATTGAGTAGACCTAGAAAATTGAACTAATCTTATGATCATATGGTTATTGAGGAAATTGTAAATGATATTGCTACTTGCCTAGATGATGTTTTGATTCATATATAGATGATTTTGGAGTTATATTGTATATTTATTTTGGATGATTTGATGCGGCCACGAGGCCGAAGGAGGTATTTGTGTTTTGCAGGTAAACATGTCACAACAAACATCGAGGATTGGAGACCAACCACATTGGAATTCTAGGTGAATTCAACAAGGGTCACCATGGCAATGTGTTTTTGTTATGTGTGTTTGTTTGCACTTGTTGTTAGGGGTTTCCATGGGGGAATCACCTTTAAATGTGACCAAGGGGTTATGTGTATTATTTTATTTAGTTCCTTTGTTTAAGTTTAGTATGTGATTTTAGTGATGTATTTCCCCTTTATTATTTAGTTAATTTGTGTCTAGATTTGTGAGTAATCATGTTGTTAAATTTATTAAATTGGGTCAAAAGAATGCATTTATTAGAGTTGATGGCTCTTGGACTAGGTGTTGTAAGTAATTTTGAGTGTGAAACACTCCACCTTCCTTTTGAAATTCGGATCTGTCCTTAGGGGCTGATTTTGGAGGCTTGTGGGACAAGTTAAACTTGTCCCACACCTCTTAAATTTGTATACCAACCCTACCTATGGGTTGGGGAGTCAAAATTATCCCTTTTTATGTATTTTGGGAAGACAAGTTGTAAGTTTTGATTGCACCTTCTTACATGTAATTAATTTTGGTCCTTGGGGTGTGGACTTGGATTGTGTGTGTAAGTAAAAGGTCATTTATTCACCCACCTTTTTAATTGTGCCTTGGAGTTTGAAGTTGACTTGTGAGGTGGAGTTGAGGATGTGTGATGTGGCATCCTACATGGATCCACCTCATCCTCCTCTCGTTGGGGTACTTCATTCAGTTACTTCATTTTTGGTGATTTCAGTTTGGTTACTTCTTTTGGTTTTGAGCTCCTGTAATTTTGGAGAGAGTTAGAGATTTTTGTTGAATGCTTGTGGATTGCTAGAGATTTTAGACTATTTGGATTGGAAAAATCTTGTTGTTGAACTTTTGGAGCAAACTCTACCATGGAGAGGTAGGAGCTTGGCTCTTTAAAATGTTTTTATTTTTTTTTTTATGTATATGTGAATGCTTTGAATATTTTGGTATGTTGTTGGCTGGTTGGGTAGATTTCCTAGGTATGGTGTAGGAGAAGACTACGGGGATCTCTTGTGGGGAGGCATAATAGTTTTGGGAGGTATAAGCATTATTGTGGAGGAATTTTGGGATTGGGTTCCACCTTGTAAAAGAAATATCTTGCATTTATTTACTCGTTATGGGGTGCCATAAGAGTGTGGGGAGGCATAAGAGAATGGGAGGTATAAGAGGTACTTGGGGGAGGCATAAGGGCATGTCAAGGTTTTGAAATGATATATATACTTATTGGCGGGTTTATTTTAAGGTGGACACACATTTCCCCATTGGGAGGTATAAAAACTTCCCCATAGGTCTTGGTCATTTGGCTTGTGCATGATGAATCCTAAGTATTGTTTTTTGTTCTTCATATGGTTGCAAACCGCAGTATGTATTTGGATTGTGTTCTATATGTGAAAATTGTTTTTGTGTTGTGGAAGCTTGTTTGTTGCCATGAGTTAAAATACATCTCTTATTTTTTTGTGGTTGGGGCCTCGGGAAAATGAGGACAACTTCTCCTCTTCATTGAAATTCTTGGTTAGGTGGAGAGCATTGCCTCTCCTCCTTTTTTTTTGTGGTCAAAATATATATGGTGGATCTTCTTGTTGTTGTTCTGCTGAGGATGAAGACAAATTTTACAATTTCTCCTTGGGTTCCTTATTGTGAAATTTTCCCACTTCAAGTGGATGGCATTGTAATAATATTTGTGGTGGAAAGTTTCTCTGTTTGGGAAATGGAACCTACATTTGAATGTGAGAGATGTATATGCTGAAATTTGTATTTGTATGTGAAAAAGGAATGAGAAAGAGTTATTTGGCATATTTTGGCAAGCAGAAAAGAAGTGTAAAAGGAATTATTTCATTTAATTGAATGTTGAATCACCTTTCATCAAATGGTGTTACTCTTGTTTAAAACTTGTTGTTGTATGTATATTGTAAACTCTCTATTGAAGGCTGGAAATGCTTGTGTTATAATTATTACATTCCTCTAGTATTATTTGAAGGGAACATTTTGAAAATAGAATTACATTCTTGCTTTTCACATATTGATTGAAGGAAAGTTGAACATTGTAAATTTAGATTGGAATGAACTAAGGATGATCAAAACACATTCCAAAATAGTTTGTATTGCCCTTGCAATTTACACAATTCATCTTTAATCGGACAAGAGGCAAAATAGTACAATTTCATAGAAAAGAGAAGGAAATTCATATTGAATCTAAACCATTAATATTTTATCCTTGCAATCCATTTGAAATCTTTCAAGTGTAACTCTCCATGTCTACTTGGCATGTTGAAGAAGAAATAATGGCGGATCGAATCAATTCTGGTAGTTGAAAAGTTTAATTCACATGTTAATGTCAGGAAAGATGTTTTCTTAAAATTGACCCACCTAAGTTTTTCAAAATTAAAATTTTATGCTTCTCGTGCAAAGAGGAGGTCGGGACCTTTCCAAAAATTCCTCATTTTCCCAAAACCAAGTTCCCAATCAAAATTTATGGTCTTCTGAAGTTTTTACTTCATTTCGGGTTCAAAAAAAAACTAACTATCAAAAAGGAAAATTTTGCTAAGCGGACCCACGGGGCTGAAAGATACTTTTTGCTCTTTTTTGAAAAAGGAAAAAATACATTCAATTCCTTGCCACTTTGCTGGCCCAAACTTTTCTCTCTTCGGTAAAAAAAAAAAAGAGTTCTAAGTTTGAAAAATTAACTTGGTCAAAAATTCCTCTGCGGATCTGCAGCCCCGCCTTTCCGCTTGGACTCGAATTTTTGGACACATGTCCCTTGCAGACCTCAAGCTTAAAAATTTTATTCTAGGGGCACGGAGCCTGTCATGTGGACTTGCGGGCACGCGGGTGTAAATTGCATTTTTCCCAAAAAGGGAAAAGCGCTAAGTTTCTTCCCCAGGCCCGCAGGCCCGCCTTTGGGAAAACTTTCTTCCCCAAGCCCGAGCCCGCTTTTGGGAAAATTTTCCTCCCAAGCCCGCTGGCCTGTAACTTAAGAAATATGAGGAGTTAGGAGGACTTATTTATATCATTGGAAAGGGGAAGAAATTTCCTATCTAATGGAATTGTTTTTAGGAAAATTTAAGTGCGTTAAATGTGTGAAAAATTAGGTTGAAGTTCAAGATGAGCCTGAGAGTGGGTAAGTGGGAATTTACCCCTTTCTAACTTAAATGTTTATTTCTAAAGCTTGGGTTGACCTTTTTAAGGGGTCACGTTAAGGGATAAGAGAATGTTTTCTATCCCATATAAATAAGAACCCTAGTTATTGTTTTGACCTAGTGAAATTAAAAACCTTATGTAAAATTATGGTATAGCACAAGTTCAAGGGTATTAAAGAATACCCTTAATGATATTTTTTACCTCTAATTATTCAATTGATATTACCCCTTTCTGTTATATTATTAGAATGAAAATACCCCTATTTTTTCCATGTACCTTACTTACCCATTTTTCAATTACAATTTTATTTACCCCTTTTTATTTCTACCCCAATATATTAGACAAAAATATATTATATTTCTCACTCAATTTTTTTTAATATGCATTTCCTTTCGAAAGATAGTTCAAAGCCATTGAATACATATTACAAGTCACCTTATATATGTTAAGCTTTATGCATTTATCAATAGTTCTTCAAATAATTAAGATGGTGAAATAATATCACTTGTGTTGAAAAGCATACTCAATTCTAGTTTTCTACCATCTTATTATTTCTTGGTTAAGAATCTAGATTTATTTATTAAAAAGAGATTATAATTTAATTTATGACCACACTCCTTTTGCAATTTTAAGGTATTTACGTTTAAAAACTAGGGTTCAAATGTTTTAGTTTTATATTAAAAGTAAACCTCTATTTCCTTTGGCCCATCTCTCTAACCTACCCCTAATACCTGATTCAAAACATTAATAAATTAAACCCTTTCACCCCCTCATGTCTACCGGTATATTGAGTTTAATTTTATTAATTTTAATTACCTCAATATGAACCCACGTCTTTAGGATATTGCCTAATGAACCCCGTGTGCTTAATTGCTTGGGCCCCTTTGACCCTCTAAAATTAATTAAGGAACATTTAACATAGTGTTAATTTAATTATCTATTAAATTAACACCTAAGAGAAATTTAACTATATTTGGATTAATTATACTTGTTAATTTTGTAATGTGGATCTAATGGTTGTTACAACAGGAAAATTTCTTTTATTAAATTATAATTGACTTTGAATCTTTGTTGTGGCAACTGTAGTTTTTGAAGCCTGTTCGAGGACTCGCCTTTCAAAAAAAAATATTCCCTATATTTTTTCTATCTAAACCTAGGTTGTTCTTGGGTCTCGAGTGGTCATTTTAGCGGGCGTCACAACACCAAACAAAGGAATGAATATATTTAGCTTTTGTTTTTATTATTTTAAAATGAATATCACTATATAAAGGCATGAAAGCCTCATGGTAAGGATATTAGAATAGTTAATATTTTTATTAGACTACTTAAAGCTTAGGTATCATTTATTATTATAAAAGAGCCTCATGAGGTTATTATCGTCATTTTGGTTAAGGATCCTATTTGTAAAGATGATTTTTTTTTTGGAAAAGGAGATTTATAAGCTTATTATCATCATTTTGTTGTGGATCCTATTTGTAAAGATGATATTTTTGTAAGAGTCCATTAGAGCCCTTGTAATTTATTATTTGTGACAACCTAATATAATTGGAGAGATTTTTCATCATTTATACAAAGGAGATTAACAATTTTGTCGTAGTATGTAGGAGTCATGTTTTATGGATATAGCTAAAGCCAATGCTAGGGATCCATAAGATAGAGCCACAAGAAACTAGAATCCATAGACCGAGAGTAAAGATATAGGATATAAGAACTTTTTTCATTTCTACATCGTTTTATATATTAGTTAATTTTCTTCACTAACCCGGAGATGTATCCCAAATCCGTTGAGCTCCATTATCATTTCATTGTTGCATTTTTGTGATTAGTTTACATTTACTTATTATTTTGCAACATATTAAGCCAATTTAGATGTGAATCATGATAAATTGAGAATAATATTACTTAGTTCTCAATTTTGAATAGATTTTAATAACGCACCATTTATGGATCAAGTTTGGTATTAGAATAGGTTGTCTCTGCTTGTATTAGAATCTTCCTATTTTACAATGTGTAGTGTCAAAGTATTGTTTTCCAAAACGGATTGCTAACATATTCTTCTTGAGTTATTAAATTGGTTAAATTTTTAGTGTGAGATACATGTTATAATAGGTTAACCATGGGAAAATATCTCGAAGAAGGAAAGGTTTGAGGATCTAGAATCAATAAACCTCTAAATGCGGGATGAAAATTATAAACTAAGAAGAAGATTACTAGGCTTGGAGGAAGAGAATCGGGAGCTCTAAGGGAGGTTGCATGTCATGGATAATGTTTAATTGGTGTCATAGAAAGTTTCAACATGAGTTGCAGTGAAGGATAAGATTATGGAAAAATTACAAAATAGTGGAAAAGTGGAGGAGAAAAATATGTCCAACATGCAAAAGGGACACCCCTCTACCATAATTGTGTATACTAATGAGCTATGTACTACAATTAAATCACCGTGTTCTATTTCTCGCCATCTATATGTAGATGCTTCTTTTAGTGAATTTGAGAAGTATACTAAGGGTATTTTTTCTAAGATGGGTTATGATGAAAAGGTATTGGGAATCAATGTCCAAGGAATTACTAATCTCATATACGTTGAGGAAAGGCTTTGATATATAGGTTTGGGATAAAGTGGTGTTCATAATGAGGATGGAGAGTGCTCCAAAATGGCTTAAGAAAGATGCACTTCAAGAGAGGAACATACACCACCGAACAACCCATGAAAAGTAACGAAAAGTTATGTTTTTTCAAACCTACTAATGAAAATATTGTTTCTAGGAATAAATGGTAGGTGTTGGTGCTCAAAATAGTTTCACATTAATTTTCCTTTTAAGATCTATCAAATTGCGGCCTCTATCACTTTCTTTTTCCCGTGTTGTGCTCGGTTAATCTTTGTTGCCATTTTTTTATCTCTGCTCTTGGGTCATAGATCACTTATGGGTCCATGGTTTACTCCTTGTTTCTTTGTTCCTCTTGAAAAGGTCTGTAATTTGGGTCTCCCATTCTCTATTTATCTAAAAACTTAGATTCTCCCATGTTTTCTATTCTCTAGGGTCGATTTTTCTTCGTTGTCATTTTTTCCCTAAATACTTGAAGAAAAATGAATGGATGTATCTCTGAGAAATATATTTGAGCCTTGTAACATTTCTAAATTCTCCATCGTTGGAAAATTTTCATTTTCGAACTCGAATTATCATTTTTCTGTATTTTACGATTTGACAAGCATTTCTTCCAGATCAAATTTACATCCTTGCATTGACAGGAGACACAGCACCTTTTGGTTGGATGTGGCTTGGCTGGGTACTTCAAAATTTCTATGAATCTCCTAAACTTAAAATATGTCCATGTGGAGGCACGAAAGTCATCTGAGGGTCTACTTTCTGGTTTGGCCTTAGAGTAGCGCCAGGAGGACACATGGAGGTTTCCACTACTTTTTTTGGACTTAGAAATTTTTTTATGTAGCTATTACAGTTTAGTAGAACAAGTACACATGGTGAGCTCACGCTCATTCAGGGTGTCCACTTTGGGCACAATCTTGAAATTGCACCATGGAGACATGTGGAGGAACTGCGCGTGTTTGGGGATTTTGAAGAAGTTCCAAGAGGAAACATGGAGGCCTCCACTCACATTGCATTTTTCTTAGAATTTTCAATGGACAAAGGAGACTTCCTTGGAGCATGAGACATGGTGCCTTCCACCGAGATTCAATCCTTCAGACAAAGTTTTCTGAGCCAGGACAAGTGGCGAGCTCATGCTCTTTTAAGGTATCAATTTTTTGGGACCATCTCAAAGTGCGCCATGGTGACACGTGGTAGTTTGAAAATTCAAAGGGGCGGCAAGGTAGACCATTAGTGGCAATTTGGATTTTTTTACCATTGACATGCAAATGACTAAAAACATCAAAATGGCCCACAGGCCCGATAAAGGAAAGGTCAAAGCTTGCTCCGGTCAATGGCGGAGGTGCGGATTCTCAGGGGAAATTTTTAAAAATTTCCATTTGGGAATTAAAACATCAAAATGGCCTACGGACGTGGCAAGAAATAGTTAATATTTTTCCTAGGCCAACGACGGAAGGGCGGAGCTACGGGGAAAACATGGAAAATTTTCCCTTTTCCAAAAAGGAGTAAAATGGAAGAATTTGGCCATGGTTCCACTGGCACCCACCTTAGGACACGTGTCAGGATCATTTCCTGAGGATGGAGGTGCGGAGAAAAAGGAAATTTTTTTCCATTTTTCGAAAAAGTTGTAAAAAGTCAAAGGAACCCCCCGGGTCTATTTTTAAGTTTGCAATCTTCCACATGGACGACCCAAATTCAAAGTAAAGATCAATGAAAACTGAGAGTCTAAATATAATTTTCCCCGCATTATATTTAAAAATGCACTGGAAGTGCGAGTCTTCATGATTTCTTCGTATTTCCTACACGACAAGCAGAGAAGGGAGTTAATGTTGTTATCTCGAGTTTGGTGGGAAGATATGGAAGACATATTTCACCATTAAAATAGTTTGACTATCGTGCTCAATTGTATTTTTCATTTGTCTTCTCCCGAGCATGCAAGGAGCTAGATTTTTATAGATTAGTGGAGGAAGTGGTTGGAAAATTTAAGAAAGACTTATTTATTAGAAAAAGGAGTTGAATGCAAGAGATATTCGATGAGATCTTCCCCCTCGAGCACCTGACAAATTTTTATAGATTTGATTCTGAGAATCATGATCTAAATCATGGCGAGCACTGGTGCATTAAAAGATTTTATCTTTTGGGGAGGGAGGGGCTTTGTTGTAAATGTTATAAATGGCACAAATTTTTCTTGAAAAGTGTCGGAGGTTAGAGGTTAGAGTTTTAAGGTTCGGGACTAAATTTTTATAAAAAGACTTGATAGAGCCCATCATTTTGAGAAACCCTTTGAGAAACTGGTGTATCTCTTTTATATTAAATCTAATCATGTCTAGGTGGTTGCAAGTGTATAGCCATTGACAAGCTCTGAGACTATTCTAGAAAATTTCCCTTCTGATGGATTTAATCAAGTTCGAGTTATTCCTGTGTTGTCTTGAGAAAAATGTGTTGGTTCTATTTCTAAATGTATGCAAGTAGTTTTTCTTTTTTATTTGCAATCTTGTATTAAATCTGATTCAATCACACAGGCCTAAATCCTTGTGATGTTTAGTGGCATCTATAATTTCATTTATGAGAAGAGCTTTCATTTGGGATTGGAATATACGATTTAAAATCACTTTTCTTTCATCTGTTAACAAATATTTTCTGTAAGCCTCTCGGTGTACCTTAGGTGTGATTTTACTTAGATCTTGATGCTTTGTTGGATTTTCTAACTCGAGCCTTCGTGATAGAATCTCAAATATTTTGTGAAAGAGTGCTAATCTGGGCCTCCATTGAAGCACATATTCTAGTTAAAGAAACATTTTAGCTATTTGTTGGTATTCTATTGGTTTAACCTTCTATTTTGTAAGATTCATCAAGGATATGGTGAATCAAGTTCATCCTTCCCCACCTCCCACCAAAAATTCATTCAAAAATAACCAATCCTACCTGTACTACCCTTGTTTGTCCTGTGCACACAAATGCATAATCTCTATTACCGAAAAATGCAGAAGCAATTAGGGTGTCAAATGTCTTTAGTAGCCTTTCCCTTGTTGTTTAAATATCTCCATGATTTGGAAGTGACAACTCATGAGAGTCAGATCTAGTGTGTTGATCATATTTTCCCAAGGTCTTCTTTATTGAATTTATGCAAAAGAAGGATTTATCATTATTCTTCAATAAGCAGAGGTTACAAAATAGGTTCTCTTACCTTGGTTAAAGGAAAAACCTAAAATAGTGAGGATAGATCAAATCCTCTTGAGGGTGCTATCCATTTCTCCACATTTGAGTGACAAAGGGCCAGTTAGATCTCATCCCTAGCTACAAAACGACTCACCATGATCTAATCTATCTCTAAGTTTCCTGTCAAACCAGTGATGCTTTGCTCAGAATTTTGAGGGAGAATCAATTTGGATACCAACACCTAAGTGGCGCCATTTCTGGGGAACTAGTGGATTACAATTCACATTCAAAACCTAGTAAAACACTTCTTGTATGCTCCAAGTGTTGTGTGTAGTTCTTTCATTTTCACACCTAGTGCACTAGCTTTCATTTGATAAATATGGGTAAAGAAAGGTTAGAATCTTTCCATTTCTAGTTTCTAGCATTGACAAACATTTGATAGATCATATTTAGTGCATTTTACAACTAAAGTAGAAATCCTTAGTGATGACTCCTATTGATATGATTCTTAATGAGTACTAGTGTCTTAAAACTCTATAAAAGTCGATTTGTTACTAATATTTACAAATTTTGAAGGAATAAGATATTTATTTGCTAGGGATCCTGCTAGGACATGGTTTCTAGAGATAGAAAAAGAAAAATAAGAAGGAAGAAAATCGTGGAGAGCTGTTGGAGATTAGCATACAAGGAGAGGGATCTCCATTGATGAAAGTGATCGGCCTATCATTGAAGACTGCCATTCAAGTGACTTTGAATCAGGTAGCCTCTTTGTGGAATTGAACTCTCCAACTAGAGAGGGGCCTTCATTTTATTTTGAAAGGTTTTATTCACACTATGCACCTATCTTTTCTGAGGTTGATAGAGATTTCCAAGAGACAAGGCCTTTAGGGGTATCCATTTTGAAAATTATACTCTTGTGTTCCAAGGACCCTCATCCCCTTATCAATTTGTCACCCCTCCAGGGTCACCTTCTCAAATCAACATGGCCCAGCCCCCACCTAGACCCCCTTTTGTTGTAAACACCTTTGGACCTATAAATTTTGTGGGAATGGTTGGATATCCAAATGCAGTGCCTCAAGATGTAAGGAACAAAATGCCAAAGTTCCAAGGAAACAATGTTATTACTAGTGATCAGCATCTAAAGCTTTTTATCAATATGATGGAAGATTTTGAGATTGAACATGAAGATGTATATATCAAGTTGTTTATCCATACCTTGGAAGAGGATGCTAGGGACTAGTATAAAGCATTTCCAGATAACTCTATTGATTCTTGACCGAGATGAGTAATGCATTTAGATTGCGGTGTGGGTGATAGAATCCCGACCCTAGGTTTCTTTTGACATAATTTGAAAACATCAAAAATAATCCTAATGAGTCAATACGTGATTTCAACACAAGGTGTAATAAGACCTTGAGGAGATTTCCTGTTAGGATAAGGCCATGTGATGAATCATGTTTGATCAAATTTAATAATGCATTTGATAAAAAGGCTGCATATTATTCAAGAGACAAAAACCCCACAAATCTGAGGCAAGCCTTCTTCATGGATCTGCAAATAGAGAATAGTATCAAGGCAATTGGAAATCCTCCAAAGAGGGAGGGTGTAAAGCTAGTTAACCCAGAAAATTCTCAAACAAGCAAAGTTTCTTGATTTGGAAGAAGTTGTGAAAACTTTGGCAAGGGTTGTCGAATAAATTTCCTACAAACTAGCCTAAGCTGAGAAGGGAATTGGGTAGAGCTCACAAGGTCAACACAACCAGCAAGGCCAAGACAAGTTCACAAATCACCAAAGATCTGATGATAGAGGCAAGGACTGTTGGATTTGGAAATAGGCGATCCCCAAGCGGGGAAAACATAATGGCGCACGATCCTTTGGCTGCTACATTTGTTGTTGTGGAGGAGATATATGTCATTGATTGGTGTGACAGATGTTTCATGCTTCATGCTCCTTGGGAAGAATATCAGCAAGAAGAGGAAGAAGATGATGATAATGATGATGATGTCGGCATTATGGAGTCCATCCCACGAGCTTACAACAAGGGGTGACTTCAACCGAGGTGATAAGTTCTGGACTGCTTCCATTTTTGGGACTACATTCATAGGGTACACATTCTCCCTTCCTCTCATAATTTATAAGTAGATACTATACAAGCTTTTGAATTTCCCAATAATGACTTTGAATATTTAAGGGCTTTAATAATAAAGAAGTATGATGGAGGAACCCCATATAAGGAAGAAAGGTAGTTCTTGATGAATGTTGTTATGGCTCAAGAGAAGGAATATAACACAAGAAGTAAGGCTATCAAAGGGCAGGGCTTCGAGCCAATCCAAAACCTCCCTTACTTTCAAACATTCCTAAAGAGCCTCCTAGGAAAGATGCACCTACTAAAAGCTCTGCAGCTTCTAAACAAAAGCATACCCCTCCCCATGACCAATTTGTAAAAGGTCATGTACCACCTAGTGAGTTTTTAGCATTCCTTCCAATACTTCCTTGCCAAGAAATGTCCCATATGATATTTCCAAAGTTTTAAGACAAATAAAAGTCTCTATTTCAATTGTTGAGTTGCTTAGGATTCCCAGCACAAAAAGAGAGCATTTGAATACTTGGGGTTAACAAAGAAAAGACGCCTTAGGCGAAATGTAAATATTGTGGAGACTCCTCCAATCATTGAGGAATTAAATACACTACCGGCATTGGAGGAGCTAGATGAACGCCTTAGGTCTATTTGGAGACATCCTTAGTGGACTCTCGAATGAATGTGGACCCATTTTTCACCACTTTGATCATTAAGAATAGAATTCCGCACCACCGCATGTTTGACTCGGGAGCATCATACAATGTCATTCCTTTGGAAGTCATGAATGAGATAAAAATCAAAGTGACAACAACATATGGGAAGTGTACTACCATGGACTCCAGAGATGTGCCAGTGGTGGGATTTGTGAAGGGTTTGGTGGTGCAACTTGCAACTTACCTAGGTAAAAACTTAAAACTTGATGTTGTCATTGTTGACTACCCAACCAAGTGGGGCATGCTACTATCAAGAAAATGGGCTGCAAGTGTTGGTGGGAGTGTCCAAATGGATATGTCCTATGCTACCATTCCAATTGAGGGCATCCTTGTCAGGTTGTATGGGGAAAAGAAGATGTTTCACCTCATTGAGGATCCCAACAATGCATCCTATGAAGTATTGTACACAAATGTTGATGATGACAACTTTGCAGGATTTATTGATGGAAAGGAGCACAAGATTGAAGAATGTAGGTGCCTTAAACAAGAGGGTTCTCCCTAGAGTATATTGTTTGATGGAGCTTGTTCCAAGTTTTGGAATGGTGCTGGTGTTGTTCTACTTTCTCTTGGTCATGAAAATTTTATTTTTCCTTCAAAATCAACTTTGAGTGCACCAACGATATTGCTGAGTATGAGGCATTGTTATTGGGTTTAAGAATTTCTTGGAAATATCGTGTCAAGGACATCATTGTCAAAGGAGACTCATAATTAATTGTTAAACAAGTTAGAATGTTGTATGCCACACAAAAATCAACGGATGAAATAGTATAAGCATGGAGTGTGAGATTTCATTGAGATGTTTGATTCATTCAACATTGTGCACCATGATAGGAAATTCAATGACTTGGTAGAAAAAATTATAGTGTTGAGGTATCGTTTTGAAAATTGTGCGGTGTCCCCATATTCGAATATGATGTGGAAGTGTTGACAAGACCCTCTCATCCCACGACAACATTAAACACTGGGTATTTGATGATGATGCTCGAGATCGAAGGAAAAGAAACCTTGTCATGCAAGGGTATCATCCAAATAAAGACCAATACCATTCCTAGAGGGATGGTGGCTCTTGAGTCCAATTTTGATAATGCTGATCGCATTGTTAATAGATTCATGACAACCTCAATGGATATTGAGGATCATGATCTATGTACAAAGGAGATGCCAAGGAAAATTTGGTTAGGCAATAATCTTAGCAAGGAGGAAAAGTAGTACTACATCCAATTATTGAAAAAGTATTAGGATTGTATGGCTTGGACCTATTCGAACTAAAATCATACGAGAGGGACCTGTTTCAACATGAGATCCTCTTAGAGTTTAATGCAAATCCATTCACGTAGAAACAAAGGCCCATCAACCCACTTTTATACCTCAAAATGTAAGAAGAATTGAAGAAGCTAAGAGATGGAGGGATTCTTCAGATCCACAAGGTATTCTTCCTAGGTTACAAACCTAGTACCATTCAGAAAGAAAAATGGTGACATCAGGTTATGTGTGGACTTCATGAATCTAAACAAAGAATCAATGAAGGATAATTATCCTTTACCAAATATGGAGAACATGCTTGCAGTAGTGATCAAGCTTCGAGTTGCTTTCTACCTTGGATGGTTTCTCCGGTTATAACCAAGTTGTGGTGAAGGAATCAATAAGGATCAAGACAACCTTTACTACTCCTTGGGGGACCTATGTCTATGTCAGGATGCCCTTTGGTCTAATGAATGTTGGAGCCACCTTTCAAAGAGAAATGGATGTTGCTTTTGCTAGTTACATCAATGAGTTTATTGTTGTCTACTAGGATGATGTGACTGTGTTTTCTAGAAAGATAAGTGACCACTTGCTGCACTTGGAGAAGATTTTGATAAGATGTAGAGAATATGGCATCTCACTCAATCCAAATAAGTGCCATTTTGGAGTGCGAAGAAAAAAGATGCTTGGTCACATAGTGTCAAATAAGGGGTGATGATTGTTCCGAAAGAGTAGAGGCCATCAACAAGGTCCCAATCCCAAGAACCAAGAAAGGAATTCAGTCCTTCTTTGGAAAAAAACTTCATTAGAAGATTCATATCAAACTTTGCTGAGTTGACCATTCCAATCACTTCCATGTTGAAGAAAGACTAGGTCATCAAATGGGAGGAGGCTGCCATCCAAGATTTCAATGGGATTAAAGAGGCACTAAAGCATGCACTTGTTCTAGCAGCTCCAGATTATAAGAAGCCCTTTCAACTATTCTCTTTTGCTTCAGAGAACACTATTGCTTTTGTCCTGCTGTAGAAAGATGATGAAGGGGATGAGAGGCCAATTGCCTTTTTCAGTAAGGCCTTGTAGGGGATGAGCTAAAGTACACTATCATGGAAAAGAAGGAATTTTCCTTGGTAAAAGCAACAAAGGTTTTTAGACCTTACATTCTAAGTTCTAAAGTGGTTGCTTATGTTCCCCACACCATGGTGAAGGAAATCTTGTCAGAGATGGAAGTCTCAAGCAAAAGATACAGGTGGGTGAAAAAATTGCAAGAATATGATATGGATATCCAAACCATGAAGTTGGTGAGAGGTTTGGGCTTGGCTAAGCTTATGGCTAAGAGAAAATTGCAAACTATTGAGGTAAATGAGGTAGAAGAAGAAAGGGCAGGTGTATTTAAAAGGTTGATAAATTTTGAATGGTATAAAGATGTAATTTTTTACCTCAGACATCTGAACTACCTTGAGCACTTGAGTAAGAACTAGAAAAGAGACCTTAAGTTGGCTTCCTAGAAATATATCATCACTAATTATGGGTTAGCTTGGAAGAACCTAGAGGGAGTCCTCTTAAGGTGCATTACTAAAGAAGAAGCCCCCAAGATAATTGCTGATCTCCATGGAGGAGTTTGTGGGGGGCATTTTGCTACAAGAGTCACAACACACAAGATCCTGAGGGTTGGTTATTGGTGGCAAACTATCTTCAAAGATACAACCTTGTTGGTTAGAAGATTTGAAAGTTGCTAGCACTTCTTTGGAAGACTCAAAAGCTTGTGCTCCTTCCTTTGCAGCCTCTATCAATTGAAGCCCCATTCAAGCAATGGGAATGGATTTCATTGGTGAAATTTCAGACCCTTCAAGTGCTGGCCATAAATGGATTCTTGTAGCAACTGATTATTTTACTAAATGGGTGGAGGCAATCCCCACCAAGAAGGCAACACACCAAGTTGTCATGGACTTTGTGCTAAACAACATCATCTGTAGGTTTGGGGTGTCAATCAGATTGTAGTTGATAATGTCATGAGATTTAGAGCTAAACCTTTGGTGGCAATGTGTAGGAGTATGGAATTAACTTGACATATGCCTCCAATTACAATCCCCAAGGAAATGGACAAGCTGAGTCTAGTAATAAAAATTTGCTAAAGATCATCAAAAGAACATTGGAGCAGAACAAGAGAAAGTGGGGTGAACAGTTGAAGTTTGTTGTTTGGGTAGATAGGATCACTATCAAGAGGGTCACTGGAAAGAGTCCATTTGAGTTGGTATATGGGACTTAGGCCCTATTGCCCCTTCATATGCAACTATCTTCATATCAATTTATGCAATAGCTAGAAGATCAAGAGGTAGGTCCTTATGATGCTCGCATTAACCAGATTGTTGAGCTTGATGAAGAGAGGAGGGCATCCCACCAGAGGCATGTAAAGTTCAGAGAGAAATTGAAGAATTTATTTGATAAGAAGGTCACTTCCGAGCTTTCAATGTGGAGATATTTTTCTGCTATGGGATAACATGGACATGAGATAAGGGAAATCACGGAAAGTTTGACTCATTATGGATGGGCCCTTACTCCATTGATATTAGGATTGGTGAGCATACCTTCTTCCTCAAGGACTTAGATGGTGAAATGCTTGAGTTGCCTATCAATGGCAGGCATTTTAAGCATTTCTTGGATTGACGCCCCTGAATCAAGGCAAAATATTGTGTACAGTGTATAGTTTGTTGTTTGTTCCTGTCTTTTGTGTTTTTTCTCGTTCTTGTCCTCGGTGACCTATTTTTGCTGGTTTCTCTACTCTGTTTCATGACTTCATTACCCAATGGCTATTCTTGGCACTTGGTCTACCTTTGTTCTTGTGGCACTCACAGGGAGTGCCCATCCCCAAGTTGGAGCTGATGTTGGTGCTCAAAATAGTCTCACCCTAGTTTTCCTTTGAAGATCTATCGATTTGCGGCCTCTGTCACTTTATTTTTCCCCATGTTGTGCCTGGTTAATCTTTGTTGCCATTTTTAATCTGTTCCTAGGTCATAGATCACTTATGGGTCCATGGTTTTCTCCTTGTTTCTTTGTTCCTCTGGAAAAGGTCTATAATTTGGGTCTCCCATTCTTTGTTCATTTAAAAACTTGGGTTCTCCCATGTTTTCCATTCTCCATGGTCGAGGATTTTTCTTCCTTGTCATTTCTACCCTAAATACTTGAAAAAAATGAATGGATGTATCTCTGAGAAACATATTTGAGCCTTGTAACATTTCTAAATTCTTTGTCCTTGGAGAAATTTTCATTTTTGGGCTCGAATGATCATTTTTCTATATTTTACGGTTTGACGGGCATTTCTCCCAGTCAAATTTGCATCCTTGCATTAACAGGGGACATGGCACCTTTTGGTTAGACATGGCTCGGCTGGGTACTTCAAAATTTCTATGAATCGCCTCAACTTAAAATGTGTCCACGTGGAGGCATGACGCTCATTTGAAGGTCTAATTTTTGGTTTGGCCTTGGAGTAGCGTCGGAAGAGACATGTGGAGGTTTCTTTGCTTTACCTAGACTAAGAAAATTTTTATGCAAAGCTGGTATAGTTTGGTGGAATAAGGACACATGGCGAGCTTGCACTCATTCAGGGTCTCCACTTTGGGCACCATCTTGAAATTGCACCATGGAGACACGTGGAGGAACCATGCATGTTTGGGGACTGGCCCTTGAGTTTTATTTTAAAGAAGCACCAAGAGGACATATGGAGGCCTCCGCTCACTTTTCATTTTGCTTAGACTTTTCAACGGCCAAAGGAGACTGCCTCGAGCATGACACATGGTGCCTTCCACTGAGCTTCAAGCCTTCAAACAAAATTTTCCTAGCCAGTACACATGGCGAGCTCACATTATTTCAAGGTATCAATTTTTAGGACCATCTCAAAGTGCGCCATGGGGACACATGGTAGTTTGAAAAGTAAAAGGGTGAGGAGCGCGGACCATTGGGGCAATTTGGAGTTTTTGCCCCTTGACTTGCAAATGACTAGAAACATCAAAATGGCCCGCTATCTCGATAAAGGAAAGGTAAAAGCTTGCTTTGGTCAATGACACAGTGCGGACTCTCGGGGGAAATTTGGAAAAATTTCCGTTTGGGAATTAAAACATCAAAATGGCTGCGGACACAACAGGAAATAGTCAATATTTTTCCTTGGTCAACGGCGAAAGGGTGGAGTCATGTGGGAAAACGTGGAAAATTTTCCCTATTCCAAAAATGGAGTAAAATGGTAGAATTTGGCCACCGTTCCTCTGGGGTCCACCTTAGGACACGTGTCAGCCTCATTTCCCGAGGGTGGAGGTGAAGAGTAAAATGGAATTTTTTTCCATTTTTCCAAAAATTTGTAAAAAGTCAAAGGAAGCCCCCATGTTTTTTTAAGTTTGCAATCTTCCTCATGGATGGCCCAAATTCAAAGTAAAGATCAACGGATGATTGAGAGTCTAAATCTAATTTTCCCCATTTTACGAAACACGCCCGGAAGTGCGAGTCTTCATGATTTTTGGTATTTCCTACACGCCAAGCGAGAGAGGGGAGTTAATGTTGATATCTGAGTTTGGCAGAATATCTGGAAAACATCTTTTGTAATTAAAATTGTCTCACACTATCGTACTCAATTGGATTTTCCATTTTCTTCTCCCGAGCACACAAGGAGCCATTGTGATTAGGGGCGAATTGGTAGGAAAATTGAAGAAAGACTGATTTACCGAGAAGGAGTTGAATGTGGGAGATATTCAATGAGATCTGCCCCCTCGAGCACTTGGTGACTTTTTACATATTTGATTATGAGAATCACGATCTAAATCATGGTGAGCACTAGTGCATTAAAAGTTTTTGTCTTTTGGGGAGGGATGGGATTTTTCGTAAATATTATAAATGGCACAAAATTTTCGTGCAAAGTGTTGGAGGTTGGAGGTTAGCGTGTTGAGGGTCGGGATTGAATTTTCTAATAAAAAAGGCTTATGAGCCCATCATTTTGAGAAGCCATTTGAGAAACTAGTGTATCTCTTTTTTATTAAATATGATCAAGTCAAGGTGGTTGCAGTAAGTGTATAGCCATTTACAAGCTCCGAGATTGTTCTAGAAACTTTCCCTATTTGATGGATTTGATCAAATTCCGGTTATTCTGTTGTCTTGAGCAAAATGTGTTGGTTTTATTTCTGAATGTATGCAAGTAGTTTTTCTTGTTTCTATTGCAATCTTGTATTAAATCTGATTCAATCACATAGGCCTCAATCCTTGTGACAGTTTAGTGGCATCTACAATTTCATTTCTCAGAAGAGCTTTCATTTGGGATTGGAATAAACGATTTAAAATCACTTCTCTTTCATATGTTGACAGAGATTGTCCGTCTGGGTGTACCTTAGGCATGATTTGCCTCTAACTTGGCCTTTTTGATACTCTTTGTGTGAGAGCGTGATTTGAATTCTAGTTAAAGAAACATATCTTTTTGATGCTTTTTAACCTTCTATTTTGTAAGATTCATCAAGGATCTAGTGAATCAAGTTCATCCTTCCCCACCTCCCACCAAAAATTCATTCAAAAATATTAGCTAACTCTTTGCCTTGTTGTGAAAATATCTCCATGATCTGGAAGTGAGCCTTTTTTTCCCATAGAAATCTCAAATATCATGTGTGAAAGAGTGCTAATGTGAGGCCTCTTTTTGAAGCACACATTCTAGTTAAAGAAACATTTTAGCTATTTTGTGGTATTCTATTTTGAGGGTTTAACCTTCTATTTTGTAAGATTCATCAAGGATCTAGTGAATCAAATGTTCATCCTTCCCCACCTCCCACCAAAAAAAAATTCATTCAAAAATAACCAATCCTACATGTTTGCAATAACTTAGTCCTAAAGGAAATGGAAATCATAAATACCCATTTTAATAATTCGCAGAATGGTTTGTCTGTTTATGGTGCACACAAATGCATAATCTCTCGTTAAGAGGAAATATTAAGAAAATAGGATGCTAACCTCCAGGCAATCGTGGGTCTCAAATGTCTTTAGTAGTTATTTAGCCTAATGTTATTATTAGTGGTAAAATATCTCCATGATTTTTGTTCTTCCTCTTATTCATTATAGCGAAGTATCAATTGCAAACCACAATAATTTCCCTTACTGAATGTAGGCTTTCCATTGTGAGATTCAATGTGATCATGGCATGATGGATCTGAATTATATTTCCTACTAAAATGGCATTTTCATAACCCTTAGTCTTACTCTATGAGAATTTATGCAAATGCACGAAGGATTTATCATTTTCTCTTTAATAAAACAACAGGTTACAAATATATGTTCTCTTACCTTGGTTGAAAATTAGTAAAAGAAATATTTCCATGAATGAAAAACCTAAAATAGTGAGGATATCAATCACATCTTTTTATATCTTTGTCTAGAAGCATGATAAATATTATCAATTTCTCCACATTATATTTCTTTAAACAAAGATATGTTAAGAAGTGTGAAGGCATTAAAATTTTAGGATTCAAGAATAACGAGTCAATTTTTGTGTAAAAATGAATCAAGTAGTAGTTAGTCATATTAACTTATTAGTCATAGATCTCATCCTTGGCTATAAAATGACTCACCATGAACCATTAGAATTATTTGGATGTTGATTCTTGAATAAAGGAAAAAAATGATAAATAATAGGTGAAACAGATCATCCTTAGATCAAATAATTTGAAATTGCATATGCTATTCAACGTTGAACCGTTAGAATATTGTGATTCTTAGTTAATTATAATCGAAATTACTTGTTGTATTGTGATCATTTTATAATCGGCATTTGCATTGCTTACTAGTAAACCATTTACCCTCAATACTAATTGTAGGCTTGGTCCACATGAACATATAAACTCAATATACAATGATCATTAATGCAAATGAGGAGATACTAAAATGAAAGACACCCTTGATTAACATAATGGTTGATTGGTTGTAGAATGAGTGTGTTTTCTTGCTTGATAGGCTTTGCTCTCCAAATTAAAATCCTGTTCAAATACATCTATATATAAGTTCTAGTACTCCATCTCAAATATGTTGATTTAGTGCATCTTAAAATCACGTGTACAACATTTTCATTCAATTTAATTCCGGCATTAATGTTAATCTTAGTAGTTAGTAGCTTGGACAACTGTTTGTCCTCATCCATTTGTTATGGGTAGTTTGGACAGCCTAGAATTTAGAGAAATAGTTGTTTTTGTCAAAAAAATATTGTTAGGATAAGAACAATTGTTATCTAATATTGACTCCTTTTAGGTGACACCTCATAACCAAGGTTGTTATGGTTATTGAGTTGTCTTAATCTCAGCCGTTCATTTGTATTAATCTCAAATTGTTGATTTTCAACGAGAGTAGTATATAAGGGGGTCATTGGGGTCATTTGTAATAGGGAAGTTTTTAGAGAAACTTGCAATGTTAGCAAGTAGTCTTGCGGTTAGCAAGGGCGCAGTGATAGTGTTGGAGATAGCAAAGTGGAGGAATATCGGCGGGAGGATTAGGAGATTGTCGAGCTCGCGGTAAGAGGCAAGCAAGATTTGATTCTTTCGATTTGCTGAAGTTTAATATATTTCTCATCCGTAGTATCTTGGTTTTCCCTACGGGGTTTCTCTAGGGACAATTGTCCGAAAATATTGTGTTCACCTTGTTGGGTATTTCTTATGTGTTTGTATTTGTCCAAGAGGGTACTTTGTGGTACAAAGAAACCTCTAAGGCATATCGGATATTCATTCCGGGGACCGGAAGATTATTGTTCGACGTGATGTCAAGTTCATGGAGGACAAGGCATTTAGAATGTCTAGAGATTTTCCAGTAGATGATCGAGTAAGCAGCCAATGTAAGCTCCAAGGATCACTCAATCGAGTCAAGGGAAGCAAAGCTCGAGTACAGTTACTAGTACAAGCATAGACTCATGAGGAGAGAGTTTTCAAAGTATGGAGCATTAAGTGCAAGAAGAAATGCATCAAGAAGACATGGAGGTTGATATTTCATCCTCTACTGATTGTGATAAGAACCGTGAGGTTCAACAGACACAGAAGAATATTCAGGAGCTAGTGGGTACTCCTAGGAGGAGTAATAGACAAGGGAAACCACCAGCCAGGGATGATGACTATGTTGCATTAGTTAGTATCTTGGTAGATAGTGAACCTTCTAGCTATCAGGAGGTTGCACAACATCAAGTGTGGAAGAAGCAATGGTTGAGGAGTATACTTTAATTATGCAAAATGATGTGTGGGAGGTAGTGCCTATACCAAAAATAGGGCGTTGGTTGGATCACGCTGGATCTATAAGATCAAGCATGATGCGAGATGGTAGCATCGAGAAATATAAGGCAAGGTTCGTGGTAAAGGGGTTCTCTCGAAAGAGGGAATAGACTACGAGGAGACATTTGCTCCAGCTTGCAGGTATACTTCTATACAGTTGTAATCTCAATTTCAAAGACAGATGGGATGGCGAGATCCATCAAATGGATGTCAAGACAACGTTTCTTAATGGTGAGTTGAAAGAGGAGGTATACATAGAACAACCAGAAGGCTTTGTAGCACACAACAAAGAGACCCACGTGTGTAGATTGAAGAGAGCGTTGTACGGACTCAAGTAGGCTCCCAGAGCGTGGTATGAGCGCATTGATAGTTACTTGCAGGAAATGGGCTTTGTGAAGAGTGAGGTAGATGCTAATCTCTACTACTTGGTAGTTGGAGGTGAGATTCTCATTCTTGTTCTATATGTAGATGACTTGTTTCTTACAGGTTCACTGGGGCTCATAGAAGAATGCAAGAGGGATCTTGCAACGGAGTTCGAGATGAAGGATTTGGGACTCATGCACTACTTTCTAGGCATGGAGGTATGGCAGAAAGATGGAGAGATTTTCCTTGGGCAAGGGAAATATTGCATGGAAATCTTGAAAAGGTTCAGGATGGAAGATTGCAAAGCCATGTCTACACCCATGATCATGAATTGGAGGAAGGTAGACACATCTAGGGAGAAGGATGTAGACCCCACCTTATATAGGCAGTTGATTGGTTCTCTCATGTATTTGGTCAATACCAGGCCAGATATAGATTTTGCAGCTTAACTCTCTTAGTCAGTTCATGGTTAAGCCAAAGAGAGTGCATTGGATTGCGGCAAAGCATGTGCTACGTTATTTGAGAGGTACAATCGAGTATGCAATTAGATATGCTCGAGGTGAAGGAATCAGGTTGATGGGCTATAACAATGGACAAGAGGAGCACTTCAGGTGTTGTTTCAATTTGGGATCGGGAGTTGTATCTTGGTTCATGGCAGAAGCGTAAGTCCGTGGCTCGAGTTCAAGCAGAGTCGAGTACATAACAGCTAGATGGCAACATGTGAAGCTATATGGCTTCGGATGTTGCTAGTAGCTTTGTTTGGTCGAGAAGGTTGAGACTACGGTGATACACTTTGCGAAAATCGAGTTGCATCAAGTTGGTGAGAATCCGGTGTTTCATGATAGGTCAAAACATATAGACATCAAGTATCACTTCATCGAGAGATTGTGTACAGTAGCGGGGTTGTTAAGCTACGGTTTGTACCTACAGATCAGCGAGTGTAGCAGACATTCGACAAAGGCATTGGGAAGGCAAAATTTATCTTCTTGAGAGATATGTTGGGTGTCATGCGAATGACTTCCTCGCTAAGAGGGAGTGTTAATCTTAGTAGTTAGTAGCTTGGACAATTTGCTTGTCCTCATCCATTTATTATGGGTAGTTTGGACAGCCTAGAATTTAGAGAAATAGTTGTTTTTGTCAAACAAATATTGTTAGGATAAGAACAATTGTTATCTAATATTGACTCCTTTTAGGTGACACCTCATAACCAAGGTTGTTATGGTTATTGAGTTGTCTTAATCTCAGCCGTTCATTTGTATTAATCTCGGCCGTTGATTTTCAACAAGAGTAGTATATAAGGGGGTCATTGGGGTCATTTGTAACAAGGAAGTTTTTAGAGAAACTTGCAGTGTTAGCAAGTAGTCTTGCAGTGTTAGCAAGGGCGTAGTGATAGTGTGGAGATAGCAGTGGAGGAATATCGCGCGGGAGGATTAGGAGATTGTCGGAGCTCTGCCAGTAAGAGGCAAGCAATATTTGTATCTCTTGATTTGCTGAAGTTTAATATATTTCTCATCTGTAGTACTGGTTTTCCCTACGGGGTTTTTCCAGGGACAATTGTCCGAAAATATTGTGTTCACCTTGTTGGGTATTTCTTATGTGTTTGTATTTGTGAAGTTACAGTTGTGTTATTTTCCAATATTTGTTGATCAAATAATCTTACAAGATAGGAGGTTAATAATCAGTAACTGTAATAGATTTTTCACAATTAATTGGTAAATTTGGTTGAGAAACCCATATAAATCTAATACATCGTCTATGATTATATTGTTTTTAAACGACGTTAGAATTTTGATTCAAATATACTTCTTGTGCAAGTAAACCACATTCGTCCATTTATTTATCATTCAAGAGATACAAAAGGCAGCTACAGCGAGGGCACAATTAAAATTTGGCAAAAGCCAAATCCTTGACTGACATACGGAACAACTCGGAAATTCATGGTGAAAGGAAGACCTGCCTTTCTTTATTTATACGAGATAGATAAGCATAACTAGACATTAACAAATATAACTAGAGTGAGATTGTGAACTAAAATTTGGCAAAAGCCAGAACCTTGAGCCAGGAAGGGCGAGAAGAGATCGTTTCCCACCATGCTTTGACATGGGGTCTGGAGGTGATGAGGTGTCCCTCTCCAGCCATTTTAATGAGGTAATGTGTATACGACAGATGTGGAAGATCCGCAATGCTGAAGAAATCCCCAGCCAGGAACTTGCTCTTTGACAGCCTCTCCTCGTATACATCCAACACCTTGCTCAGCTTTTCCACGCTGCTCTGCACTATGCCTTCGTCCGTCTTCCCTCCCATCATTGGAGCGAACACTTTCTGAACAATAATGGCAGTCACTGCAGGATTGTACGACTGCGATTCCACCTGAGACCACTGCTCCACCAATGCCTGCTCGGTCAATGTACTCCCCCACAGATTGCTTCCCTTTCCCTCGTTCTTCTTCGCCAAATACTTTATAATGGCTCTCGATTCTGCCCGTTGAAAACCCCATTAAATCACATCCAGAGAAACAGAAAATTACATTCATTCAAACCAGTAAAGAGGAGGGTTAGTTTTTGTACCAAATAAGGTGAGATCGCCATCTTGAATGACTGGCAATTGACCCAATGGCTGCATCCACACAACATCAAATGGTTAAAAAAACTTAACAGAATCAATCAGTGGAAGTGGAAGAAGTTTGGTTGGGGTTACTTACATTGAGAGCTAGGAAAGACGGTTGTTTGTGAGCGCCAGTAAGCATATCCACTGTCACAAACTCGTAGTCAATTTCCTTCTCATGAATACAGGCCAACACATTCGTGGTGCACGTCGACTGGGGATAACCGTGTAATTTAATGGCCGCCATTCTTACTTTCTGCAACAGATTATTCATAACATAGGAAAACAGAGTAGAGAGGAGCGCGTGTAATTGTTTCTATAGATAGAAACAAGCCGTTTTATAGGCCATACCTGAATTTGCAAGACCACCAAAGCGTCTGCTGAAAAACAACCATTCCCTGCTAATGTGAAAAGTTTTTAAGAGGGTTTCTTTTCACGTGCTTTGACCTTCTAGGTACTTCCCAACTAGAAAAGATATAATTGATGAAGTGTAGTTTTCCATTATGAGTCAACACTTATCTACTTATCTAGTTATGTCCAATTATATGGCATAGTTTTCAACGACTTATCTCCTTTGAATGGGCTTTCCAATTTGACTGTTGACTCATAATGGCATAGTAAGGTGTTAAACTTGATGGTCATATGATTCTATCATTAGTTTTATTTATTTTTACAATCAAAACATAAGTAAAGAAGAAATATGATAGAGTCATGGTTTTTATATATAATTATGCCAATATGTATTCTTTATGTCGATAGACATTCTACAATGATAATGCGAGGTGAGATCTCATGGTATGATCATGTCAATTATTCTTTTCTATAATAGATTAGATGTTTGTTTTCTAAATTTTTTTGAGAAGTCAATAAAATAATAATAATATCTTGTAATGACTACCGTAGGTGGAGTCTAATGGTGTAATTGTTTTAAATTTTATTCTCTACAATAAATTTGACCATTACTTAAAACTTCTTTTAAGCATTGAAAAGTCAATAAAAATTTGTAAAATCTTGACCATATGGTAGAGTTTGCAGCTCTTTTTCCATTTATTAAAATCTCATAGCAAGTGAGATACAATTGCTTTCTCTGCTAGTAATGCTCCATCTTCAACTCTTATGTTTTTAGCTCGGTCCATGTAATACAATAATGTTGAAGACTATTCCTCCGTGATGTCAATATTATTCACTTACTAATGACAACTTATGTGTGTTGAATTTCAACCCTATTGATGAATATTAGTCTATGTTCTATTGTCTTTTCATTTCTACTAGCCCTCAACATTACCAACTCCAATCTACTATATTTGAAACCTCTTTTCTGCTTGCACTCATTTGTTTTGACACATCTACTCAAATAGATCATAACCTTTTACGACATGCTATTAATATGCTATATCATCTACCCATTGTGCAATATTTTACTATTCACACACATCTTGATACCGCACACAATTTATTATCTATCTTGTTGGATCTTGAGTTTCTTACTTTACCATCAATGTGACATCACTCATATAAGAACCTATCTCATTAATTGAATCACCCATTTTCTTTCGTCAGTTCATATCTAGAAATGAAAATTTATTAATTGCAATTCCCTCATTCATATAATTTCTTTTTTAAAGGATGAGGCTTTTGTCACCACACTTATAGAAGAACCACCATAGTTAAAACATTCACATGCAATTGACATCTCTGTCTTCAAAAATGGCCACACCTTTATTATTTTATGGGCATACATTTTATTCATTAGAAATAATCAATACTTGATCCACCTATCATGGTTGATGATAAAACAATTACCCTTCTCAATAGCCTTACTCCATTATATCTCATTGAATTTGATATGGAATTGATGATATTCTTGATTAATACTAGTTTTTAGTGCCATAATTTCTTATACATGGATATTTTCAAGACAATTCAAAATCATTGAAATAATCGAGATAATACAAAAACATGAAAATATATGCAAAAATAATAACTTCGGACTTTTAATGGCTTACTTGGTTAGCTCGTTACTTTATACATGTTTTTCACATTGGTTTGATAGATAACATATTTGTTCTTTATACACATTAATTCATAACAAATGTTGAGTATGGTGTAGGATGAACACATGTTGATACATGATTATATGATCTATTTTGGTTCTCTACACTACTCTCTTGGGGCACCCCGCACTATATAGGTTTTTAGTTTCATTATATGTTAATTTACTCCTTCCTCATCATGTTTGATTTATACATATTGTTCTTCCTATACTTTGAGCTAATAAGAGTAAAGCATGAATCTTGTGTACTTCTCAATTTTCTTTCTACATATGTTTTTAATATCTATAATTACTTTATATGATGTTACATAATTACTTGTTTATTTAAAATCATACAGGTGATTTCTTACTTGATGGATTCACTCAATTGTATTGTTTGATAAAAAACTATGTTTGATTTCTTTATATGTCCAACGGTTATTACTTTTCTTGTGATACACCATGGGTGTCTAATGTTTTTTGTTTTATGTTTTTCTTTTGTGTATGTACTTGTTTCTTGATTATGGAAAATTGTTTCTTCTCTTGCGATTTCTTATGACACTATGGGAGTTCCATATTTTTGGCTTTATGCATACATGTGAATATGTTTTTATATACTATTAACTACGTAACTATATATTGATGTTTCTACTATTGTACTATTATATATTATGATACACTTGACTTACACTATTGTATTTATTTTTCCTTCTAACATGTTTTTATTGACTATGTTGTTTCTATTTCTATACTATTACTAGTCTTGTTTATGAAAAAGTTGGTTTATGCTTTTTCTAATTACACTACCATGGCTTCGAATGTTTAATACTTATTGTGTTGTTTTTCTAATCATACTTATAAATTATGACATGATTGAAACTTTTATCCATTGTTTCTATTGTAGAACACATCTAATCTTTCTTTTTATGTTGTATCTTTTTTTGTCTTCATGCCATGGTTTGTACAATGTGCAACCACTTTTACAACTATAGGTTCTCAACGATGACCACAATTACAACCTTTTATGTGATCTTACATAGATTTTCATAATTATTACACACATGTACACATCAATCCTTATGACATTCATGATAAATTTTTTTATAATATGGTCTTTAAAATAGTGGCATTCGTTGGGATATTTCTACATCTACGAGATAAATTACGTAATACATAAATAGATTTTCATAGGTTTTAAATTCTTAGAAAATGTCATAGATACTAAAATTTGGTACAACTAAACCAATATCAAAGCCAAATAATATATTCAAGACCATGGTACACTCTTGTTCATGATGGATGTTAGCGAGATAGGGGAAATTCTCTATATTTTTAAATTTCTTTAATTTTAGTTATCAATTTATAGGATTTTCATACAATTTCATATACATATGACATAATACAAAGCATGGCCTGGGGTTCATGAGTAGTTCATTCCTTATCGATTATATTATCCATATTATACTATAAAGAAGGGTTTGGGGGCATGCGTTTACTTCTCCCCTATGATTTTTCACAATATAAATGATAAATTTTAGGAATTACACCAAATGGGGGTATGAAAATGTCCATTCCTTCTAGGTTTCAAGTTTATTTAATTTGTAACAAGTTAGAAAAAATTGGATCTATATCCATATAAAGTGGTTTGAGTACGTGGGTTAAGTGGAACATATTGAAGTAACAAAGTTCTTTTTAGATTTTTATTTTTCTCTTCTATCAAGATATGCCAAAATAAGGAGGGCATCTAAGAACATGGGTTCTTCATAGTATAAATATTTCCTCTCTATAAATCTTCAAAGAGGGGATACACATGGATCCTCTCCTCGGTATCCCTAGCTAGCATCTCATATAGTGCAACATTACAAAGTGATCACCCCCAATCCTCTTACATCTTCATCAAAACTCCAAATCTCTAAGGAATAACATGATTAGGAGATCCTTCAACGAAAAAATGAATTGGTTTATTCCATCCATATTTTTCTTCTCTTCCCATAATTTTGTGAAGCATTAAAATTTATAAACATTATTCATATTTTGAGTTAAATTTTAGTCTCTATCATATACATCGTCTACAATATGTGGTCTAGGTTTCATCATGGTGCATATGAACACTTATACATCAAAGAACCAATTTTAAATAAAGGATAATTGTGTGTGCACACTCATGTATGTTTTTCCTTTAAATATGTAATTTTCAATTACAAACTTTGGGAGGGGGTAAATGTAGACACTACAATTTGGTAACTTACTCCTATTTAATGTCAAGTTTGATCATGCTATCTTGCTAAGATAAATTATCACTTTTAGAATCCAATCACCTCAACTCTCTAGGTGTTTTGTCACTTATCTTTAAAATTTTCTATGTCATCAATTATAAGAATATTATCTAATCAAGGAAGTGGAATTTTTTTTTCTTCACAACACGTCTTCCTTATCTTTTGATATATCATTGGTTTTAAAATGTAAGGAAGGATCATGATGTGAGGTCCAGTCTTCATCAACCTATACGCTTCTTCCCCTTCACATTGACCAACTTTGATTTTAATTTAAATATATTCTTTGGTTCATTTAGCATTCCTAAGGTTGAATTTATTAGAATATTTCACCTATAGAAGGACATATAACAAATTCATTATCACTTTCTAATTCACTTTGACATTCTTACAATCTTCTAATGCAAATATCATTTAAAATTTAGTCAAAGGGTTCTTAAATCTACTCATATAAGTGACACATCATTTAAGGATGTCCCTATTATAGATATCAAACACTCAACTTGGTAAAATGATCTAGATTCCTCCACTTTTAAGACCACAAAGGTCATATAGCCTTATCTTAACAAGAAAAAGATGATTCCAAGAATTCTTCAAGGGTTTCAGGAGTAATGGGTTAGGTAACATAGTCGAGGCACACCACATCCCATGACTACCACATTTGGTACATTCTATACTGCTTAATTATTGTATTATCTAGGTGTTAAGATATATATGGCCACTCTAGGGGGTACATTATCTATTCACACTTGCACAAGCATTTAGGAGAACTAAATGAAGTTTGATCCTGCAACAAGTGTATGTAGTTTAGTACTTGGATGTCAGGAATTAGTTCTCTCATTATGGGTTAGTGACATTATTAATATAATGTGGTTACCTATATTATTTTTGTAATGCCCACTATTTCAAACACACAAGACAACAAAGAAAAATACATGATGTTATTTTTACTTGTTTGAAGTATAGAAAGACATTACAGGAGGACACAAAAGTTCTGACAAATAACTTTTCGAACAACCTGACAAAACTATGACCACATAGAAAACACAGAACATCCAACACCCATCAAGGAAAGTTCACGTTTCTCTTTGAAAAGACACCACAAAGAACCCAACTACATTACATAGTTACAGTTTAGGAAAACCCACTGTGAACATCTTCTTAAGGTTATTTATTTTATTTTTTTACTAAAACACACCCTTCAAACTTTATCTTACGTTCTAGGAGATTCAGGTTTGATTCGATAAAATTCTTCTTACAAGGGTTAGAATCCTTTCTTTTACACTTAGAGACATTAGGCTTGGGTAAAACTTTCCGAAAGAGGATCATCTTTAATGTGACAATTATTGGATTGATTAGTTATTAGGTTAACACTAGAAGGGAGGTGGGGTGAACCAATCCCCACAAGATTATCTTAAACCAACACAAGCTACAAAATCTTGATTTAGACCTCCCTTGCACAAGGCGACGAGCGTAAGGTCCAACTGAAGTGGAGTGCCATAAGGTTTTATAACTACACCCTCCTTGTGCGAGGATCAACTATCAACCACGCTTAAAAGAAGATTACATTATTCTATGGCAAGATTTAAAGTGAGAAGATCAATTTATTTCATCGTCATGATCTATTTAGGTATTAACCGGTCTTTTCTTGAGATTAAGAGTTCAACTTGATTTGGGTAAAACAAAATTCATTTAGCATTCCTTGCTTAATTTTGCTAAAGGATGCACAAGCGGTTCCCAAAATGGAAGTATAAGACTTAAAGTGTGCTTGTTTAAACTCCCCTACTAACTAAGACTTAACTATAACCCCAAAACCAACAACGACTTTAATTTTTTTTTCTTTGAATACTTTCCATTTCACAACCAAGACAAGAAATTTTAATTCATAGTTTAAGGTTAGCGAGATTAGATTCTTTTACATTATTAGATAAACACTTTCTTTCAAAATAAAGACTCTTAATTTTATCAACCAAGAACAACTTCATTATTATCTTCATTATTTATTCATCTATGTATTCATCTTATTTTATATTTTATTATCTTTATAAAAAGGGATTTTTAACCCACTAAAATATGCCTAAAATAACATTGATACCAATACCATGGAGAGTTACAAAACCAACAAGTCTTATGACCTAAAAGAAGAAATTATTGTTATTTAACGAGAACACAAAACATATTTATAACATTTCCCTTTCAACATGTCACATGAACCAAAGGAGTCAAGAGATTGGATTTCACTTTGGTTAAGAACAAGAAGGTAACCAAATAGGCCAAGCCATGCTACAACATTTTCATGCTACAACATGGTATTTCCAAAAGAATACTCATAATGGTCATTAAATATTATTTCTCATAAAGGTAATTAAAAGTGTAATACTCAGAACAAGACAACTTTATTTCAAGATTAAAATCCAAGGCAAGAGGCCTTCCAAACTCCATTCAAGCACCAATACAAGAATTATATCACATTTGACTTTTTGTAAGAACCACATAAAATAACTCGATGAAACCTTTACAAATCTTTCCTTTATCTACTCACATAAGTCATCTACTAAGTATTAACTTGATTTTATAGAAAATGAGCATGATAAGAGCTACAACATAAGACATTGTGATGTTACCTAACTATTTTATAGAAAGAAAACCGTTGTTAATGAAACAACCCTAGAAACGCAGTTAAAATTTTGTGAAAAGACTTTCCAGTAAAACAATAAGGAAAAATAAATCTCATAGATCCAACAAGGAGTAGTATTTAAATACGATCTCATCAATTCAATCTTGTTGAGTCTATTCGAACACCAATATGCACTTTTACCAATTGATAATCATCTAAACATGGGTATTTAAGAAGGAAGGAATTCATATGTCCTATACTAACCTTATCCTTCCAGTCAAATCACAACCCAAGTCCCTCAACTAAACATATTCTAACTTTTCAAGAAGAAGCACAAGTCTTGAACAACTACCATTCTCTAATCAGTATAGAAATGTTTATTCAAAATTTTGTGACCTGGAAGCACTGAAAGATAAACCAAAATCTAAATACATTTCATCAACTACTATACTATTTTAGGGCCCAATGTAGAGTCAAAAATGGGATTGATCCAGAACAAGTTCCTACACTAAGGTGAGGAAGACTCAGTCAGTTAAAACAAGACTAGATAAATTACATATGAAGCTTTCAAGGTAAGGGTGATTAAGTAGACTACTCAAAATCTATCATGCCAACAATGGAAAATAAATCACTAATACTCATTAGACAACAATTTCCTATAAAAGAAGTCAATAATTTCAACCCTACTAATTTCATCGGTGTGTTCATTATGAGAGTCATTTCCAATACGATGATATTTAAAACTACAACCATATTTTAAAGGGAGGAATTAAATTTTTTTAAAAAACAAGAAAAGAACTCCTAATCATTCTTCAACAATCTCCGTCAATTCAATCATGCCATAAGTTTTCCACTATACTACAATCCACATCCTATCAACTATCTACAAGAAGTTGTATACAATCACAAATGGCTTAACATGAACGAAATTCTATCACCTATGTCCCTTTGAACCCATTCCCTTTTATGGTCTAACTATTGATGCCATCAAATAGATAAACAATTTCCACAGGAATTAAATGTAGTCACTGAGCATGCCTATAGGAGGTCTATTCTAGCATTAACAAGAAACAACAGCATAAGGATAGGGAACTCTAGAAAGGTCCACCAAGATACTGAAATAAAAATCCACCAAATCAACTCATACTAATATAGCCAAGATGATAGAGAGAATTATAACACAACATGCACTTCAAGTGATCAAGCTACGATTGAATACACAAGAAAATTTCTACATAGGTCTAAAGGATCAAGGATGCCGAGTAGTTCAATCAACAAAAATCACAAAAAAACCATCTTTCTCATGATAGAAATCAGGATCCAATTTATAAGGATTAAAAAAATTCCTTTAACAAATAATTACGAAGTTCACAGTTAAAAAAAATCACACACTATAACTCCACTCAAGAGATGTTTTCATGAAAAGTAAGTTCATTTAATAAAACATTTAGATAAAGTAGAAGAATTAAGGTGCGGGCTATCATGCCTGAAATTCACTTCCACCTATTGGATAGACACCTCACCGACCAACAACAACACACAATGGGCTGAATCTCTGTCCACAAACATCATGGGCACTAAAACCTCCACATACTCCTATGTTGGCATGGCAGGGAAATCTCAAAACCATGAGTGCATTTGTCCGAAGAAATGAGGTCCCAAGGACTACCCCGATAGCATGGAATACAAAAATTGGGTTTAATGGAAAGACCCCAGGAGCTCGTGAAAAATAGGGGAAAAACTAGAACCCCACAACCTCACAAAAATACTCCCAGCCTGCATCAAAAAGTAATAGTTAGGACAGGGCAAGAACCATCAATGAACACAACGGAAAAATGTTTTCAAAACAGCCATGGGAGTAGGATCAAACGATTCCACACATGCAAAAAGTGCAAGAAACCACAAGGATTTGCAACACACCTCAAGGAGATGAGGTCACAGGTATGCCATGATTGCAGGGAAAGCACAAAAGAGGAAACAAAAATAAAATAAAAATAAACAAAAACATCCTGGTCTTATCACCCTAGATAGAAATACATGTGGCCAAGGGGGAAAAAGGATCTCTGGAACAAGAAATAACATCCATCAGAGCACAATGGAAGGAGACTTTAGAATATGCAATCACAGAAGCTTAGAGACCTGTATGCAATATGTGGAGGAAAGCACATGGCTAGAAAAACTGTTGACTAACTCCTTCAAGAGATGTGGTCTTCAAGGAAATGCCATCACATAAGGATAAACCCACAAAACAAAGGAATCTAGAAACTCAACCTTGCTTCACCCCCACACCATCACCAGGTGTCTAGTCAGAACAATTCACCTTTTCCAAGCACCCCATGCATCCAAGTCAAAAATGGTAGTTTGGAACAGGTATGGACATCCACCCACATGTGCAGGAGATGAGTCTTAAGTCTAACATTACAGAAGATAAGGTCCATCTTACACAGAACCACAACCACTCTCCAAACCCCACACTGCTAACAACGAAGGAAAGGAAATGCCTCAGCATGCCTGACACAAGGCCCCAAACAAAAGGAAAAAAAAATGCTTCCTTCTCTCCCGTCAGACAGGCCAATTAAATGGCCATAAAGAAGATAAACGGGAGGTAGGCATCCCCACTTCTAAGGCATATCCATGCCTCCACATGCCAAAAGACCACGAGGGAAGGAAAACAATAGTCATACGCCCAACAAGGAAAATTAAATTCTCTTAAATAATGGCAAGTTGGTGGAAGAAATGTCAAATTCTCCTTTAATTAAATAATAAAAAAACATGAATGAAGGCTTGAATGACCAAGGGGGAAACACTAGTGGTTGGAGTTTCGACGGCAACGCAGGACAATGACCAGCCATGGCGCCACAATGGAAATCTCTTCCTTTTCACCATACGAGGGTCATCTATGTAACGCCCACAAAAATGACGTTATATGAACACGCTTCAACCTAACACTTAACCCAAAAATGTGACTTTTTTTTTTATTTAAGTTATAACGAGGGTTACAAGGGTGCTTAACCTTTAGGTTTCATTAAGTCAACTTACACTACTTAGCTCAGCTTTACGATTGCAGAACCAGGTCTAGTTAAAGGTTAACTAAATTTCATATTTATCTTCAAAGTCCATTAATCATTTATTCAAAAGGAAGGTAACAAGGATCAATTTAATTAATTAAATATTTTCTTCTCTTTAAATATTGTTCCACTTTAATATAGTTAACCACATGCTTAATTACTCTAGTTTCTTTATCCTAATAGTTAAAAGTCTTTTTATTAAAATTCCTACAACATACTAAGGATTTAAAGGACATTACACCCCTGGGAAATTAAATGTCCCCACTCACCCATCTACACATGCCCTTAAGGATTTTAAATTAAACATTTAAAATACATTTCTAGCTAATAAAAGTAGGGTCAATCCTCCACCCTTGGATCAAATCCATCTTGGCCACTAGATCCCGTGGTTTTCACTTAGCCCTAAAATCCTTATGAAAGTCTATTAAAACCTATTCCTATCCATTCTCCTCATTTGGTCTATTTCCTTTTTGCTAAAATTGCAGGTTGGAGAAGAGGAAGCCATGGAAGCACAAGAGGAAGATTCATGGAGGTTTTTACATGAAGATTTAGTCTAGGATTAGTTTAGATTTATTTTTATTTATGTAATCTATTTCATTCAAGGATTGGGAGGGATTTCCTCCACCAATCTGGTTTTATTTCAATATTATTTGTGTATTGGGTTTTAAATTTGGGGCAAACCCTACCCCATTGTTATAATGAAAAGAACTAGTTTTAGATCCACCATTGCACATTTTATTGTTCCAATCCATAGTATTTCTCATTGTTTTGCTTGCTGGTATTTATTAGTTAAATTTTTCAATTTAGAAATTAGTTCAAACTGGTTAAATTTCATGCACATGCACGGATCTGCGGAGTTGTCATAAGTTACGGGACTTCCGCCCGCAGTGGTGACCCGGTGGTCTTGGGACTGCCGTCCTATGGGGTAGCGGTTGTGAAACCGTCGCCTTACTTGTGTGACAAACACATGACCGTCACCCTAATGAGCGGTGGTTTTGAGACTGCCACCATAGCCTGAGTGGCGGTTATGGGACCGCCACTTTGCACAACGCGGCGGTCCTGTTTCTGAAAAACAAAACCATAGTGCCGAGATTTTCACAAGAACTTAATGTTACAAAAGATGTAATATTGCTTTTTAAGTTTTTTTTTTGTTCATTTAGAGTTCTAGATTTGAGATTTATTGCTCTTTTATCCATTTCTTAATTAAATCTATTCATTTTAAAGTATTTCCGATTCTAATAAAATTCATCTACTTACAAGAATAATTTTCCATTTGTTTAATTAGATTCTTCATTCCATTACAAGAGCAAAAAGGAATATAAATCTATTTCATTTATTTGTCATTTCCTTACTATAAAACCAACATTTCTAATTACAATATAATCTAACTTATTCTCTCTTTCATTTCAATACAATGTACATACATTCAAAATAGCTAAAATAACCTTATTTTCCATATAATGTTATTTTGTATACAAGTTCAACTTCTTACTATTTCTATTTTTCTTCTTACATATTAACAATAAAACAACTCTACAATGAAAGTAAGCTTTCTTTTCCATTTCAAAACTAATTCACACAAATATTTCTTCTTTCTTTTCAATATATAATACACTTCCATAGCCACAATGAAATGCAATATGTTTCTTCACAAGATCAATACAATGTTCTCCACTTGATGTGGGAAGTCATACAAAATGTAAATACAAGAATGAAATACATTATTACAATTTCTTCCACTCTAAGTGGGTAAAATACTAAGGGAGTTTCACATGGTCACCAACAAGACTCCAAGCTCCAAACATCAGGTGAGATAGCTCCTCCAAGAATTTTCTTGATTCACAAAAATAGGGGAGAGGCAACACTCTCCACCTAACAAACATATCCAATGGAGAGGAGAAGCCATCCTCTCCATTGACCCCTAAGCCCAAACGAAATTACAATGGGATAAGATTTCAACTCCTGGCAACTACAAGCTTCCACAATACTTAACAAATAGTTTCACATTCAAACACAACAAAAACTTAACAAGAAGAAACAACAAAACAACAATATCACAAGGCTTATCAAGAAAGCCAAAAGAGCTAGACCTATGGGAAGGGCACTTATTCCTCCCAATGGGAATGGGTGCCGACCTAAAAGCCTCCAATGTATATCACAAATCTCTTACAAACTCTTATGCCTCCCTCAAGTACCCCTTATACCTCCATATACTCTTATGCCTCCTCAATCTCTTATGCCTCCCTCATAATAACAAACAAGGAGAAATGCAAGCATTCCTCATACTAGGTGGGGCACTATAATATCCCACTTCCGGGATCAATAGAAAATATGCAAATCAACAACCTCTTCAATACTTCAATAGCAAAATTGTAATCAAATCCCCTTGAACCGGTTGAGTAGATGACTCAATAAACCCAAATAATAGGGGTTTAATGGCCTCTATCACAACTCACACAACATTAACTCTCAACTAGACTTAATGAGATTCATAAAATCACTTTTATTTCCAATTAACATGAAGATTAAACACGACACTACGGAGATTTCTCCAAAACTAAACTAAATCTACCCATACAACCCTCTAAATAAATATATATGAATCTAATATGGACATTCCTCCAAAGATCATTCTCAAAAATGAACTTGTACTACCACAAATTAAATAATACATTGTGTATTAAATTCACAACTCAAATAATACTTAGGAATTCATACAAAGTGTGCAACCCAGCAGTGTCGTAACTTGATCCAATTTCGCCAATACAAATCACTAAATAAATGCTGCCAATATATATGTGCCTTTCATGAAATATAACTCTTCCCCAAAGCCATCATCAATCTGCAATATCAATCATATAATGTCACTGCAATGGAAGACTTCAAATAATATGCAAACATAGTCATCACAAGAGGTTATCAACTGGCCACATGTAGTTTACTAACAGTTCGCTGATCCTAAAGGAGCCCAAACATGCATTGAATATTCAATATTTAATGCCAAACTGAGTCGCTGGAATTAGCATATTAGTCCTTCCAGATCGCTGCATATTTAGAGCATTAACATGCATAAAAATGTCCATATAACTGTCCAAGGTGATCGCTGCAATAAAGGGACTGTGAGTTTCATTAAATCAGGCATTTATCCAAGTCGAACCATTCTACAATTGCTAAAAAAACCATGAAAGGAATCACTATGGTTAGAGGACACAATCACACAACCAACCAATCGAATTACATAGATAACTGCATTTAAATCAGTCCCACATCACCATAAGGCAAGTCGCTGCAATTTAGAATATTCTAGATAGGCATTAAAATCTTCAATCATTACCCAAAGTAGTCACTGTATGTTCGAGCACAACAAAACCAAACTAGCTGGTTGATTTCACTAAGATTGCATATAAAACAATTCACAAACCTAGGTATAAAATCAGTATAAACTTGCTGAGGTTATAAGTGGTACTTTAATAAAATATTAGAACTAACAGAAGCTACAATTGTTCGTAATGCTCGGAAGAATTCACCATTCCTAAATGAGCCAGGTTCCATACAAATATTTTATATATCGAGTCGATTAGTTTCAGCACTATCATAGGGAATATTAAATCATCCAAATCGATATGCAAGGAGCAAGATATTACACCCAAAACCCAGATTTACTACAGTGAATCGTTACGTTGATTTGCTAGAGTAAAAACATGCAGATTTTAATGGCAAACTTCATCTAAAAATTATCTAAAGCCAAAGACATGGATCTCACTTGAGATTGCACAAATACTTCTTCAAATAGATCCTCAATAACCAGCTCAATACAACCTCCCATGCAAGAGAGAGAGAGAGAGAACATCAATGGGCATGCATCCCAACTCCAAGCATGGAGCATCAAAATAACTTCATCATAACATAATAATAATAATGATCCTAGCACTCCTTTTATAAGCAAGGAGGCACAAAATTTGAAATCCCTAGGAGAGGGAAATTATTAAATAAAAATAGTTTATTTCCCCTCGGTGTGGCATCCCCTTTTCAAAGGGTGATTTTATCAATAAAGCCACCTAAATATTTATTTAATTAATTCCCCATTTAATTGTTATATTTTGTGAATTAAATTAAATAACCTTCATAATTAAATAAATAAATAATTAATTAATTAATTATTGCTCCAGAAATAATATTTAATTATTTAATAAAAATGTTCCCCTTACACATCCCGAAGCCCATGGGGAAGTATAGGCTAAGGGTCTTCAAAATTTGGGACATTACGGGCACCCAACCCAAAATCCCTCCACAAGAAAGTAAACTCTTATGCCTCCCTACAATAAAACTCCCCATAGTCTCCTCCCACTCCAAACTTAGGCAATCTACCCATACCCAACAACATTCCAAAGGGAAAACAACACACAACACAAACATATGAACACAAAATAAAAAGAACATAATTTAAACTAAGGTGAAGCTCCTACCTCTCCATGGTAGAGCTTGTTCCAAGTATGAAGTTCCAAGCTCCTCCAAAACCAAGCAAGCATCCACAAAGCTCCAACAATCCACAAACTCTCTCAAAAATCCTCTCACTCTCAAAAATTTCAAGAGACTAAAATGATCAAGTAACCCCCAAACAAGCAAAAAGATTTCAATAAATAGAAAAAGGAGAGAGGGGGATGATGTGGCTCCAAGTAGGATGCCACCTCATTTCCTCTCCACTCCACATCACTTGGTCAACCTCATATTCCAATGCACAATTAATATGTGGTTGAAGGAATGACAAGAAACTTACACACTCCATCTAAGCCCACACCCCCAAAGGACAAAATTAAATATTTGAAAGAAAGTGCAATTAACATTTCACCTTTTTATCTTCCCAAAACACCTAATAGGGCCTAAATTTGACCCCCCAACCCATAGGTAGGGTTGGCATAGGCATTTAAGAGGTGTGGGACAAGTTTGACTTGTCCCACAAGCTTCCAAATTTGGCCTCTAAGGCCAAATTCGAGTTTCCCATGAAGGGTAGAGTGTGCTACACTTAAGAATCAAGCATACAACACTCAACACAAAATCCAAGAGTAAATCAAGTCTAATAAATGAACTCCTTTTTTGTTCACATCTTTAATTAGTTTAGGACAAATTTAAATTAGCTTAATTAAGGCACTACAACCCATGAATAATAAAGGGGTAAACATATATCCAAAAATCTAAATAATAAAACAAGTAGATTTCACTACTAAAAGAAAACACATACTAACATTATAAAAATAAGGGAATTAAAACAAGACAACACATGACCCCTTGGTCACAATTTTCCCCTAACCAAAATTTCTAACACACACACAATTACATGTTGCCATGGTGACCCTAGTTGAATTCTTCTCAAATTCTGATGTGGTTGGTCTCCAATCCCCCGATGTTGTTGTGAATATAATATACCTACAAAATAGAGAATACCTCCTTTGGCCTCGTGGCCACATTAAAACATTCATGCCAAAATATGCGATATAAATCTAAAATCAACTATATACGAATTAATATCATCTATGCAAATACGATATCACTTATAATTTCTAGCACATTTCTATTCCACATTTCATCCATGTCAAAACGATCACAACATTAATCCAATTATCAAAGGTCTACTCAATATGACTAAATATATCACATGTCAGAAATATAGATAAATAACCATGTCAATAGTATATCAATATCAACATCAAATGTCTCTAATGGTTCATATGCATCATATACGAATCGAATCAACAACAGTTCAGTATCTCTGATATCTACTAACATGCTAAATCAAAAAGCTATAATATATCCATAAGTGTAGTCGACAATATCGAAATCAATAATCAAAAAGGTGTCGAAGGGAAGTGGGCACTACACACTACATAAATGATCAATAATAAAATAAAATAGCTTAGAGGTAATTAATAATAATATAGATAAAAATTGACACTAAAATAAAATAATCATCAATCGAAAATTAAATAATAATATTATTATTATCATTATTATTATTATTTTTACAACCTAAAATAATTATTAGTCATACTAATAATGACCGACAATCAAGCTTGACAAAACGAGAACAAAATTTTCCTTTAACAGGGTAATCAAATAGGGTGCTACGGAGGCCCTCCACAAGAACACCGGCCGGGGCATAGAAAGACAAAACGAGGAGGAAGGATGTTAATCCTTCCCTGTGACATGGTCAAAACCAACTAACAACAATCAAAAACTCACATAGACATTTGATCCCTAGAACAGGGTTGCAGCGAGGAGGACCGAAGTAACCATTGCACAAGGTGTTACATTCTCCTCCCCTTAAGAAAGCATCATCCTTGATGCGACATAACATAGAAGGAAGGAAATATAGTAAACATCAAGGATCAAATAAAGGTGAAAGTACACCCTATGGTTAAAATTTAATCATTAAGGCACGGCCACAGGAAGGCCTTAGAAACATTTTGACATAATTTTAACTTTCAAAGTTCTGTGAAGATCGAAAGTTCACTCTTATGCATTATTTAACTTGTTTCTTTCCGTTTACATTTATTCCTAATTCAAGTTCTTAAAAATTTTATTGTTGAAGATTTTTTGTTATTCCTTCTTATGGGTGCCCAACATGAATTGCAATCACAACACCCTATTAAGGTCATACACAACACTAAGAATTCACAAGCATAACTTTACATACTTTCATGATTGTACCACACCACAAGAGCTTAACCAAATATAGAAGAGAAAATACTCGGTCCGAAACATAGTTTTGATCACACATCTATGACTGCCATACCATACTCAAACACAAGTGTACTACAACAACCTAAAATTTCCATGATTCCCCAGATGAAAATTCTACATAACTCAAAAAATGGCTTCATGTACATAGAGTCAACTAGGGCATCAATTCCATATCCACAACATCAAAAACATATCCAACTCGACATGAGTACTACATACATCATAACACCACAACCAAAACATCATAACAAATCTGCATACCTCCTGAAGCATCAGTCACACACACACACTTATGCCTCCCTCAATCTCTTATGCCTCCCTCAAGTCTCTTATGCCTCCATCAATCTCTTATGCCTCCCTCAAGTCTCTTATGCCTCACTCAATGATGCCGGTTTCCATATGGCCCTAGGCATATAAATTGAACACCCCTAACCCAAGTGACATAATAACTCATGGTTCAATAACTCGCTAGTTATCTCGTAACTCCTTGGGGCGTACCCTCATACAACAAAGTGGGTCCATAGGTCAACCACTCCATGGTGCATCCCATGACCCTATTCCACACGTCATCATAGCAATAGGATGAGCGAGCAATCTGATTCAAATGTGAAGTGGCAAAGTACAAGCCTTGGACAAGGCGGTAAAATGTTAGAATTTTAAAAGAAGATCCAAAACCAAGCAAAATGAATGGCCAAATAGTCATAGTTAGTGTCAAAATCTGCATCTTAGTACCACAAACCAAGGAAATTCCCAAAATGTAAAGCATGGCAATCAAGAAAACCATTGAATAAATTACACATATAATAATATCACTTTACGATAAATGTGTGGCCTTACAGCCACCAAGGAGGGTACTCAATGAGTTGCTTTGCATTTGAAACATCGAGGCTTAGCTCGTAAAAAAACATATCAATAGCACAATTTTCATCATCTCTATTTGAATCATCCCGCCACCACTTCAACAAGGCCAAACACGGTTATAACTATACTTAGGTTGCATTCATACAACAACCAAAAGGAGAGAGAGAGAGAATGAATTTGAGTAACATAATAATTACGAATCATCCCGCGCCACCACTTTGACAAGGCTAAACACGCTTATAGCTATACTTAGGTTGGGTTCATATAACAACCACAAGGAGAGAGAGAGAGAGAGAGAGAGAGAGAGAGAGAGAGAGAAAGAGAGAGAGGGAATTAGGTATACTTAGGTTGTGCCCATACTTAGGTTTGATCCCGTAACAAGTGTATGTAGTCTAGTACTTGTATGTTTGGAATTATTTCTCTCATTATGGGTTAGTGACATTATTAATATAATGTGGTTACTTATATTATTCTAATATATTATGAGTTGTTGTGGTAACTCATAATATTAGGATTAAATAATGTAAGTCAATTTGAATAACAACTCACATAGATATCTATTGAGTGTTTTTAGGTGTGATATATCTATAGAGATATATTAGGATAGTTGAGATAATAACATGATTTAATTGTGATAGAATTCGAATCAAGATATGATTGACTCCTTATATCAAGGATTTTAACATACTATCTAGATTATTATGTTCTCTCACATGTAAAGTATCCAGAATGAATTTTAATTTGAATATTATATTATTTGGAGTATATTTTCAATAGGTTATGTGAAAAACTACTAGTGCCATATCATTGGATTAGTTCACTAGTTAGGGGTCTAATTTCCAAGGATATTCCAACCTCAACCACTCTTACATGTTTTCTCTTTTTAGTTTTATAATTCTTTGATGATGGGTTTTGTATGTTCTTATGGTTTCAATTTTTTGAAGGTGATTAAAAGTCATCCTAACATTATGTGAAAAAGAGTGACATATAGCAAAGGGTCTAACACCGTATAGTTCTAATTCAAGACCATAATTCCATCATAGATTATATAATAGTTGTATATATAATCCTTCTCATGTTCTTTTTTAGCTCAAAAACATTCATCAAAGAATTTTGAATTGTTGACAAACATGTTACACTACCCTATATAACCAAATTTCTCTCCCCTCTAATGTATTTTAGAAATTAACTATTTTTATCGGTTAATACATGTATGAATGCATTGTTCTTATTGTGAATGACTAATGTTATGAGTTAATTAGATCATAATAGTCTACTTGTTGCAAATCCTCACATCATTATAATATTTTTAAAATGTTCATGATAATATTTAGACTTTAATTATGGTGTAAACATTGGTATAACTCCAATTTTGAAAAAATAAAATTCAGCATATTAGATGAAGTTGTAATTTACAACTAGAGGTACTAGATTTATGGTGATTGTTTATTACTAAAAATATATACTATTACTTTTTTTTTTACATATAATACCCAATTTTTGGTAGTATATTAACCCAAAATATACCACCAAACATTTGGTAATATATTTTTCTATATAGTTTTACGTAGTTAACAACCACTAAAAATATAGTACCACTGATATCTTATCTCGAAATTTTAGTAAATTCCTATATTTTAGTGTTTTATATAGTATATGATTAGTTATATTCTTGTAGTACATTATGACCTACTAGAGTGGAGAAAATATCACCGTTGTCTCATCATCACCCTATAACACGAATAAAATACAACCACTATCTCATCACCACCCAACACCAATGGTTATTCGATGACATATTTTTACAAGGTAGTTAATTCTAACACATTGGGAAGTGTTTGTAGTAGAGAGGATTGTAGAATAGGTTACAAGAGAGTCACCATCATGGGTTAATGAGTAAAAGAGATATAATTTGTTGTGTAGGATCTAAAGGTACTCATATCATAGTGGATGGTGTATTCACCCACTCGATGAGTAACTAAGACATTGAAACTCAATGGAATCCTTTAATTTTTAGTCTTATATATGTAGCCAAGTTAGAGAGGTAAAGAAAAATTTAGTGTTAATATTAAATTGATGTGAGAGAGTATAATTATTTGAAATAGAAAAACTTAATATAGCCTGGTAAAGCTAAAAATATTTATATCTTTATAAAATCTCTTTAAATATGATATATACATCAACTAATGATAATTATGGTTGAATAAATCAATTTTGTAGTAGATGGGTTCTAGGTGGTAGGGTTGCATTTATATTGGAACCCATTTCAAAATTCCATGATACTAATGATAATTATAGAATTTTTTTATAAAATATTTAAGTCTAAAAATAGAAGGACACTAATGATTAACAACACCTATAATTTTAAGTATTTTCAAAAGTTTGAGACCATGACACATACCAAACACCAAATTAAATTATTGTTTTTATCAATATTTGATCTGTAGACCTGATTGTGGTGCAAAAAGAATAGTTCAGGGGAGGAATTCAAAAAATAAACATTGTTAATTTTCCTAAGATAAGAAAAGAAGGGGGTCATAATATAGTACAAAATAATTTTTATTCAAATATGATAAGTATAGATCATTTACACACATTTTATTTTATTGGATATTGACACTACTTTATTGAAAATTTACAAGAAACCTATGTGAAATTAAGAAATCTTTCAAGCATTCATTGAGGAAAATAGTTTTACATTAGATAAACATTATGCATATGTTGTTTTACATTAGATACAAATTTCCAAAATTCATCCAATATACAAACAAATGCTAACCGATCCAATCCTACACAAGTCAACATTGACCCAGTCTTTTCGACGTATTTTTAGGTCAATCGACATGCCCTAAGGCCTAGTCGATGTCGAACCACCAGGTCACCGCCAACCACCCTTGGTATTATCCACTTTTTGAACAAAAAAATGAAACATGAAATTAAATCGAAACCAACATGATTTTGTTACTCACCATCCTCTACACCCTCCGGCATTTCATTGCAGCTCCATTGGCCTCCATTTTATCAATTTCTCTTTGCTCTCTCTCATTATGTTTGCATGTGACAATAAGCATCATCGGTCGACCCCTCTGTTTATATAGCCCGCTTACATCTAAATCATCGTCGACCCCCTTGGGTCATTGTTTTTGTCCTTAGTCATGGTCAAATGGCCCTAACATTAATTATTTTGGGATTTTCCCTCATCCTCAAACTCTTCCCTTTGGTAATTATTTACAAAGTTCACTATGGTGGCCATAATTTTTCCCTTCCGTGCTTTTAATCCAATCACATAGTCCACCATTTTGGCCATATTTATCTATGTCTCCTCTAAGCATATGTACTCTTCCAAGGTCCCATTGGGTCGTACTTATCCCTCTCTTAGGCATTCTTTATTTTTGAAGTCCACCTTTATGGCCATTTAAATTATTCCTTTTCGGTATTATGTTTTCATTTGGAGCATTTCAAAGTCCACTTCGTGGCCATCTCTTTTCTCCTTCGGGCATGTTAATCATATCAATTTGTTAAGTCCACCTTTTGTGGCTATAATCACTCTGCTTTTGGTCATTTTATTTTATAATCCTATCCAATTCACTCACAAGTCCTCTTTGATGCCATATACATCTCCCCTTTGGGAATTGAATTCATTATCAATTCCTCCTTTGAGGCCATATTATATCAAGTCCACTCTTGGGGCCATATTCATGCCTTTCCTTGGGTCACCATTGTTTTTCATCAAATTCCACCCTTGTGGCCATGCTTTTCCCCTCTTGGGGCATACCTTTTTCTTTTTCCTTTGCAGCCATGTTTTTCCATTCTAGGGGCATACTTTTTTCCTTTGCAGCCATACCTTTCCCCACTTCGGGAATATTTGACTTTTACTCATACTTTCCCCTTAAGGTGATATTATTTCATCACCCTCTCTTTCACTTCACCTTCTTGGCCATTTTTTTGTCCAATTGGGCACCATATTGTTTATCCTCATTCCTTGTGGATGCATACCATTTCAGTTGATTCCTCCTATACAAAGGGTTTCACATACCCTTTCACATATAGTTGCACATAATTTGATAAATTTCCCATGACCCATTTTTCATCCTAGTGTGCATCCATACTACAATGATCTTCACCCATTCCCTGGTCCATAGAACATTGTAGCCCATCTTTGTTGAGACCGTAATCATCATCTCCCAATGTGATATTGGAGTAACTGTCTCGCACAAAATTTCTAGTTCCGTAATAGAGTTGCTTTCTACCCTTTCATTCTCTTGAGAAAAAATAAGGGGTTAAGGCTAGGAGGAATACCTATTGAGTGTTTGGAAGGTGTGCGCATACCTTAGAGAGATCAGACCGATTGTGAAGAACTCCTTTTTGTCTGGGAAGGACTACCTGTAGATAAGAATGCAAGACCACTAGATTTTAGTTAGACAATAAGTAAGGGAACTGCCTTGGGTCCAGAAATATTAAACTTCCTTTCGAAGGTGGTCAGTTCCCTTTTAATATAAATTATTGCAAATGATAATAAAGAAGCTATTGCGAAATCATGATTTAGGTACCTCGTTACTAAAAGCAATAGAGACTAAACTACCAATAATAAAACGTCATTCTGTTTGTTTGGTCACTGGTTATTGATACGTTCAGATCAAGTTACAGGGATAGACCAGGCTAGATCTGAGGTTGTTAGGAGATAAATAGGTGAAAGGTTGGTTTTGGTATAAGTCACAGTGACCGATGCCGGTCACTGGATAACCGACCGTGGTTATAAAACCACTACCAGTAGGGGATAACCGATATCGGTAGGGGCAGTGATTCAGGGGCTTCTGGGTAGAGGTTGATTATAGGATGGTTATGGGGTTTTTAAGGTTGGTAGATGGTTAGGGGGAATAGTAAGGCAATGGAGAAGACTCAGAGAGTGAGAAAGTTATCTTCTGGGCAATATAGGGATGGATGAATGAAGGTTAGGTGCAGGGTGCTGCCGGGTGTTAGATCCAGGGGTGAGTTTATAATTACTATCAATCAAAAGTTCACGAAGTGGAGCCTAGAAGCATACAAGATACTACTTACTACTTTCTGACGAGGATACAGGTTCGAGGAATGTGGTGACGAAGGCAAAGCTCAGGTGGGATGATCCAACAATCAAAGTGAGCTGATGAAGCTATCCTCGACTCTCCCAATGCTTGGATGAGTGTGAGGTGATCTCGTTGATCGATTCAGCCTTCCACTCAATGCTCTTGTCTGCAAACTCTTTTCTTCTTCTCCTTTGTTTCTCCCTTCCAAATGGATTCGCATCCTTGTTTTTGGTTAGGGGAGGTCATTTACTGAACCGATGGCGGTTTCCTAACCGATGCCGGCTACGTAGGGACCGATGTTGGTTAGGTCAAAGTTGGCTATTTTTAGTAAAATAGCCAACTTTCCCTCCTTTTCTCCCGAGGGGTTAGTTGTGGGCTTGGTCAAGTCATTATTAGGTTTGTTTTGATGCGGGTGAGGGGTGATGAGTCATGGGTGTGGGTCTGGACCAAGTCATAGGTCTTAATTAGGTTAGTTTAGGGTTAGGGCTAGGTCATAAGTGAGGTGGCGAGGTGAGGTGGCAAGGTTGGAGATGTGGATTTATTAATTATAAGGTAATTAATAAATAATTCAGTGTGTAAGGTTTTAGGTGGTGAGGTAGGGTTAGGTTGTGGGACGAGATACGGGTACAGGGTGTCGTAAGACCCAAATTTGGTGTCTACATTTTCCCCTTGTTGTCGTGTAGCTTGTCTTGTAAAGCTTCACTGACAATAATAAAAAGTGGTTGCCACTGGTTAAAGGTATAGGTAATACCCCAAATCTATCACGAGTTGAGGTGACATGAAATCAGGGATATGGTTGATAAAGGGTAAATGATGGGGAGATGCTTTGGTAAGATGGTGGGGTAAGTACGAGGAAGAAGACACATGTTAAAATGTAGTAGTGCAACTAGGGTACATGTTTTGAAGAGCAAACAAGCAATTCATAAGCAAAGGTCGATAGTTTATCCAAACAAGGCTAATATAATCCTAGTATCCAAGGCATAGGAAGTAGCTCTAGGGGATATAACAGTAAGGGTAAGGCTAATTTAAGGCATGTTCGGTAGTACCAAATGGTTGGTTTGGTTGAGATAAACATCACGGTCTCGGTCTAGGCAAAGTTGGTTGGCTGATCAATTCAAGTATCCTAGTCATGCTAAAACACGAACATGTGAGCTCAATTGAACAAATAGCTACATGATGGGTGGATAGAATCATAATTTGTGGGCCTCGGTTGAGGTACTTAATTGGTGCGCCTTGGGTCGGGCCGATTGGTTGGGTGCGGCCGTGGGTCGAGCCGATTGGTTGGTTGCGGCCTTAGGTCGGGCCAATTGGTTGGTTTGGCCTTGGGTCGGGCTGATTGGTTGATGGCGGCCTTGGGTTGGGCCGATTGGGTGGGTGTGGCCTTGGTTGCGGCCTTAGGTCGGGTTGATTGGTTGATGACGGCCTTAGGTTGGGCCGATTGGGTAGTGCGGCCTTGGGTCAGGCCAATTGATTGATTGCGGCCTTGGGTTGGGCCGATTGGGTGGTTGTGGCCTTGGGTCAGGCCGATTGGTTGGTTGCGGCCTTGGGTTGGGCTGATTGGGTGGTTGCGGCCTTGGGTCGGGCCGATTGGTTGGTTGCGGCCTTGGGTTGGGCCAATGAATTCAAAATAAGGCTATTTAGCAAAGTCCGGGGTAGGCGATGTGGTGAAAAATAGAGTTTGGTGGATAAGGGTAGGAGTTAGGGTAAATTAGGCAGGTAACCGATATCGGTTAGTGGTGACCGGTATCGGTTAGGAGACCGATATCAGTTTTCTAGGGCACGCCCTAACCGATATCGGTTAGAGGTCAAAACCTATAAAAAGAAAAAATATGGCATGTCATTTTCACATTGTCAATTTGAGTGCCAACCTTTTTCTTGTCTGAGTTTTGAATTGATTGGGTTGAGTTTGTGGGCTGAGTTGGCACTAGTTGAGTGGGGGAGTGAATTATTGGTAGGCCCCAGAGATCAAGAGGCAAAGTTTGATTGGTTGAGGACCCGGATGAGGATATTTGGAGCTATGACACATCCTGGAGGAGCAGGAGGTGCTGGAGGAGCTAGACCACCACCACCTATCCCACCACGACAACGTGTAGTCGTACCGGTAGGCTCTAAATCCCTATTTGTGTGAAGTTGATGAATTTAGCTAGGATGTGGGTTTTGGGGTAGGAATCCAAAATTTGGTAAAATAATGAATAAATGAAGGTAAATCGTAAAATGGAGTGGGTAGATATGTTAGGTAGGCCAAAACGGTAGGGTGGGTAAGTTTTTAGGCAATTGTGCTAGGTAGATGGGTAGAAATAGGAAAAAAGGGATTTGGGGGCCGTTTTCGGTCTGGCCCTGAAATCCCACAGTGACCGATGTCGGTCACTAGGTGACCGACATCGGTCACAGCATGTAAGCTGTGTAGATTAGTGGGTTCAGAGACCGGCGTTGGTCATGTGTCGACCGACATCGGTGCATAAAAGATGGACATACACTGTTGGTGGGGAACCGATGGCGGTCGAGGGTGACTGGTACCGGTCACCATGGGTAGGAGGTAAGGTTGTGAAATTTGTTGTGTTGGTTTGTTGTAGGCAGGTAGGATAGAGTTTGGTGTGAAGGGGGAGAAGGTAGAGTTTCTAGGAAAGGTTATTAGGGTGGGGGGTAATCGGGTGGAGTATGAGTGGGGAGGTTGGTATGGTGTGAGATAGGTAAAGGGGATATTGTAGATGTTTTTGGGTGGGGTTATTGATGTTGAGGGAGATTGAGGTGTTTTAGGTTTGATTGGAGTGGGTAGGATATTTAAAGAAGGACCATAAGAGTGAGAGGAATTTATAGATGTATAGGGTAAGATAGGTGGGTGTAGATGTGTTTATAGAGTCGGGTTGTGATTGGGTGGGTGAGTGAGTATAGAGGGTTAAGGTAGTTATTTTGTAAAGGGTAGGCTTGATGGAGTGGGTTGTTTTTGCAGCACGCCCGCAGCGTTGACGATGCGGATCGGATGCCGCCTCTACTAGGGCGGATGTGGCCACATGTGACTACTGATGCAGGTGGCGATCATACGGGAGGTTGGACTTGGCAGAGTCCAAAGGTATAGGGCTGTGGATAGGGACCATAGCCTGATGGTTTCCGTCATCGAGAGATGGGATACGGCAACCAAGGTCTTCCATCTCCCTACTGGAGAGATGATAGTCATGCTAGAGGATGTGTACGCATCCCGAGACTTTCAATCATAGGTGAGGCGGTGTTCCAGGTGGATGCTGAGATAGTGATGGATAACATCCTGTAGGTATTCGGGGATGCAGCCCCATTGATTACGTACCATAGTGTGAGCATCTGCTACGGCGATATGTATCACGCGCATCGACAGGAGACACGGCTGGCCATGCTGATGATGATTGGTATCACCTGCTTTGCCCTCCCTGACTCAGAGGGAGGCCGCTTCCCACGGGATTTGATGGGAGTATTACATGAGATGGTGGAGGAGCACACCTGCTATGCATGGGCACCGGTGTATTTGGTGCAGCTATACAGAGAGCTCTGGGGCTATCACCATATGAGGCGATTCGGGATATGTTCAACATTCTTGTTACACTGCTGGGCCTACGAGCATATCATGTGTTTACGACCAGTAGGGTTGCCCCAGCAGCCAGGGCCATAGGCAATTTATAGGTATGGGTTTTAGAGGTGGTTGGGGGTCGTGGGCCAACCACGAGCGGTTATCGCAGGGTGAGATGTCACATATTACAGGCATATGTTAGAGGGCCTGACCGCACTAGATATTATATGGAGGCCATATAGAGGCCATCAACCCCATGGAGGAGCTCGAGCACAGCTACGATGGATCCAATACATCTTCTAGATAGCTGGACGGAAACCTGGGGAGTATGAGCAGATTCCCCTAGAGAGGGTATGATGACAATTGGGCCTACGGCAGGATGAGCCACCTCCCTTCCCACAGTATCGGAGGGAGGATGTAGAGGCACCACTACCTGTACCGCAGCCATTTGACCCAGTCTGGGTAGTAGAGAGACCGACCGATGATACGGTGGGCACGCCTTGAGAGTTACAGTTCCTTTTTTGGTTTGGTGGGTAGGGTAGAGGGTAGTAGCCATGAGAGCACTGGCCCACGGCCCCATTTGCGGCTATTATAAATGGAGAGGACCATCTCTTGGTCAGTGCGGTTATTACAGGGAAGATTGTTGATGCACGCACGGCATAGATCAAAGTGCTACGAGGGCGGTTGGCCCAGCACGAGGGATAGAGTACGAGGATAGGCACAGGTAGCACAGCCTCGTGTCCTGATCCCTGTTCGAGCACGAGCACGAGTCCTTGTTCGAGCTCGATGGTAGCTCTACCACCACCACAGTACGAGCTCAAGGTGTACAGGGCAGGCGGGCCCACTTATATTAGGAGCCGGGGGACCAGCCCCACCAGCCATGGTGGCACGGGCCCGATACATGGAGGCAAGAGCGAGGCCCACTATTATCAGGATGTACTAGATGGTACCGGGGCCGATTATCAACCATATGTGGCTTACAGAGCTGAGACGTCCCATAGTCACAACTCACATGGGGTTGCAGCCATAGTTGGTGGGTCGCTGATGGTAGGAGGTGAGATCCGGCACAGGGGCCAGCTGAGGGATGGGCCGAGGGAGGGGGAGAGAGCTGAGTCACCCTAGGAGCGGAGATGAGATTGGTTGATTTGATAGAGGATTTGTTGATAGAGACACCAGTCTACGAACCAAGTGTGTATATAGAGGCCTACGTGCCCTCATAGGATTTATGTATGTATTTTTGTTGTATATACCACCTGTACAAGTACATTTGTATAGTTGATACCGGCCTGCGAGCCAAGTATATTTTTGACATGAGAGACCGGCCTGCGAGCCGAGCCAAGATTTTGATAGAGATAGCGGCTTGCTTGCTAACTTTGTATTTTGGATTATAGAGGCCCCATGCAAGGCAATTTGTATATGTTGACATTGATTTGAGGATATATATAGATGATGAGGTTGATCCACATGGTGTGTATAATGTTTGATTTGATGCATATATTAAAATGTTGTATGTGTTTTGTCGATGGTAGTGGAATTTGATGTATATATATAGATGATGTTGATGATGTTTTGATGATATGCATATGTTTTGAAATGTTGATGTTTATTATGATGATGGATGTTGATAGTGATGTCGTTTATGCAGGGAAAAGAGGCGGGCTCACCAAAAAAATTCAAAAAACAAAGAAAAGGATTAGGTTTAAGCAAGAGGAGACAGATGACCGATATCGGTTAGATAACCGATGTCGGTCACAACCTGACCGATACCGGTTAGCTAACCAATATCGGTTACTCTTAAACAAGATTTTCTAAAAATAGAAAATCTTGGGAGGCAACTAAAATCTTATTTTTAGAGTCATGCAACATGTTAAATACGAAGATGCGAGGCTGTTGACGTCGATACAGGTAATTGCATGGGAGAATTGAGTGATAAGGAGGAAAGAGACAGGTAAAGTGATCATGGGCTTGGATTAAGAAGGCGTAAAGGAAAGTAATAGTGAAGAGGGTGGTGAACATGGCTGAACAAGGAGAAGCATCCAGCGGGCAGAGAGGAGAGGGAAGACAGGTTCCACCTCAAACTGCTGCATCCCAGGAGGTATAATTTTTGGTTGGAATTAAATTTTTGCATGCGTATGAATAGGATGTGGGAAGGTAAGTGGGTAGAGATGAAAAAGAAAGGTGATAGGAAAAGGTTTGGGATGGGGTGAGTGTTATGGGGTAGGTAATCAAGGGTTTCGGATATGTTTTTAGGTATAGAGAGGTGCAAACAAGCGAATAAGTTATCATAGGTGGTGTTTTTGAGCAGGGTAGATGGAATTGATAGTGACCGATATCATTTAGGAATAACCGGTATCGGTTAGGTAACCGGTATCGGTTATCTATAACTGATATCGGTTACTGTGTAAAGTTGTGGATTGTGATAAAAAACACGTGGGAATTTATTTGTTGATTTGTTGTTTGTTGGTTTGATGTGTGCAGCCTTGGCAGGGTTGAGGATGAATGATAGGGTGTCAACTTTGTTGTCATGAGTCCGAGCGGATGTAACACCAGCTGAGTGGGCATTAATAAACCATGTGGGGTTAAGTGAAATCCACTATTATTCATGAATCACACGCAATCATGCTATGTTGTAGCCGCTGATTGAGAGATGGAATCTTGAAAAGAATACCTTCTATCTGCCAATAGGGGAGATGATAGTGACGTTAGAAGATGTGTTTCAAATTTTGAGACTTCCAATTATAGGAAGACCAGTGTATCGGCAAGGCCTAATGCGGCACGTGTAACGATAATGGCAATATTTGGTCTAAGCCGCACGAGATTTGACACAGCGAGGTTTGACATTCACTTATGGTATAATGTTTGCAGCACACCCTAAGGCAACAAGGTTGGTCGTGGTATTAATGATAGCGGTGGGGTATTATGCATTACCTAGAGCGGACGGGGGAAGATTTCCAAAATCATTGATGTGTATTATTCAGGAAATGATAGAAGGGAGCGTTACTTTCACATGGGCACTGCATATCTAGCGGAGCTATACAGGGGTTTATGGGCATGTAGGCGAAATCACAGGACTACACTGGATTGTGCATACTTATTACATTATTGGGCCTATGAACACATTATGTGTGTGCGAACAATAGGCCGACCTATCCAAGCGGGAGAGACATGAGTGCAAAGGTTGAGATTCGAGGTGATGGGTCTGCACAGAGAGCAAGAGGCGAGATTTGAGACCATGACAGATGACGCCGAGTATTATAGGCAGATGTGGGAAATGGTGATGATTGCAGATATCCGTTGGAGGCCTTACGGGAACTATATGGTGATGGCAAACATATCTGAGGATTTGAGGGGTGTAGAGTGATTGAGGTGGATCATAGGACATAGGTCAGGTGAGTACGAGAAGATTCCTCTAGATCGTGTGCGGCGACAATTTGGATTTGTTCAGGATATACCCATGGCTCATAGACCATACAGGAGGATCGACGCCGAGGCACCATTCTCACTTCCATGACTGACACTTCTAGAAGGACCAGAAGAAACAACAACCGATCGCAGGGTAATGGATGTAGGAGTGACAGAGTCTTATAGATTATGGTGGGTAGTAGAGCCGTGAGATATACATGAGCGGGCCGATCATCCCGACATAGCCGTGGTTACTGATGGAGAGAGACCGCTGCGGGGTTATTGCACCAGCTTCAAACACAGTGGGCGAGACCACGAGATTGTTAGAGGCTTCACAGTCTCGAGTGGAGAGACTAGAGGCAAGAGTCCTCCACGCGAGAGGGCAGATTCATATGTTACAGGAGAGATTGGTGGATCAGTGGGAGGAACCAATAGTAGTGGTACCTTTGAGTACGGAGAGGCCAGGTGAGCGGCGTCGATGATCACCATCGCTACCTGGTTCGGGATGAGGCGCGGGGGCCTAAGTGAATTTCATAGGGGTAGAAGAATAAATAAGGATGCCAACCTGCACGTCGATGATAGAGAAGATGTATTTGTTTAACATCTAAATAAAATGGAATATGTATGTTGATTTGAGTTTGTGATAATTATAAGAATGTTTGTGTTTTGAATGTTTGGATTGAAAAAGGACAAAGGTGAGTGTTATCAATATAAATATGTGAAAATATTTATATTTTTAAGTAAAACACAACACATGATAGGTGATGGTAGGGGATGGTCGAGCTAACCTTGGGAGACCCCATGTCTCCTAAGTGCTGCCTACATAGCCCATTACACAAAGCAAGGAGGGGCCTCAGACCGATGTAGTTCTCCCTTAGGACCAGGGAGAGGTGAATTCAAGCAATTTAGTTGTGGTTAGGTAATTTGTTGGTTGGTGAAAGTTTGATGTTGGTAGAGTAATGTTGTTGGTGTGGGTGTGGGTATAGGTGAAGTGAGGGTTAGCTTACCCAAGCATAGGAAATCATGTCCAAATTAAGATCAACACACAATCCTAGATTCGGGTAAAAGAGGTAAAATTGTCCCATAGTTGGAAAGAGCTAAACAAACCATGTATTATCATAGGATGAGCTTGAATCCCTAGGTACCTTGCATAGGTGAGAAGTCGATAGGTGAAAAGAGTTGTATAATCACAAGATATCGGATATACGCACGTCCCTTGAGTTTTGTTATTGTGAAGAATGGTGAGGAGGGGTGGATGGAATAGTTTTGTTTCTGTTAGGGCACAGAGAACTTTGTTATAAGGTGATTATTCTGATGGAAGAGAACCAAACCAAAATAGACAAGTCCATGACTCAAAAGTACTTTTGAATACTACTTTGATTTTTTCTAGATATAGACTGATCGATGCGGGAAGTCTATATGGGATATGCATTTTGTTGTTCTTGAGGTCTTCACAAAGCTGATCAATGTGAGAAGCTTCTGATAGAGGCTGACTTTGTGTAGCTATCCTTTGAGGGAACAGTCTACTTATAGTAGCATACACGGCGTTGCACATAGCTGTCCTTCGAGGGAGCAATCTAGTTTATAGCTTAGAGGTCTAGATGTCATGTTTGGCATGAAGCATCTAGTTTTGTAGGAAGTTTGACTCAAGAATATCCCAGAAATTGTATAACTGAAAACTTGTTATTTTTATATTTTTAAGTCATGGACCAGACTAAAAGGGAGAAGGCATCTTTAAAAGGAGGTGATGATCGAACCATGTGAGCTTGATTCTACTTTGAGATGCACGAAACAAGGTGTATGAGGTGGTAAATGAGCTCAAGGATGAGCGCAAGGTAGATAAGAAGTGATGTAACACTAAATTCAACAAAGTAGAATAATTAGAGATGCAAGGAATTAAGGGTTCAAGTTCGGTTTACCATTAAGCGAAGCTAAACGATAAGTACCTGATCCGTAAGTGTGAGTGATAATGTAAGGCCCAATCCAATTAGGAGCAAATTTTCCACGTTTGCTCTTTTCTAGTTTGGTTACATGTTGATTCTCTTTGAGGACAAGATCACCAATTTTAAAGGTACGCTCATGAATTCACTTATCATAAGCACGCTTGATGCGCTTTTGATAAATTTGAAGGTGGTCAAGAGCGGTAAGATGACGCTCGTCAAGAAGCTCCAATTGGGCTAACCGCTCTTGGCGGAAGTCATCATTGGTGAGAATATCCTGAAGAGATATCTTGAGGGAAGGGATTTGTATTTTGAGAGGCAAGACAGCCTCGGTACCATACACTAGAGAGAATGGTGTGGCATTAGTGGAAGTATGAATGCTGGTACAATAAGCCCAAAGGGCAAAGGGGATGTGATCATGCCAATTTTGACCAGAATCATTAACAAATTTCATGAGAATTTTGGTTAAGGTTTTGTTAGAAGATTCAGCTTGACCATTTTACATGTGGATAGTAGGGTGACGAGAAGCTAATTTTGATACCAAAGTTGTCACAAAGGGCTCGTAACAGCTTATTTTTGAAATATTTTCCATTATCGGTTATCAAGCGATGAGGAACACTGAAACGGAAAATAATGTGATGATTGATGAATTCAATATTTTTCTCCTTTTTGGTTGAAATGAGTGGAATGGCCTCCACCCATTTAGTGTAATATTTGGTTTCCGTGATGATCCAATGGTGACGTTGCGAAGAAGGTGGATGAATCTCACCAATAAGGTCCAAACCCCATTGTGAGAAAGGCCAAAGATCTCGTGTGACCTGTAGCGGATGGCTAGGAGTATGTTGAAGGTTGGCATGCTGTTGACACATAACACAACGCTTAACATATTCATAGCAATCTTTATTAAGAGTAGGCCAATAATATCCTAGGCGAAGGATTCGCTTGGCCATGGCAAAGCCACTAAAGTGCCCACCACAAATTCTGTCATGGACTTGTTGGATGGTATGAGTGACTTCAGCACTGGTTAGACATCGAAGGAGGATACCATCGAAGCCACGTTTATAGAGGAGTCCCCCATGACGACATAACGAGAAACACCTTTAAGGAAAGCATGTTTTTCCATTACTAGTAAGGTCAGGTGGGAGAACAGAGGTTGTAAGGTAGTCGTGAAATTGGTGATACCAGGTATCCTGTGAATCAGCAGATACATTATTTACCATACAAACATCCGAGACAAAGTAAGATGGGGCAAAGAGTTGTTGGACCAAGACAAATATGTCGAGTCGATTAGCGAGGCGAGAATTTGTGAGGCCAAGTAGGCCATAGTATCCGTAAATTTATTAGATGAGCATGGAACGGTTTGGATAGAATAATGGGTAAATAAGGTCAAAAGTGAATCTACATAACATTTGTACTTTTGAAGTTCCTCATTTTTACATTGGTAGATGCCGTGACCTTATTTACTACCAATTGAGAGTCACCGAAGATGTGAATAGACTTCACACCTAAGTGTAACGCAACGTGGAGACCCAAAACAAGGGCCTCGTATTCCGCTGTATTGTTAGTGCAGGGGAAATCGAGCCTGAATGAAAGAGGCATAGGTTCACCTTCAAGAGGAATGAGAATAATGCCCACCCCTCCACTTTGTTGGCATTTACATCCATCGAAGAATAGAGTCATCGGATAAGATGCCTCATTGAGTAAAAAGAGTTGCGATTAGTTCATCAGGGAAAGTAAAATTGGTAAATTGTTCCCCAGGTAAAGGGGCTTCCACGAGTTGGTCTGCGATAGTTTGTCCTTTGACTGATTTCTGGTGTACAAACTCAAGGTCGAGGTCGGTGAGGAGCATAAGCCATTGGGTGATGCGTTGGTTTAAATGGGGTTTTGCATACATATAATGTATGGGGTCAGCGTTGGTGATGACAAAAGTTTTGTGATTCAGGAGGTAATGTCGGAGTTTGGTGGCCACGAATGATAGGGCTAGGCATAACTTTTTGACATGTGTATACCTAGTTTTGTAATCCACAAGAGTACAACTTATGTAATAAACTAGCTTGTTCTCGATGCTCGGAGTCACGATGTGCGAGCATGGCTCCTACAACATGGTCGGTGGCAGAAAGGTAAAGGTAGAAAGGGTGATCATCCTGAGGTGGGATAAGCACGGGTGGCTGCAAGAGATAAGTTTTAAGAGCCTCAAAGGCTTTGTGGCACTCCTCGCTCCATTGAAAAACAATGTCCTTTTTAAGGAGATGATGGAAAGGTTGACATCGATCCAAGAGTTGTGAGATGAAATGATGGATAGATTGGAGTTTTCCCTACAAACTACGTAATTGTTTTAGGTTAGTGGGTGGGGGCATTTCTAAAATAGCTTTGACTTTAGCGGGGTCAACCTCAATGCCATGTAAAGAGATGATAAAGCCAAGGAGTTTTCTGGAAAGGACACCAAAGACACATTTCTTTGGCTGAAGACGAACACAGTATTGTAATAGGTGATTGAAAATAATGGTTAAAACATCGAGATGTTCACTACGATGTTTGGATTTTCCAAGAAGATCATCGACATAATCCTCAAGGATAGTGTGCATAATGTCATGAAAAATGTAAGTCATAGCCCGCTGATAGGTCGCACCAGCATTCTTAAGGCCAAATGGCATGACACGATAGCAGAAGGTGCCCTAGGGGGTAATGAAGGCGGTTTTATGTTGATCGGTGGGGCTACTAAAATTTGATTATATCCCGAGAAACCATCCATGAGAGAAAGCATCTCATGGCCACGGTGAGATCAACAAGTTGATCAATGCTAGGTAGGGGGAAGTCGTCCTTTGGGCAAGCGAGGTTAAGATCCCGGAAATCCATACATATCCGAAGTCCCCCGTCGCTTTAGTGATAGGTACAACATTAGAAATCCATTGCGGATAGTCAATAGGTAAGATGAAAGAGACAGAAAGGAGTCGTTGAAGCTCTTCTTTAACCAAGAGAGCAATGCGTGGATGTATTTTTCTCAGCTTCTGTTTAACTAGTTTGGAGTCTGGTTTCAGAGTGATGTTATGGACAGCAATGTCAGGATCGATTCCTGGCATGTCGGCGTAGGACCAAGCGAAAGCTTGATTATGGGCATGGAGAAAGGTAGTGAAGGCGGCTTGTTCTGATGCATCAAGAGATTGTCCGATCTTTACAATGTGAGGATCATCCTCCGTGTGGATGTTGATTTCTATAGTCAACTCATTCAACATGGTTTGGGTTTCAGATGGTAAGGCGCGTTGAATATAAGAGTCATCCGCACCAAGGTAGGTGAGGATGGAGTCATCATCCTGGCACTCCATAACATTAATCGAAGGTGAATCTTCTTCGATCATGTCTGGATATAAAAGGGGTAAAGAAGATGGGTCTTCACCATTGTGTTGATAAGTGAGAGGACCTAGGAAGATAGCATTCACGAAAAAAAAAAGTTAGGAGGGATAGATTCAGGTCTATCGACTCCATGGGTGAAGATGGTAAAATGGGTGATGATTGTTCAGAATGGGTGACCTTGTTGTCTTCCTAGATATAATTGACATGAGGTTTCTTCAGTGTAGGTGGTTTAGAAAATCCAAGACCACGATGATCTTTGTGTTTGTGTGTAGTCACGGGAATGATCGTATGTCGATCCTTGTTCATAAAGACCGAAACCAAAACCTTTCCAAGCACAGCGCGTCAGGAAGGTGAGGGCGAAACAACGGTTGGTTAGATATTGAAAATCAGATTGGAAGGGAACCACACCAAGGGGAGGTTCGGGGGTGACAGAGGATGCGTCGACACCCCCATACGTTAGGTTGGTGTGGAAATTAGGTGGTTCGTAGGAGATCACCTCCCCCACACGACGGTCATAGGTAGGATGCGCATGTAACTGTCCATACTCTTGTGGGGTATGGAAGGTGCTAACGTTGTATAGGTGGTACTCCCCCAGCGTAAGGTGTTGAAAAACACCTACCAAGGGATCCGAGGTTGGGATGTTGTCCACGGGAAAGGAAGAAGTATTTGCGTCGGTGGTTTCATTGGTCGAAGGTGTGGGTGCGGCTAAGGTGGATGGTTGAGGCGTGGTTGAAGTAGATGGTTGGGTTGGATCAATGGGTGTCTTGATGGGTACAAGCACATCATTAGGGCGGTATAACATATTATAGGTTTTGAAGGGGGAAGCGTCAGCTGTGACGGTGTATGACTTCCCCTCATACTTGAATTTTATGCATCTATGTAAGGTGGAGGGAACGCATCCCATAGCCCGGATCCAAGGGCGGCCTAACAACATGTTGTATTGGAATTCTCCCTCAAGGACATAGAAGAGTTTGGGTAAGGTATGTGGCCCTACATGAATTTTAAGGATCACGGTGCCTAGGGTAGAAGTAATAGCATCGTTGAATGAACGCAACATAGTGGGGTTGGCACACATGTAGCTAGGAGGGATATTCATCTGTTGGAAGGCTTTGGAAGAGATGATGTTTAGGATAGCACCCCCGTTGATCATAACATGATGTACCTGATGTCCCGGATGTAAGCTGAGATGAAAAGAGTGGGGTTAGGATCTTCTGCACCAAAGATGACAATTTCTTCTTCGGAAAAAAATGACAAAGAATGGGTTGTCACGAGGGGACAGAGAGGTGGTTGTGGAGGTAGGTTGTTTGGTGAGAGAAGCAACGTGGTTGGGTGTGAAGATGGAGGCAACGGGTAAGGTTTCGTTGGGTAGGACCTCTATCCCTTGGAGGATCTCAATTAGAGCTTGTCGATGAGATTCAGATGTTTGAATGAGATCATAAAGTGTCATTTTTACAGGAGATTGGTGAAGTTGTTTGATCATGATGACGACACACCACCAAAAGGGGATTTTGATGATTGGGTTGAACTAGGTGTGGCTTCTTCTGCACATAAGTCATGTTTAGCTAGTTAGATGATGAGGGCATAGATGACGTGGTGGTAGAAAACAACCATGGGGAAAGAGGAGCAGCAACAAACAAGTCCTTCATGATCAAGTTTGCTTAGGGTTGGTAGGTAGGCAAGATACTTGGGGTGATATTGTTGAGAGGCCTGTGGATTTCTGTATGGGTGCAGAAGGTGTTGGTCGTGTTAAAGAAGATATAGGAGGCATGGTGTATTGAGGCAAGGTGGAGGGGTGAGGCCCCAATATAGAAGTTAGGTGTGACGGTGAGGGTTGAAGTCATGCCTGCTATCTTTGTGACGGTGTGATTGGGGGTAAGGGTTTTAGTTGTGGCGGAGGCATAGATTGGACTCGAGGAGATTGGGTCTGTCTCCTAGGTGGATGGACGGCTTTATCTTTGGATAAGTCTAACCATTTAGGTGGGTGCGTCAGGCTGGGTATTGGTAAAGTCCCAAGTGTAGGGGAAGGTTTGGTTAGGTTGATAGAGGTTGATGAGGTATTCGGCGGAGATGAGGGGGTGGAGGTGAGGACATAGGCATTTTGAGCTTTTGTAAAAACTTCGGGTATATGGTAGAGGTGTCTGGATTAGTCATTTGCATTTGAGTAGAGCATGGTGTTCTCAAACATGCCCATAAGAGTCATCTATCTTCTGGGGGATGAAAATCTTCACGTATGGACGGGCATTTTGATATGGAAGAGAAGTGGGTTGTGATTCCAGTCCACTGGGGTGTGATACAGGGGGCGAATGAGGCGTTGTATCAATGGGTGTTAAGAGATCAACCGGTCACTGGAAATATTTAGGCGATGAAGAACTGATAGGGAGGAGGGAATGTTCTAGAGGATCTGTCCTGATTAAGGAATTTGGTGATGTAGACTCGAGGGGTTTCTCTTCTAAGGACGACAGAAAAAGTGGTGATCCTTCTTCTTTTACAGCAAGAGCAGTGGAAGGAGATGTTTGGGCAATTGATAAGTTGGATAACATCTGCTCACAATCTTGCAGGGATGTGGTGTAAGAAGGCTCTTCTGTGAGAAGAGAACTTTGGGCGGTTGGTTCCTTTATGGGTAAAGGAATAGTGGGGCTGTCCTCTTGTCCTAATGAAGGAGAAGGGGGTGAGGACTCTTGCATTGGTGAAGAGGCTCGATTCATAATTTCTTCGATGGAAGCCCTTGGTTGGGAGTTGAAAACCACATGGATCTCATGCACACTCTTCTCCTTGGCTAAGGTTTCTTGGTTTGTGTTACTGTTAGAGGAATGGTTTGGAAATGGTTTGTTGAAGATTTTAAATTTTGATTAGCAGGGGCATTAGGATTATCGAGGGTTATATCCCCTGCATCAACCATTTCCTTGCACTATGTTTTTCAACATCTTGCAGTTTTTGTGGTTGTGTCCCTTCACGTGATGGAAGTTACAGAAGTCATTTTATTTATACCAAGAAGGTATAGCACGGGTGGAATCAAACCCGGAGTGAGGTTTAACAGGAGGCAAGGTGATAGCTCCTACTTTAAGCAATTTGTCCAAGATCACATCATAAGTTTCTCCCAAGGGAGTGTACTTGATGGGCTCGGCTTTATACTTATAGGTGGATTTCAGCTGGGTATAAGACGGTGCTTGAGATTTGACCATTACCGCATGTACAGCTCCTTTTGATTTCAAAGCAGCCGATGCATGAGAGTTGGTGGTGTTGGGCTTGTTAGTGGAGTCTTAGGTTCGAAATTTGAGTTTTTGTTGCGCAACTTCAATTTCTCCTCCTCTAAGGCTCGAATCTCTAATTTCTGAGCCATAGTAAAGGCCTCATCAAAGGTGCAGAAAGTTTGAATTTGGAGGGTGGGAGAAATGTGTTTAGCGTGAGGCCCGCGTAAAATTTTGATGAGCTCACCTAAGGTAAGACATAAGTAAGTTGGTTAATGAGGCCCCGCCGTTGTCCAACGAAATATGTGATAGAATCATCTTCAAATTGTCGGATGACATAGAGGTCGGTAATAGATACTTTCTTGGCAATATTGATGGAGAAGTAATCCAAGAAAGATTGGGCTAACTGGTTAAAGGAGAATATTGAGTCTTGGGCTAAAGCACTCGTACCACTCAAGGAGTCCTAATAAGGACATGGGGAAGGTACGGAGTAGTAAGGCATCATCATGAGCAATCAAATAGCAGGCATGTCTAAATGATCGCAAGTGTTGTTGAGGGTCCTCCTTACTATTAAAGTGAGTAAATTTCGGTAATTCCCATTAAGGAGGATATGTATGAAGGGGGACAAAAGGGTGAATAGGCTCCCGACAAACTTGCTCGTATGTCAGGGTGTTACGATTTCCTGAAACAGAAGCCTCAAGATTTTGCATCTTGTCCATCATCTATTTAATTAAATCATTAGTTGGGTTAGATGATGGTGTTGTCGTTGTAAACGGAGGAGGATTAGGCCAAGAGCCGCTACTAGAAAATGGTGGGATTAAATGTTGATAAGGTATCAATGATGAATGTGTTGGGGCGACCAAATAAGGATGTCCTATATAAGATGTTGAGGCCACCGGATGAGGTTGTGGAAATGAAAAGGTGGGTGGAGCCTGAGAGGGAAAGCTCGTGTGAATAGGTGGTAGAGAACAAGTTATGAAAGAGGCAATTTGTGAGAGAGATGAGGTAGGGGCAGTGGATGGTAGTGATATGTGGGGCCCCAGATTAACCAAAGGAAAGCCAATTGGTGCAGTATGGACCATCAAATCCACTGAGTTGGGAGACGGGGCTAAGGATGAAGATGGTGAGGCGGAGTTATTAGGTGGGGAAGGAGCTAAGTGGGCAGCTATACTAATAGGCATACCCAAGAGGAGCTGACCGTCGGGTGTACGGTCAGGGGTATGAGACAAATAATACTGTACGGTGCCAAGATTAGCATCCAAAAATTTAGCAAAATCCGGATCTCCGACAGAGATCTTGGGAAAAGCATTGGTGTTCAGTAGGATTCCCCATAGGATGTGAAGGGGGTGACTCAGGAAAAGACACGAACAAGCATGTGAAACCATGGTTGCAGCTTGTTGCCGGGTGATAACAACCATGGACAAGAGGATACAACAGAGAATTAGTCAATCAGGAATAGAAAACACAACAAAATGTTGGAATTGGTAGGTTGCTGGTTTGTCAGGAAATGTAAAACATAGTAACCGATATCGGTCTGGTAACCGATGTCGGTCAGACTATAACCGGCATCGGTTAGGTAACCGATGTTGGTAGAATAGGACCGGTGCCGGTCACTGTGAAGGAAAAGAGAGAATGTAAGAGGCTGCTGGTTTGGGGATAACAAGGCTTAGTATACCCACCAAACTGTCTGAAGTGATAACTGAGACAGATACAACAGAGAAACAACACTGAAAGAAAAAATAGAAAACAAGTAAGATGCACAAGAAAATCAAGAGACTAACCCTAGGATTAGTTTTAATCACTTTTGGGCTTATGCCTTAGACACAAGATGATGTCAATCCTAAACAAAATACCTAAGGGAGATGTCAAGTTTGTTTTGGCTTGTAAGGCTACCTCAATCGGGCGGAGGAATACCACGGGAAAGGGGGATGTTTGAGATGTTGTGTAGATTATGATGTGATTTGGTATGTGTTGTGCAATGAGAGTAAGATTAATTTCTCGTCAATACCGTGGATATCACCCCCACGTGTACGACCTATTACTTAATCTACGTTCACTAGAATTAAAAACAGCAAGCAAGAATGTGATGCACGTGTTTTAAACCCAAATCGAAAATGATATTCAATGAAGCAAAGAAGATGACTTTCACTAATGCAAAGATGTGAAAGAAAGACAAATTCTTTTACCAAAATGACAAAATATTTTGTGAATATTTAGAAGAAAGAAACAACAAGTGTGCTCCCTATATGAAAACAAGCAAGAAAGAAAGAAACCCGAATAGGGTCCCATCGGCATGCCAAAATGTTTCGCACAGAATTTCTAGTTCCAGAATAGAGTTGCTTCTACCCTTTCATTCTCTTGAGAAACAAATAAGGGGTTAGGGCTAGGAGGAATACCTGTTGAGTGTTGGGAAGGTGTGCGCATACCGTAGAGAGATCAGACCAATTGTGAAGAACTCCTTTTTGTCTGGGAAGGACTACCTGTAGATAAGAATGCAAGACCACTAGATTTTAGTTAGACAATAAGTAAGGGAACTGCCTTGGGCCCAGGAAATATTAAACTTCCTTTCGAAGGTGGTCAGTTCCCTTTTAATATAAATTATTGCAAATGATAATAAATAAGCTATTTCAAATCACGATTTAGGTACCTCGTTACTAAAAGCAATAGAGACTAAACTACCAATAATAAAACGTCATTCTGTTTGTTTGGTCACTGGTTATTGATACGTTTAGATCAAGTTACAGGGATAGACCAGGCGGATCTGAGGTTGTTAGGAGATAAATAGGTGAAAGGTTGGTTTTGGTATAAGTCACAGTGACCGATGTTGGTCACTGGATAACCAATCATGATTATAAAGCTCAAGCTACTGGTAGGGTATAACCGATATCGGTAGGGGCAGTGATTAAGGGGCTTCTAGGTAGAGGTTGATTATAGGATGGTTATGGGGTTTTTAAGGTTGGTAGATGGTTAGGGGAATAGTAAGGCAATGGAGAAGACTCAGAGAGTGAGAAAGTTGTCTTCTGGGCAATATAGGGATGGATGAATGAAGGTTAGGTGCAGGGTGCTGCCGGGTGTTAGATCCAGGGGTGAGTTTATAATTACTATCAATCAAAAGTTCACGAAGTGGAGCCTAGAAGCATACAAGATACTACTTACTACTTTCTGACGAGGATACAGGTCCGAGGAATGTGGTGACGAAGGAAAAGCTCAGGTGGGATGATTCGACAATCGAAAGTGAGTGATGAAGCTATCCTCTGACTCTCCCAATGCTTGGATGAGTGTGACAGTGATCTCGTTGATTAGTTACTGAGTCTTCCACTCACTCAAGTTTTTGGTTGGGGAGGTCATTTACAGGAACCCCCTAACCAATGCCGGCGTAGGGACCGATAAGGAAGTGAAATAAAATCAACTTGTGTAATATCATCTAGGATGTGGGTGGGAGGATGTTATGCCCCAAGTGTGTGTCATCATCAAAGTCATCAAAGTCATAGGGTTCTACAACGGAAACGTGACAAACTAGAGTGTCATTTTGGTCATGAAATGAACCATTAAGGTGTAAATGATAGATTCCCATAGAATATTCCTCGTTAGTGAAGGGTGGTAAGGGACACCCATGTATATACTAGCGAGTGAGATTTCGTTTATAGTGAAGAAAAGAACTATTGCAAATGCATATATTTCCAAAGGGCATGGGAAATTATATATCCACATGATCGTGGTCTAATGTACCTCCTATATATGTAAGCCAAGAGTTTCCTAATGTGATTTGGGTAGAAGGAGGTATACACGAGAAGGTAGACTATGAGATGGAATACACATAGACCATAAGTTGTTGTGATAGTGATGAATCCATAATACAAATGAGGATTATGCGTTAGAGGATAAATATCTTCAAAAGTGAATCCAAGTCTGGCCAAGCCATCATGTGAACATATAGTGTCATCGCAAGTAGGATCAAATGGAATATGTTCCCAATATGAATCATTCATGAAGAGTGTGCATGTGAAGGGAGGTCGCAGTGATGAAGATGGCATGTGAGAAGGTGAAGGAGCTAAAACAACATCTGATGTAGAGAGACCCTTGATAAATGACCATAGACATGGTAATGAAAGGGGAGGTGGTGGAGTGGAAGGAACCACATCAATGAAATAAATAACACCTTCAAGTGGTATAAAATGAGGTAGTTCATCTATTGGTTGAGGGTCATTTATAGTATCAGTGCGTGGAATAGGAAGAGTAGTATTAGGATCTCGGTCACAATATTTGTAAGCATCATGGTCACAAAGTATAGTATATTCAACACCTTCATCTATAAATTTTACACAATGATTTGCAGTAAAGGCAATGACCTGCATGGTCATGGATCTATGACCTACCAAGCAAAACAATTATATGAGACTAGAAATTCAATAACAAAGAAGATTGTGTTGATATTTTTGTCCCTACAATGATAGGAAGAACAATGTGACCTAAGCATTAACGACTATAGCCATCATATGCATGAAGAGAGAGATATGATGGAATAATATTAGCAACAACAAGACCAACATTTTTGAGGAAGGACATATGATAAATATTAAGTTCCTATCCTTTCTTAATTAGAGTACGCTTGACACCCACATTATAGATGTAAATCATGATATGCAAGGGTGGATCATTGTAAAAATTGGTAAGATTAGCCAGAATATTATATTTTAATGTTATGTGTTGAGAAAATGCATCTACAAAAGTTTGATAGACTGAGTTAGGATGCATATTAACATGAATGTGATTAGTAGCATGAAGATGTTGGACTCTATTCCTTACACTAGGATGTGCAAGAAAATAATCATTGATGGAGATACTCATGATGACTAAAGAAACGAATGATGACCCTAAGAGCGTGAAGATCAAGCACAGGTTCACCAAAATGATTAACTAAAATTTAATATCCTAGTGTAATCTTATGCTATGGAAAGTAGTAAACAACAACTAAATAAATAAAGGAAATGACTCAAGTAACTAAGTAAATATAAATGTGAAAACCTAATGTGCAAGATAAGGTTGAGAAGTTTTTATCTCATTCGATGAAGGTGCGGGGATGTGTCGCAGTGCAAACTAGGTGAACAAGAGAAGGAATCGACCACATAGAAGCCTAAGAAAGTATAGATCCGAGCTCTCTGACTAGCTAGGGCACCTAGAAAAGGATAGGGGTGCCCATGGGTTACCATGGTTTGAGATCTAGATTCCTTGGTCTATGGAAATGGCCTAAAAACCTCCTTTGAGGTGTCATTAAGTGGCTTCTTACCTTAATTTCTTATCACATGAATGCCATTGAACTGCGTTGGATGTCGATGTAAATCAGAGATGAAGAAAACACCTGCAAAACCATAGAAAAAGCATCAAAACCCTAAAAAATAAATATGCATATGAAGCATTTGGAATTTCCTTAGTGGCCATGATGGTGGAATTACTAAGTAAGTGTTGCACTACATCTCAACCCTAATGTATTTCTAGGTGTGTGTGTGCAAATCATGCCCTAGGTTGCTCTTGTGCCAATCACACTTTGTGAAGTAGTAAGAACATAACTAAATGTGTAATGTAATAAATGTGTGCATGGAAACAATAGAATCCCCTCATATGAAGTGTGATGTAGATGAACTAGTCTTGTGTGCCTTGTGATGGAGCTAGATGGATGTAAATGTAGCTTTAGGTGCCTTTGATGGATGCAACTCTAGATGCTAATAGTAGATGCTTTGTACTTGATGCATCATTATGGTCTCATAAATTTATATTTATATGGTTCTCTTGTTCTAATTTTGTAATTAACCCGAAAAGGCCGACCACTAAAAATATGGAAATATCAAATGGCTAGAAAGTGCTCAAAAGATGGAAGTAAAGTACAAAGAGGATCAGGGACATCGAGAGGGGACCACGGCACCTGGGGCACCCCATTCCTAGATGGATGCCCTAGTCAGGAATAAGAATAACATAGAATGACAAAACAAACTAGGCAAGTATGGTCGGAGGATTAGAAGTGATCACATAAAGAAAAGTAAAAATGCTAAAGGACATGGGTTAGTTAGTAATTTCTTCACTCAAAAATCATATGAATAGTAGTATGAAACTGATACTAATATTGAATCAAAGTGTGTGATTTAGTGACTACAATAATATATATTTTAATCAATTTCTGATCATGTTTGTATCCAATATTTTTCCACTCGGTGCACAATCCTATAGTTCACTCCCATAATTTTTCCTTAGCATTGAATAAATATTTCACACAACATATATCTATGCTTCTACATATTTCTCCTTCTTGATGTAATATTTTTCATACATAGTATGGTATGTGTTCAATGATTCAAATATTGAAAAATAAAATATTTCAAGATAGTACTATTGGCCACGAGATGAATCAATGTATGCACATTCAATTAAGTAAATAGAAAATTTTGAAACCAATTTTTTTAATCACTCATATAATTTTTGGGACATAACAATTATTTGGTTTATTCTTAACTAGAATCCAAATTTGAAATGTGTAATGCATACATCAATGGGGAGTGAAGGAAAAATATTGTAGAAGGAAGCAGTGTGACGAAGAAGAAGATATAGAGAGGAGAGTTATGGGATAAGGGAAAAAATTGGATTAAAAGAAGGCTATCCTCATTTTTATTTCATAAACTCACAAATGGACCATGTTTCATTCATGAAAATTATTTGGATGAAGGGACTGATTCATACAAATCCTTTAGGCAACATACTCTAGACATAGATTTTAAAGCAATCCATTATGATGCAATAATCCTAGTGCTTAAGTGTATTTTTAAATATATATTGGGGTGATTGTCATTGTATGAACACTCAACCTATCATTATTCTTATTATTTTCATGTTTCTCAATGAAACTCACAACTTTATTCACATTGATCCTAAGTATGCATTTTCCATAAGAATTTAAAACAAACCCACCAAAGGGTATGCCATGTGAAACAAAAGAAAAAGGAAGAAAGGTTTACATGATTCTTTGACTTCACCCTAATTTTGTTTCATATTTATATACCCATGTTGTAATGATGGATTTTTATTCAAGAGAATGGAAAATGCATGAGATGCATCTATGATAAAGGACATGTGGTGCAAGATGTTCACAATAATTTCCCTAATAGGGATGTAGGCTAGCCACTACTTCCACCATCACTAAGATACTTAAATATGCCTACACTAGCTTATGATTAGGTGAAGGGTGATGGATCTAGCTGGAGATTTATACAGATGAGGTGAGAATCTCAAATGACTATTGGAAATGACATTTCTAAAACCCTTGGTCACAACCTTGAGTAGGAGAAGGGTGATGTTATGAATTTGGAATCACCCAATTGACATTATAGGGTGCATATATGATGTTCATTTTAATAATAGAGAAACCTAACATAATCATATATTCATCCCAATAGTAAAATGTTACCTAAATGTACTTACTAAAAAAACTAAATTTGAAAAAACAAAACTAACTATAGGGTGACTATGGGATGCATCACTAATTATTCTAAATGTTATAGTGTTGTGGCTATGATTGAAATATGAAATAATTTACTACCTTTTTGGTAGTGTAATTACCCAGTCATTCATACCATGTAGATAAAATGAATTACATATATGTATGTGTGATTATAATAGAGGTATTTATAATACATGAAAATTATAATAAGAGGCCATTAAAAAATAATGTGTTCGTTACTGAGTTACACTTGGTTAAAAAAACATATATTGTTTTGATAGATGATATAAATTTGTGAAACATAGAGAGTACCACCTATCATGCCACATGGTATAGGGATTATAACACATGATTTTGGAGGTCCTTGCATAGGAGTATGACAATACATTACATGTTATTAATAAAAACAAAAAACATCCCAAATTATTGTGGGGATGAAAATTACTATGAGATAATATGTATGGGGTATAAAGAAAATAGTTTATCATGAGCCACTATAGTGGTATGTACTATGTTGTGAAAATTTTCACTAGTGTTAAAAGTTACCAAAAAGTAATGTGTTAGTGTAATACATCATGATGTAAATGGGTACAATGTATGAAGGAAGAAACATGAAGTCTTGTATGATTAGAAGTTGTTCCAAGGATACCTTAAATTTTTTGTATAGAGCATGAAGCTCCTCGAGAACACATTTACATTAATAAAACTTCACATTTAAGTACTCTTATGCATTATACATCAATTTTAATCTTAAAAACAAAGTTACTTCACCACAATTTACCCACACAAAATATATATTGATCAAATTTCTCTCCCGAAGCTCTTTCTTTACATAATCAAATTTTCATCATTTTGAGTTAATCACAAACTCTATGTACTTTATGTATACATATCACTGAATTTTTATCCTTCACGAGATAGGTTTACATATCATCCACTAGGGGAAATTTTATACATATTTTAGTTCTATATATGATGGTTACGATAGTATATTGATTGTATGTTAAGTATATATGGGGTATGTTTTTATTATTATTACAATTATTGTATCATTCCTTTGCATGTCAATGTTTTTACAAGACATGCTTTTAAGATTTTAAATTTAGAAGATATATATAAATTATTTCATATTTTACCTTACACATACAATGCATGTAATACTTTTTATTTTGAGATGTATTCTTCATAGGGTTATCCCATCATTTGAAATAAAGGAATATATCTCACTCATCATACATACATATAGGAAATTAGGTAATGCAAATAACCATATTCTACAAGAGGGATTTGTATAGTTGTGGATGAAAATGTGCCTAATTAAAATTTGTATTGATTTAGGTATTATTTAGAAATTAAGGACCTATTTGATAAATTTTAGAGCTCAAATACATCCTCACATCTTCAAAAAAATTATTCTTGGATGAATTATTCTTAGGATAAAAGTCATGAATATATGCAATTTATATTTATTTTTATAAATATATTGTGTTCCTTAGGTTTTATTAAAATATTAGCAAAAACTTGTTAATATCTCACTTGGATTTTTTCAAGACATGTAATTAGGATTTCAATTGAAATTCCTTCTAAATTGGGAGAGACTCAGTTCCACACTATTTTCACATCCTTTCCTCAATAAATTATGTATTCAGTAATCATTTTTTAAAAATAAATTAACAAATATTATTTGACAGTCACCTATTGTGTATATAAAAAGAAAAACAAGTTTTTTACATATTCTAATAAGGATCATTAGGTTATGATCCAAATATTTAGGATCCCCATTTAAAAATTTAAAATCACACCATGTCAATTTTTATACTATGGTATGTATACATACATGTTACATAATATTGAAAAAATATATATAAAAACCTAAAAAATGTCCATGCGACATTATTTAATGTTTCATATCAATTCAAAACACTTTCTTTATATAAGCCAACCTAGTTCAAGTTTGGGATATGGGACTAATTTCTATCTTTCTCAAATTCCACCATATGCAGTGTACCCTTGGATAATTTCTTCTACCTACACCCATCTTGTACATCATATAAAATAGTTTTTCCTATATTAAAATGACCTACTTATCTTCTCCTTAACTTTACTTTTACAACCCCTTTAACTCAAGTTCGTTTGTGTCACCCTTTATCTATTTCATAGTTTCTCTAGCCATTGTAACTTGACATGTGTTTTCATATTTTAAATATTTTTAAAAAACATCATAAATTGACATATGTATGTATATATGTATGTATGTGTTGTGTCCATGTCTCTATATGTACGAATTAATAAACTATGTATATAGAAATGATAAAAAGGAATTTGGTGTGAATTCATTTATCATCATCCATATTAGAATAATTATGGATTAAAAGGATAGAAAAACAAGTCAAAAAAACATGATTATTCAATAATAATATCAAAATATCGAAAAAAACATTAAGTGTACAATTTGAGAAAAAGTGGTTGCACGTAGAGGTGATAGAAACTCATCCTTTGAAGGAAGAGAAAGGTGGAACTCAATGCAATCCAGTCATCCTAATAAATCACTATAGTAGAAATATCCACCATGAAGGCCAACTATAGTGGATCAAATATCACCACATTCTCATCACCAACATGTTTCAATAGGGACCACTGAAATGAGTTGATGGAATGTTTTTTTAAGCTAGTAGACTCTAGTCCTTTAGTTAAGGATTTTCATAGAACTATGAACTAGATTGAATAACTCCATATATGCCTTGTGGTCAGAGAGATGGATTTGAAAAAATCAATCACAATATAAGTTTCATCCCCACTAGGTTTTTCATTTTTTCATCCTAGGTTTTTATTTATAGACAAGTAAGATACATAAGGAAATATTTAGTGTTAGCATGAAGTGATGTGAGAGAATATCATTATTGAAACTAGTTGAATTTGTATATTTTCAAAGATATAAAATACTAATATCACTTAATACTTTCCATAAATATGTTATATTTTTTGGACAATGAGAATTATCCCCAAATAAATCCATTCTCCAAAAGATGGGTCATGTGTGCTAATCTTAGATCAAGGTGGGGATCCATTGTAAAAGCTCATTATAGCAAGAGGTAAAGTCTGAAAAATTGTTCAAAACATTTTAGTTTAAAAAATCATGACACTTATGGTTAACACCACCTTAAATTTTAAGTCCTTCCCCAAGCACAAGACCTTGGTTTACAAGACACCAAATAAAATGGGATTTTTTGGATTACAATTGGATTTCTAGACCTGATTAATATTAGAAAGCCATGTTTAAGGATAAGAAGTCAAAATCTAATTATTATTAATATTAACAAGAGAAGGGGAGAATGGGCTCATAATGTAGTAAAAAATAATTTGAATTCAAAAATGTGAATTGTAGTTCATTTAGAAACAATTTGTATATCATTGTCATGAATTTATTGAGAAATTACAAAAATTCTATATGAAATTATCATATTATTAGAGCATTAGTTAAAGTAGATAATTTTATGTTACATAGACATTACACAACATTGGTTTCCATGTTATTGGATCTACTCCAATAAATGAGGTTTTTGTTTTTCAATAGTATAATTTTTTAATTTAAAAGCTTACTTTTATTTATAAAAATATAGTAAAACCCTAACCATATAAAAAAATGGGAGAAAGATTCACACCATAGGATGCAAGACATATCAAGTTAGAGAGGCCTTATGGAAGAGAAATCTAACCTCAAGGAAGTAACAAAGATGAATTTACAAAATTAAAGCACATTTTAATCCAAAAATGTGCATAAAGAAAAGACCTAGAACAACAAAAACACAAGGTAAGTGCACCAAAATGGGGGGCCATAAAAGGGAAAAAAATTGAAATTATCTAAAACACATGACAAAAATTCACAATTCACTTTAGTGACCATGAATCATCTCTATTGTGCTTCTTTGCTTCTTACGGAAATGATATCCTCACTTTGTAGATAGATGATTACAACCTAAATGGGATTCCTCTCTTATGGCCAATATGAGGTGATTGTAATTTTCCTCCTCCTTAAGGTTTTATCACACTACTAGGTGTTGAATGAGTTTTGGAGAACAATACCAAGTGAATTGTATTAAGGGAACTAAGATGATTGTTCATTCTTGGAAACAAGGTGCTCCATATGAAGATCATCCACTCACCTATCCTAGATCTAAAATCATCCTTTCATGGGATCAACTTCATTATGCTCATACACCTCTTTTCTCATATGTCTCTCATGGAGATATATGATTCCTTAATACTTCACACATGATGGTCCTAGATACCTCATTGATATGGCTAGCTCATTTTATCTTATACTTTGGACATATTTAGGTAAAATGATAGAGTCAAGATATGGTGATAAAAAATTCACCCCTTGAGCTCCACATTTTACCTTTGAACATGATGAATCCTTCACAATTTAGTTTCTTTATGAATATGAAACCTCTATGGAAGCATGTTTATGGTACGCAGACACCTTTTCCTCAAGTTTTTCCTCGGAAATGGGTTTCCTTCTCCAAATAGGGGATGAATCCTTGAATGAAATTTGAGAATGAGTTACATGTTCTTAACATGCATACTTAACTAGAAATCTAAAAATCACATTTTACGATCAATGAAACTATTCTAAAAATCTAATTATGATTGTAACTCAAAATTTAAGTCCTTTTTCATTTTAAACTAGGAGGGGAAGATTTCAACCTTACATCCACCTTTCAACACACCCATACACCTCAGTAGATAAAACCTCGATGCTCAAGTACTCCTTTACCCATCATCTTGTTATACTTTCGACTTTTAGCTTTTTAAGACTCCTTGTTCACTCATGCTCTAAAAAATCTTCTCAACTATGTTTTTCACCTTACACTTTTCTTTTACTCAAGCTTATTTTCAATCATATAACTCTTCTTACCCCTCTCCTAATCACTATTGAAAATAACTCAACTCTTCCTTCTTTCACTTAAGGCTTTTCATACAATCCCTTACTCTCTTTAGGCTTCTCCATGACACTGTGTAGGATAGTCAATAGGTCTTCTTGATTTAATATGTATAAGGATTTTCCCCTATTCATCAAGGATTAAAAACACTATAACATGAATCCCTCAATGATATATGAAAATTCCTTATGAGTTTCTTTCTTAAGATAACTATTTCACAAGGCTGGTTTTGATTGTGACAAGAAATAAACATAATTGTACATTGATTCCTTTACCTATTATCCAGTAAATACTCTATCCTTATGCCTAGATTTTATTACTCCTTAATGTCCTTAGGCCTTCCTCCAGCTTGTTAGAGACTCTACCAACTTCAAACACAAAGAATAAAGATTATTTTTCTAAAAGTACATACTTCCTAGCCCTTAAACGGGGAATTAACAATGTTAGATTGTATTTGCACATTCCTTTTCTTTTATTCTTACTCTAACATGTACAAGGGATTTTAAAATTCTTGGTATTATTATTACCTTCCTCCACACTTATTAAGGAATCTACCAGTCATAATTATTATATTTTACAATGAAATGTCTACTCTATGCCCTTAAGACTGGGAACACACAGTTAGGATTGTGAACACAAATTTAATGTAATGAATCCTCCTTTAGATGGATTATTACCTTTTCTTAAATTTTCTAACACCATGTCTTCATGATAAATTCCCTATAACAAACTCAAGGATTCCATTGAATCATTATGTTCATGCTACTTACTATTAGACTTGTAAAACGGGTATAATCTAGTTTGAGTAATTTTTTCTATCTATTTTTCATCCTTTGGACACTTTGAGGGTTCCATGAAGCCTTGAACACCATTATAGATATGAAAACAATCCAAAACAAGATATTTACAGGTGAAAATTCTTTGAAAAATAGTCTTAACATCCAAATATGATATCTTAGTCTGAGAGGATTATGTCACCCTACTTTCCTATTTTAAATCCTTTCACACTTTAGTATTCTTAATACTTGTCCTTACATACTTGTGTCACAAAATATTTTGGTTCTTTAATCCCCTTGACCAGTTCCTAAGAGTTCTTGACACCCCATAACAACCCTACAATACTACAAAATACATTTTTATTATTACCTCATACACAATTAGAACCTTCCTTGCACATGACTATATTCTCCATGCTAATCACCTCCTTTAAGCATATTCATGATCTTCTTGAGACTATGAAGTTTATCTAAACCTAAGAAAATATTGATATAACATTCACACATAAGAATCAATCACAACATCTTACATTCAATGCAAAAAATACTAAACAAACTCTTATACACATATTTCCTTCCAAGAAGCTCTTCATTTGATTAAAAACATGGATCATACACAAATTCATGAGCCACAGGGATCTATTACAAATTTTTCCACCTCTCAAACTGACCTTAAAACATATCCCTAATCTCTCATATTCTAATACTTATGATGAGAATGTATATCCAAGAAGGTGGTTTGGGTTCTCAACACTAACTTACATGATTTAAAGCTAAACCATGTGAGGTTACACCCTAGTTGGGTCAAATAAGTTGATTAACTAAAAATGGACTAAGTATGTAGTATAGATGTAGTTAATCTAACCTATGAACAACTGTAAATAAAGTAAATAAATGCGGTAAAGAAGTATGTAAGCAAGCTAAAAAACTATGTAAAAGGAAATTTTAATCCTAATATGCAAGAAGGAAGAGTAAAAACTTAGCATATTCAACGAAGTGACAAGACTATGTCGCGAGTGTGACTGGAAAATCAAGAAGGAGGAAACACTATACAAAATTCCCAAAAAGGGTCGATCTGGAGGATATAGCTAGATTGGAGTGCCTAGAGTATGAATGGGGTGCCTACATGTGCTCTTTTGTGTAGTATGGGTGCCTTTGTCTGTGTAAAAGCTATGAAACTGGTTTGCATTAGTTCAAAAGTTGGTATGAAACACTTGTTGTGTGTCACATCAACTTCACTGTCCAGTGCTAGATGTCACCAATACTACAAGATGGAAGGAAAACCTACAAGATCCCAAAACAAACATCAAACCCTAAAAATAATAATGCATAAGAAGGGAGTAAATTTACCTCAGTTACCACAATGGTGAACTTACTAACTGAGCACTGTACTACATCTCAGACCCGATGTATTTCTATGTGCAAATGTGTGTGAACATGCCCTAGGTTTCTCTTGTGACAGTCACACTTTGTGAAGTAGTGAGAAATAACTATGTGTGGAAAATGTAATAGAATTTCTGCATGCAATAGAATAGAATTCACCCCCTAATGAAGTCTGTTGCAGATGTCCTAACCTTGTGCCTTGATGCTAGAGGTATGTGGATGTAATTGATCTCCAATGCAATAGATGGACGTAACTCTAGATGAAGTGATAGTAGTAAGTGATGTTAGGTCCTTCAATATGGTCTCATAACTTTATATTTATACGGTTCTCTTGATCTAATTTCATAATTAACCCCAAAAAGGTCGACCACAAGAGATATAAAGATGGCCAAAGATCTAGAAAGAGCCCAAAAAGTGGCAAAAAGTAAAAAAGGAGCAGTGCATCCCTAGTGGGATCAGAGCACCCAAAAGTATCCCAATACTAGCCCAGATGTCCCAATTGAGGCTAAAATGATGGTAAATGACCAAAACATATTGTGCATGTTGATGAAAAGGGGTGATATTGATGAAATAAGATAAAATAAGATGGCCAAAAGATGAGGGTTATTTAGTACTTTCTTCACTCAAGAACCTTCTAAATAGTAGTATGAGACTAGGATAAATAATATCTAAAGTTCATGATTTTGTGACTACATTTTACCCCCACTTTATGTTGGTGAGTGGAAATATCAGTAACATAAAGTAAATAGAGATGTGTACCTGATGTCCATGAAGAGTGTAGTAGAAAAGTGATGAAGGACTAGAAAAAGTGTGGAATGATAAAAAAATATGGAGGAGCATGGAAGGTAAAGATGAAAAATGCACAAAGAAAAGTGATGAGAGTGAACCTAGGGTGGATCATGTTTGTTGTTATTGCAGCATGTAATGTACCTACATGGTTAGTAAGGTTTGTGCTTTCACAAATTTTTGTTGTTAATTGTTGTTGTTTTTTTTCCCCCAATTTGACTGTTTGTTTCTCATACGGCCGGACATGCAAGGAGAAAATGATCAAGTAGTCAAATGTGTGTGTATGTATGTGTAAAAACACTATGTAAAAGATGCATGTAAATGTAAAATACAAAATGTAGATAGAAAATGTAAATGAAACATGTGCACATGATCCATGTCGAGAAAGAGAGTGTAGAAGGATATCATATACTCCGAGTTTTATAGGTGATCTCATGCCACCCTGGCTGAAGAAGTGCAGGGAGAAAGATACATCATTCTCCTTCTTGTAATTTCTTCCCTGAATGTGTGTGAAGAGATATTTGTATCATCCTAGTTTTTTAGGCTGATCCGATGCCATTTTCCAAATTAGTGTAGAAAGGAACACCCATTATAACATCTAAGCCTATAACTACTTCCAAGAATGCTAAGAACACCATGTCCTATAAAATCCATTATATATGGGGTTCAAACACTTGGTCTAAACCCACTTTTTGTATATAACTAAACCGAACCGGTGTAAAATCTATGTGTTAGTATGAAAAAACCCTAAATGATGCCCCCTCTTTGGGGTGCATGCGACGTCATTGATAGGATAATGTGGGCCCAAATGAGGACCAACTGTATTTACTCTATAACTCTTCTATGTAGGGGAAGGGAATTTTCTTCGTAGAAACCAAGGTGCACACAAACAAGGATGGTTAGCCAAAACAAGTGTTGGTATGAAAACACATGCATGTAAGAAGACAATGTGTAGCCTACGCAAATAATGTAAAAGCTACCGAGAAAAGTAGTGTAAACATGCAAGAAGACAAGTAAGATGCATAAATTGGACCACAAACATGGGACATCACTGACGATGTTACTAGACATGCAAGGCCATCATGGTGGCAAAAACAAACAAGTGTGCACATCAAACATAGGGAAAGGCTCACATACAAGAAGAAAACAATGAAATACAAGTAAAAATAAGGAAAAGAAGTATTCATGGAATCCTGGAGTCCTGTAAAACAAGTGTTACATATGGAACACCAGTTATCATGTTAGAGAAATAACCATTATGTCAAAGTGTGAATAACCAAGTAATGTAAAGTGCTAACTACAAAATGAAACAATAGCACCTAGAAGAAACAAATGTGGATGCCCCTAGCGACCAGTATAGGAAGGGTAGAAGGTGAGCATCCATGCTACGTGTAAAATATTTGTATCTACGATCATAACTAAATAAGGAAGTGAACATGCATGTGTCGATGGTATGGATAATGACATATAAGACATAAATCTAACATGTGTAGTAAAGTGATCATTTAAAACAATAGTAAACAAGACTAAATTCTCCCAAGACAATGCAATATGTTGTGGATGGATGGAATGGAATGCAAGATGGAATGATAGAATTTTCCTACCCCCTGAGTAGATGGAAACATATGAAATTAGGTTCATTTTGTTTTCCCCTCAAAATTCAAGAATGAACCATAAACGATAGTGCGTCATCAGGAAATGGTCGAGTAGTGTGTTGTGTCTAACATTGTGATGAATGTGTACATGAAGTGATGAGATGTTACCTAGAAATGATGTGTGTGTGAACCCTATAGCTGAATCGTATATCATGACTAGATGAATGTATAATTGATGATTTATCCTAAGCGTATACCACTATAAGATGAATGGATGAGTGATTATTTATCTGTAAGCGTACATCACTACAAGATGAAAGGAAAGAGTGATGATTTATCCCTAAGCGTATATCACTACAAGATGAAAGGAGGGAGTGGTGATGTAACCTAAGGTGTATACCACTAAAAAATAATAGAATAGGTGAAAAATTATCCTAAAGCGTATGTCACTAACCTAGGATTGTCACATGTGTGATGGGTGTAAGGTCCGTTTGATTTGTAAACCCACGGCAGTCGAGTATGGATTGAGGAACTAAAGTGCATCATAGGGTGCTAAGTGTAGTGCGTAGAAGATAATGCAATGATGAAATGCAACCACGTGATGAATAGAATATGTGAAAATGAAATGTGTGGAATGTGATGCTACATGTGTAGAATGTATAAAATGTAATGTATAACACATAGTGTAACACATGTAGATAGATAAGTAATGAAGTGTGTAGGGATGAATGTAATGCTATACTCATATGCGATGAAGAATAGTTTAGTATATAAAAAATGTATGACATGAAGACGTGTAGTGTATGATGTATGGTGCATGACTATGTATATGATGTGAGGAAACATGCATAAATAGCATAATGATGTATGATGTAAAACATGTAAGGTGAAGACTAGTATAATGTATGATTTATGACTATGGAAATTGAACAATGATGTAGACGAACATGGATAATGTAGGATGTATGGTGTGTGACATGTGATATGTGACTAGATGCGGTTTGTAATGCATAGAGTGCAGTGTGTGGGGTTCATTGTAGTAGTAATCCCTCAACATTCAAGTGTGAACTAAAGCACAAGAGTGCATCATTGGGTAATGATGATGTTAGAATGTGTGATGAGTATTCCTATGAATGTATGATAATGCAAAGATGAGAGTTGTTATGATAAAATAGAGGGGGGAGTGTTATTCCCCCAAGTATATAGAAATGAGTAAACTAACCAATGAGAGTGAAGGATGAGGGTCCTCCACCCGATGTTTGCGAGCACGAAAGTGTAGGACCATGATCTAAGAGTGGTGGTATGGTATACAAATGTTGTGTTGATGAATGAATTTTATGTGCATGTGAGGGATGAATATAAGATGAAGGTTAGGGCATAGTAAAATTTTTGGTGATGTAGCTCTACGTAATGTTGAATGCAAAGGTGATGAGAAACTACATATAATAAATTGAGGCTAGCGATCGATGCCGAGATGTAGTGAGTTTCCTAGGAATAGGCCTATTTCAATATGTAGGACTAGTGGAATGATACGATCATAGGTGGTACTCGAGTAGGTGAAATAGGAGTAGACTATGATTTGAGTAAAATAGAATGAGATGTGCTAGAAAAAATAGATGACACTTGAGTGATTTTATGAGGAGATGATAAAAATGGAGGAGATGGAGGGATATCTTCAATAGAAATGAGTTGTGTATTGTAAAAGAGCTTGAGTCACAAATGATTCATAGAAATGATATATTGAGAGTGACAAATTCAATTGAGACCAAGAAGTAGGTTGCATCCCTCAATTATGTTTCCAACAAGGAAAGGGACAAGGATAGTAATAGGACCAACTGTTAATTAGGAAAAATAAATGATTAGCATAAGAATCAGTCATTTTCATATCATGTTTAGGAAAGGGGTTGTTTAAAATATTTAGTTTATGGTTGTCATTAGTAGGTGTGGATGTTGTAGATTCCAAAAGATCAATTTGACCTTTGTCAAGAAGATCTTGAATGAGATGTCGTAACCAAAAACAACAATCAATAGAATATCCAATGTATTTATGATAATCAAAATAAGAACTTTCATCAAAATTACGCCCTTTGGGTGGAGATGGATGAAGTTATAGAGGTGATGATAAGGTAATAATATTACTATCAATGAGTTGTGGTAGTAAAATTCTCGGTGGTGTACTAATCTTAGTAAAAGTACATCTATATGATTTTGGTTGAATCTCCCTAGGAGTAGAGATGGCATTTACAATGGTTTTTCTATCCATGGGTTTAGTTCTAGAATATTTGCATGGTGGCTTACTTTGAAAGCGTGTGGATGATGATGCTTGTTATTGATATTTAAGCTTTCCTATGGCTAATACTTTAGTCTCATGAAGCTTGACAATATGAAAAATTTAATAAAATGAATGATAAGTCTCGAAGAGAAGACTCTCTATAGGCATGGTAATAGAATCTTAATAAATAAATCCTACAACTCGGGATCCATAAGGACATTAGAAATCTTAGCTAAATTATTTTTGTAATGCAAGACATACTTAGATAAGTGTTTGTTAGACCCTTGTTTGAGCTATGTCATTTGAGCATAAGATATCTTAGAGCCAAAATTGATAGATAAATGTGTGAGAAAGGCATCATCCAGATGCGTGAAAGAGACCACCGAATGTATAGGTAGTTCATAGAAACAACACATTGCATAGTCTTGCAAAACTACGAGGAAAAATATTTTCTAAGAGAATATGATCATCCACATAGTCAAGGCATGCTACATGGAATGCGTAGAGATGATCTTGTGGGTCACCATGGCCTTTAAATATAGGTATCTTAGGAGAGACAAAATTTGGTGGGAATGTATAAGTAGATATGGCAGGTACGAAAGGAGTATGTAGAAATGAGGTAGAATCTAGAGATGGTGATGCGTGAAGTAGCTAGTTGAAGTTGTTGAATCTAGGTCTGTAAGTCCTAGTGTAAAGAGGTCAAATCTGGGGAGTTTGAAGAGGAACTGAGATGCAAAGAAGGAATACCAGAGTCAACGGTGGGAGCTGTGGTGGTAGGAATGGGAGCGAAAACATAAGTGGGTGGAGTGGAGACCATGGGAATAGAGGAAGAAACTATGGCAGTTGAAGCATCATGAGAGCACTGAGTGGCAATTAGAGCATGTAATACATGAGGGAAATGAGTAGGGTTTTCATGCAATGCTTAGCAAAAAGATAGTAATAGCATTGAGTTGGTCTTGATCAATGTTGGTGTCTTCATCATAGGAATTTTCACTATCAGACGCTTCAATTTCTTGAAGAGAAACATTATTGGAACTTGTTAGTGCAAAATCATAGCACCCCTAAATGGCCTCAGTTGTGAGTAGGGCATTCGGTGTGATTGCATAACATTGGACCATCTCTCAAGTTGTGGGACTTACAAACTTGAGATGGACCTCAAGAGAAGGCCGATTCCTGCTTCCTAATCTACCCACCACAAGCTACTCGAGTGCACGTAAAACTAATATAATCCTAACCTAACCATCCAAGGAGACAGGGAGAGAGAGAAAGATCCTACACTAAGTGGTGATATACCAGAAAAGGAAGTGGCTGATCATGAATCCAAACTACCTGAAGTGGAGAGAGGTGAGCAGAGGAGAGGGTGTACAAGATGCACCACAAACCAAAGATAGATTCACATAGAACACCACTTCAAAACCCATTAAGTACAACTCTTAGAACCTGTAATAAACATCAAGAGTATGCACATTATACCCTGAACGATGTGAGGTGAGAAGAGACAATAAAATAAGAAAAGGATGGACAAATGCATCACAATACACAAATTTTATTTCTCTAAAAGTTCACACAGTACATCATTACTGGGCAAGAGGAAAGGAAATTCCATTACAAAGCAAAGAGAGGAGGCTTAGACTCTGCATTCTACCCTAAAGAAGAAAGAGAGATGGGTGCAGAGGAGAAACAATGACCAACCATTTGAAAATGCCCCTCCTTTATAATATATAGGAAGAATAAGAGAGAGAGAGGAGGGAAGCATTCAAACTCTTCTCCAACCACCCCCGAAAGAGCATTGAATCTTGATTTGAAAACTTAACCATCGACCATCAATACCCTCTAAAATCCACCTACAATCTGTCAAGTCTTCCTCGATTGTCTGTTTCACGTGTTGAGGGAAGAAGAATGGCGGATCAAATCAAATCCGATCTGGTAGTTGAACCAATCAGATTTTGCATTAATGGCCTTAAATATGTTTTTCATTTTCACCCACCAAATCCTATTAAAAATGATATTTTATGTTTTCATGGCGTAGAGGATGTCGAGACCTTTCCAAAAAGTCTTCTCTTGCTCAAATACGAGCTTCTAGTCAAAATATATGGCCATCTAAAGATCAGGGTCATGGGTGCGCAATGTTTTAAAGAGTTTGTCCATACTAGGTCCATGTGGCAGCCTCACGCATCTTGAAGATTTAGCTCCTTCCTTTTTCTCTTGAAATTGCACCGGACTGACACGTGGTGGATTTCGCGGCCTCCTCGGATCCTTTGTATTTTCCCGAGTCCCTCATGTTGGCGGAGACAATGTGTCTAACCCAAGACACATGGAGGCTTCGCGCTCATTTGGAAACTGCTCCTAGATTATACCTTTGAAGTTGCGTAGTCGAGACACATGGAGGCTTCCGCTTACCTTTTGTACTTAGCTGATTCGAGCCTACTCCTTTTCGAGCCTGGGACATGGATGGCCCGTGCTCATCTCGAGTCTCTACTTCGGGTTGCACCTTTGAATTTGCACTAATGTGACATGTGGCATCATCTGCTAGTTCTCTATACCTTGGATTTTGGGCCTGCTTTATCTCCCTTTTCGACGGGATCACATACGATCCTGCGCTTGTTTGGGGTTTTGCCTTTGGAGTTGGTCTTTGAAGTTACGCCAAGTTGACATATGGAACCCTCTATTGGCTTTGCCCCACTTCAAATTTTAAATGGCTGATTTTGTTCCTTTTCAGACCTGGGATGCATGGAGGCTTGGCACTTGTTTGGGGTCTCCACTTTGGATTATATCCATGGAGTCTGCGTCGTTGAGACACATGGCAACCTCTGCGGCTGTTGAATTTTTAATGGTTGATGTGACCCCATGGGCTCGTGGGCCCATACTTGAAAATTGTGCCATTTGGGAAAAATGAAAAAGTTTCAAAGTCCCTCGAAAACCCACCGGCCTGCTTTCATTTTTGGGAAAAATTTCCTCCATGGCCCCGTAGACCCACTTTTTGGAAAAAAAAGTCATCCTCGGGCCCACCGGCCCGCATTTTCCATGTTTGGGAAAAAGATATCTCCGGGCCCACTGCCCCACTTTTTCCACTTGTGCCTCTTTGTGGAAAGTGAAAAAATGTCAAAATGTCTCCCTGGTCCACAATTTCCATGGCAAAAAATTCTTCCCTAGGCCCGCTGGCCCACTTTTGGCAAAAAATCCTTCTAAGGCCCGCCGGCCCGTAACTTAAAAAATATGAAGAGTTAGAAGGACTTCCTTATATCTCTGGAAATGGGAATAAATTTCCTATCTATGGAAATGATTTTAGGGGGCCTCAAGTGCTTTGGAATATGTAAAAATTCAGATTGAAGCACAAAAGGGGAAAATGGCATCAATTGACCCAAAATAAGTGTGAGCTTATTTTGGTCAACAATTTGGTGACTCATGGGGATAACTTACCTGCTAGGTTAAAAGATCAGTGGACTTGAAGCATCTATTGGGCATGGAGTCATAATTGATAGCTTGATATTGATCTGAACTTTAAAAATTTGATCCCTGAGCCACTGTGAGCCCAACTACTTGCTTAGCGACCCTGAACTTGTTCTTGAAATGGACTGCCTCGAGACCCGATTTTAGTTTCTCTATATTTGTTTCATTTTGGAACTAGCTATTGTTACGGGTAGTTATGGGCCTCTGGAGCAATGTGAACAAAACTTATGTACAAAGATAAAATCATACATGCCTCAAATGAGACATGCGAGTGTGCGTAAGCACTTCTTCTACTGAAAACAAAATCTACTCCTACTCCTATACTAACCCTTAACAAAGAACACCTAAACAAAGCCCGCCACAGGCAGGGAGAAATAGCTTCCTTTTCTCAAGAGGGGCAGCCATGTAAATGATTTGAAACTAACTATGGCTGCTTATATGAGTGAAAAATGGATAAGAGGTCAATCCTCCACCCATATCATCAAGGTGTCAATTGGAAACATGACAAATGCCTCTTTTAGTTGCTCTTCATTTGGATTGAAGAGGCATTACAGCTGATCCTTGGTACTTTGGAGTTCATCCTCATACCGTGAAGTGGGCATGACTAGTTTTGGCTTCTCCCTTGTCTCCAATGAAGCCAAGTACCTGATTGGGGAAGGTCTGGTCCTATGAATTTTCCCATGGTTCTGAATTTCAACTCCAAGAATGGAGTCTTCTTGCTGACCTTCCTGAGTGGATGGTGTGAAAGGGATGGTGACATCCACCTGCCTTTTCCTTCCTTCTCCTATGAAAAACATGGAAGATTCATATCTTCCAACCTTGGTTCCAGAGGGATTGTTATGAAGTGCAAGATATTGTCCTTGAATGTCCTCCTTCATGGTAGCATGCTCTTGTGCTTGGAAAGTGGATGATGGAGGAGAAAATGATGTGATCTCCATGGGCTCCTCTCCATCAAATAATCTTCCAATTCTGACAGACAGTCTACCTCCTTATTGTCCTGTTGCATGTGCTCTACCTCCTCCATGGTGTCCTCCTGATCTGAAACTTGTTCACCATGGTTCCTTTCATCCTCAAACATGAACTTTGAAAAATCAAACTCTTCTTCAACATTAGAGTTTGAAGGGGATGAAGTGGTAGGAAGAACTTAAGGTTCTTCTATAGCCTGCTCCAAACTTGGAGCCTCTGAAACTGTATGGTCCTCCTCCATCATGGGTTCATCAATCAAATCAGGCCCTTGAAATGAAAGCAAGAAATATTCAATGATGCTTTCTTCATTGAGTGGCTTCAACTCTAATTTGATCTCTCTCAGCTTCTCCTCTTTAATGGGACTTGGAGCTTATTGTTCCTCCTCCTTAACTAGTTGTACAACTTGGCTTAGATCAACATCCTCTTAAAGTAGAGTTCCATTAGGGACACTACATTTAGAGCAAACATACAACTGATCTTCTTGTTCTTATTCTTCTTCTTCTTTTGTAAACTCAGCCTCAGCCACCACTTTCTCTTCAACCTTGACCTCCTCTCGTTGGCTTAACCATCAAAGGGATCTCATTGTTGCAAATCAGCTCTCACCCCCCTGGATCTCATTCTAAGCATCCAAAGGTGTGATTGCACAACATTGAATCCTCTTCCCAAGTGTGGGACTTGAAAATGGAAGAGGAATCTCTAGATTAGAGGATGGTTCCTCAACTCCTCTAATCAGCTAATTCACTTGTACAATTGCTTTAAACTCCTGAGTCTTCTAAATTTCAAGGAGATAGAGATAGAGAATGCAAAAAGAAAGAAATAATGATAATAGGTGATGCACCAAAGGAGTTGTAGACACTCTGATGCCGCATGAAATACACAATCCACAAGGAAACACAGCCAAAACATGCACAAATGCTCAAAATTTAATGAAAGATCAAGAAAGCAATGATAGATATATGAAAGGATTGAGAGATTTTAATCACAAAACATATATCAACATCTCGTTACAAGATTTTCCAAGAAAAGGTGCTGCATTACATGGAAAGGTAAAATTTCTTCACAAATTCTACCAAGGGGGAAGAAAAAGGAAGTTTCGTGAGCTTAAAAAGTGTCTCTCCTTTGAAAATGAACTCATTCTCGCTTTTACTCTTCAACCATGACCCCGAGAAGAAGAGAGAAACGCGGGAAAAAGTGCAAGGGGTTCAACCATTGACCAAAATGCCATCAAAACACAGGACACACTCGTAACCTCATGGGCACCCTTGAAGACCCATTCCCTGACATTTTTAACCATGTTGGGAGAGAATGCGAGCCATTCTTCATTAAAAACGGTTTGAAATGTCATTTCAACTCCATGTCCACGTGCCGAGGCATTTTTTTATTTTCTCTCTCCAAACTCCATCAAAATGAAAAATGAACCCAAAATCTTGAGAAATTTCACCATCTTTCCAATATAAAGAACATGAAAATGAGCTTCCATTTGAAGTTTTAGGGCAAAACAGGGCAAATCAGGGTTGGCACAAAAACTTGAATTTTTGCACCTTTTTGGTCATTTGGAAAATTTTCCAAAATTTCCCCCCGTGCTCCACAAGTCTAGGTGCCATGTGGCAAGTTTTCATTGGGCGCGGGCCCTCCTCCTGCTCCATTTTTCTTTGTTTTAGATTTTGGAAAATTTTCTCACGGCCGAGAAGTGGGACACGTGGCGGAAAAAATGAAGGGCACAATAAGGGGGTGGGCTTTCCCTTTGAATTTTCTTTTATTTCCTCCTTGGGAAAAAATTCAATTCTCCCCATGCTCACTCCAGGACACGTGTCCTCATATGATTGGCTGATGGAGGCAGCGGGCCCAAAACTCATCCTTTGGACTTTCGGCAAAACATTTTGCCCAAAAATCTAATTCTTCCTCACGCCCCGCCGGTCTGAGCTCTGGTGACATGTGTCGCATTGTGATTCGGCTCGGGAAATGGGTCCAAAAATCCTCCATTGAAATTTGGCGAAACACTTAGCAAAATTTCAAACCTTCCCCGCGCTGCGAACTTCCGGCTCCCTAGGACACGTGTCATGTTTTTATTGGCTGGGGCCATCCTTCAAAAAAATTTCTTGCGCCAACACTTAGCCAAATTTTCAAAATCTTCCCCTTGGACACGTGGCAGCCCCTGATTTTTCGGCGGGCCTGCGGGGAAAAATATTTCCTTTTGAAACCTTCACCAAAACACTTGGAAAAAACCAAGTTCTCCTCCGACCCCCGCCACTTTCTTGGACACGTGGCGCGTTCTCATTGGCTGCGGGCCTTTCAGGGGAAAATTTCCCACAAAAACTCCATCGAGCCATAACTTGAAAAATACATGGAGTTAGGAGGAAAACTTTACCTTTCTATTGAGAAATAGCTCTATCCAATGGTGCCACTTCTAGAAGGTTTTGAGTGCCTGAAAGGAAATTTTTTGAGAGGCAAAGAGATGGAAGAATGGGAAGGATTTAGCCACAAAATGGCAAAGTCACATTTTGGATAACAGATCTTTGTAAACTTAAATCTGGACCCCAACTCTTCAAATTTTCTGTCATTTCTTCTCTTGGGATCCCTTTCTTGTTGTTTTCTTGACTGGATTCTTGAGTCTCTTCCCAACATGGACTTGGGAAAGCAAGAGGGTGGCAGGTTGGGGTTCAACTAGTTTTTCTACTATTTGTGGTGGAGAGGGAGTGAGAATTCTTGAGGGAATGACTACTTGGGAAGGAAAATGGGAGAAGAATTGAAATGAGATGGAGAAGGGAAATCATCTTGGGGCAAGAAAGTGAGGGGATTGATGTTGACCATGCTGAAATGATTGAGTTTGAGAAAAAGAAAATGAAGGACAAGGATTTTGTGAATTACTTACCCATTGACAAGGTTGTCTCACACTCTTCTCATACACCTCAATATCCTCAATCCACTTTGTAAGTTGAGGCAACACTCCAACCATGAATTCAAGCTTCTCTTGAGGGATGTAATGTCTTGGAAAAGGGCCTCCCCATGGACAAGGTGCCCTAAAACCAATGCTAAATGCCTTCATCTATGTTGTCACCCTGGACTACACCATGCTAGCCTCCATCCCTTGAATCTTATCTAGTAGATCAATACTTTCCATGTAGTTGTCACCATTATATGCATCCCATTGTTCTTGATAAGCTCCATGGCTAAACTGGGTTTTGACACTATTCATATGGGTAAGCATAATGGTTTTGAATTTGATCATAATGCTGATCTATAGGAGTTGAGAAATACGTTGGAGGTGGACTTCATTGTTGTTGTTGTAAGTGTGAGTTCTAAGAAGGAAATGAAGTCATGATTGCACAACTTCATGGAAATGGAAGAAAATGAAATAGATGGAATAAAAATTAATGAAAATGGATGGGAGAAGGTTTGCAACTTCAAAGATGCATTGTTGACTAGATGGATTCATCAGATGTGCTTGCATGTGCCTCAAAAGGATGATTCCTAACATGAACACACTAACCTGCTAAGATGAAGTGGTAAGGTGCTTTAACTATCCCACCAGGGCATGCCAAAACTGTTAGTGCAAAATCACAGCACCACAGAATGGCCTGGTTATGAGTGGGGAATTAGGTGTGATTTCATAACATTGGACCATCTCTCAAGCTATGGGAATTGTGAACTTGAGATGGACCTCCAGAGAAGGTCGGTTCCTACTTCCTAATCTACCTGTCACAAGCTACTCGAGTGCAGGAAAAACTAATCTAATCCTAACCTAACCATCCAAAGAGATAGGGAGAGAGAGAAAGAGTGAAAGAGCCTACACTAAGCAATGATACACCAGAAAAGGAAGTGGCTAATCATGAATCCAAACTTCCTGAAGTTGAGAGAGGTGAGCAGAGGAGAGGGTGGACAAGATGCACCATAGACTAGAGATAGATTCACACAGAACACCACTTCAAAACCCATTAATAATAGCTCCCATAACCTACAATAAACATCAGAGTATGCACAATATACCCTGTAATGATGAGAGGTGAGAAGATATAATAAAATAAGAAAAGGATGGACAGATGCATCATGAAAACATATTTTATTTCTCTAAAATTTCACACAGTACATCATTACTAGAAAGAGGAAAGGAAATTCCATTACAGAGCAAAGAGAGGAGGCTTAGACTCTGTATTTCTACCCTAAAGAATAAAGAGAGATGGGGATAGAGGAGAAACAATGACCAACCATTTGAAAATGCCCCACCTTTACAATATATAGGAAGAATAAGAGAGAGAGAGAGAGGGGAATCATTTGAAATCTTCTCAAAACACCCCCGGAAGAGCATTGAATCTTTCTCTAAAAACTCAACCATCGACCATCAATACCCCCTACAAATCCACCTACAATCTATCAAGTCTACCTCGATTGTCTGTTTCACATGTTGAGGGAAGAATAATGGCGGATCAAATCAAATCCGATCTGGTAGTTGAACCAATCGGATTCTGCATTAATGGCCTTAAATATGTTTTCCCATTTTTACCCACCAAATCCTATTAAAAATGATATTTTATGTTTTCATGGTGTAGAGGATGTCGAGACCTTTCCAAAAGTATTTTCTTGCTCAAATCCAAGATTCCAGTCAAAATATATGGTTGTTTGAAGATCAGGGTCACGGGCACGCAATGTTTTAAAAGAGTCTATTCATATGGGTCCATGTGGCAGCCTCACACATCTTGAAGATTCAGCTCCTTCCTTTCACTTTTGAAATGGCGCTGGAATGACACGTGGTAGATTCCATGGGCTCCTTCATATTTTTCCTGAGTCCCTCCTGTTGGCGGAGACAATGTGTTTGACCCGAGACACGTGGAGGCTTCATGCTCATTTGGAAACTACTCCCATTTTACCTTTGAAGTTACACAGTTGAGACATGTGGAGGCTTCCGCTTACCTTTTTTACTTAGCCGATTTGAGCCCGCTTCCTTTTCGGGCCTAGGACACGTGGAAGGCCCTTGATCGTCTGAGTCTCTGCTTTGGGTCGCACCTTTGAATTTTCACTCATGTGATACATGGTGACATCTACCAATTCTCTATACTTAGTCATTTTGGGCTTGCTCTATCTCCCTTTTTGGATGTGGGACATGTGGTGAGCCCGCACTTGTTTGGGGTTCCGCCTTTGGAGTTGGTCTTTGAAGTTACATCGAGTTGACACGTGGCACCCTCCGATGGCTCTACCCCACTTCAAATTTTCAATGGCCAATTTTGTCCCTTTTCAGACCTGGGATGTGTGTAGGCTTGGTTCTTGTTTGGGTTCTCCACTTTGGATTCTATCCTTAGAGGTGCGCCATTGAGACATGTGGTACCCTCCGTGGCTCTTGACTTTTCAACGGATGATGAGACCCCGCGGGCTCGCGGGCCCACACTTGAAAATTGCACCATTTGAGAAAAATGATTTTTTTCAAAGTCCCTCATAAACCCACCAGCCTACTTTCATATTTGGGAAAAATTTCCTTCATGGCCCCGTAGACCCACATTTTGGCAAAAAGTCATCCCTGGGCCCACTGGCCCGCATTTTCCAAGTTTGGGCAAAAAGATATCTCTCGGGCCCACTGCCCCACTTTTTCCACTTGTGCCTCTTTTTAGAAAGTGAAAAAATTCAAAATGTCTCCCACCACCCCACCAGTCTACAATTTCCATGGCAAAAATTCTTCCCTAGGCTCTCGCCGGCCACTTTTGGCAAAAACTCCTTCTAAGGCCCGTCGCCCATAACTTAAAAAATATGAAGAGTTAGAAGGACTTCCTTATATATTTGGAAAGGGGAAGAAATTTCCTATCTGATGGAAATGCTTTCAAGGGGCCTTAAGTGATTGAAATATGTAAAAATTCATATTGAAGCACAAAAGGGGGAAAATGGTGTCAGTTGACCCAAAATAAGTGTGAGCTTATTTTGGTCAACAAAACTATCTAAGGCATTTCTAGTAGGAGTGACAAAAATATATATATAAAGAATTGGTTTGGAAACCCTACAGGTGAATGAGGGAATCTCACAATATCAAAAATTCCCAAACAACCACTAGGAGAAACAGACATACAAAGAAAAATTACAAATAGGGATGGTGTACGAAGATCAGGTTCACCAAAATGATTAACTAAAAATGGAATAACTATGTAGTATAGAGCTAGTTAATCTAAGCTATGAATAGCTTTAAATAAAGTAAATAAATGCAATAAATATGTAAACAAGATAAACAACTATGAAAAAGGAAATGCTAATCCTAATATGCAAGAAGGAAGAGGAAAGAACTCAACTGATTCGATGAACTGATAGGACTGTGTCGTAAGTATGACTAGAAAATTAGGGAGGAGTAATGAGTATACAAAATTCTTTAAAAGGGTGGATCTAAAGGATCTTGCTAGACTAGAGCACCTGGAGGAGAACTGGAGCACATGTGGGTTCTCTAGTCTTTAATCTGGTTCCCTGGTCTGTGAAAAAGTTTTGAAACTTGTCTTCACTAGTTCAACAGATGTTCTAAAACCCTCACTATGAGTACATCAACTTTGTTGTCCAGTGCTAGATGTCACCAATACTCCAAGATGAAATAAAAACCTATAAGACCCCAAAACAAGTGAGTAATAACTGTGTGTGGAAAATCTAATAGAATGTGTGCATGGAATAGAATAAAATCCTTCCCCTTAGGAAGTGTGATGCAAATGTCCTAGCATTGTGCCTTGATGATGGAGCTATGTGGATGTAAGTGATCTCCAATGCAATAGATGGATGTAACTCTAGATGGATTGATAGTAGTAAGTGATGCTAGGTCCTTCATTATGGTCTCATAACTTTATATTTATAGGGTTCTCTTGATATAATTTCGTAATTAACCCCGAAAAGGCCGACCACAAGAGAGAGAAAGATTTCAAACAGCTAGAAATAACCCAAAATGTGGCAGAAAGTGCAAAAAGGATAAAATGATGGGAAATTACCAAAACAGATTGGGCATGTGGATGACAAAGGGGATCTAATGAAGAAATAAAATAAAATGAAATGGCCAAAATAAGGGAGTTAATTAGTACTTTATTCATGAAAGAACCTTCTAAATAGTAGTATGAGACTATGATAAATAATGCCTAAAGTCCATGATTTTGTGACTACATAGGTAATGTTAGGTGGAGAACATGTATCAAGACACCAAATACATCATTTATTGAATCTTCACTTAAACTCTAAGCCTCTAACATACCTATATCTAGTTCAAATATTCAAATTATACATTTGGAGGGAAACTCCTTATTCTTGCCAATGGAGTCCAAATAGACTAGTAAAAGCTATGACCATCTCAATTTGACCGAAGAAACCTATAGTCACCTAAGAAATCAAAATTGATTATTAATAATATTCTCACACATCACTAGAGGAAGGATTCACAATGACTAAGAAGCGTTATTTTCAATTAAGGGCTTACTTGTCATACTTCAAAAATTTCAATTTTCATGCTATTTATTTTGGCCATTCTAGAGCCAATCAAACACTGTCTGGGAGAGATTAGAAATATCTTAATCATTTAGAGGTTGTTTTTGGGAATCTTGGAAGTGTTGGTGATAATTTAGGAAGATTTAGGAAAGGTTTTATCATTTAAGGACTATATGTTAAAAAATGGGGTTTCTAGGTGCAGGGAACAAACACTCTAATGGTTAAACCAGAATACTCTGGAAGATTCTAGGAGATCTATAAGGAGTTAGGAGGAAACCAAATAGGAATTGGAAATCAATGTGAATCATCTATATTTTTGAGACATCTGATTTTTTCAAAGTCATGAAGGTGTCATGATGAATTTCAAAACAGGTTTTTGAGATCTCGGTAGAGTCTAAAACAAATTTTCATGCATTTCCTTTAGATGTTTGACTAAAAATTTATGCACACCTCTAGAATGACCTCCTCCATGATTTTTAATTCTCATTCTTGATTTCTTACTTCTGAAACTCACCATGCTACTTGGTTTTCCCATGCATTCTTTCCTTGTCTTTGGTGTCTTGCTTCAAAGGACCTTGAACATGTACTATGCACCTAAACCATGATCTTGTACACCTTCCACACATGATTCAATGTAAAAATACTCCTCATATTCTTACACTTAATTTCCTTGTCCTAATTTACTTCATACCTCATGTCATGTTTGCATTAGGTCTAAGACTAAGCCTAGTTAGGCTTGCTTCAACCCATGTTATACTGAAACTAGCCTTGATATCACCTTGTGGACACACATACACCTCTGACACATATCTATGAACATGTTAGACACCATAGCATCCTTTGACCACCTATGGAACTCATACACAACACCTTTCTTTCTTGAATCATGCATTAAGAACATGAATTCAATCCTAGAAAACATGCCACTTCACTAATGTAACACTTCATGACACCAAAACAGGGAACTAAAAATCAACCTTCATGCTTCTTGATGATTGACATCTCATGCTAACTCTATGCCACCTAAACATGATTTTCCATCAATGTAACTTGTCATCAATGACAACAAAAATTACATTATGTCCAATATGTGTGATTTGATTTGTTATGTATTATAAGGAATTTCATGAGTGCATGTGTTTGAGAATTTTTTGTTTCCTTGGAGATTTTGAGGTTTATAAAATATAATTTTGACATATCTAAAAATCCTAAAAATTTCAGTAAACAATCCAAAATGCCCCAAAACTTAAACAATGACTATATTCTATGCCAAAATAGACATTGATTGTATAATTTGAATGCTAATAGATTTAGACAGAATGCTAAAATCCTAAAAATTACCTATGTCTTGACGGATTAGATTATAAAAACTATCTCCTAAACCATGACTCATGGTGTTCTAAGACTAGTTCCATAAGGTGCAAAGTGACCCTAATTTCTTATATTTACGAAAATAAATTTGAATTATAAAAAATAATAAAGTATAAATAATAATAAATGAAAAACTTATACATTTTTTTTTGTAAATATAAGACTACCACAAACACATATAATACATATACTCTAAGGAATACATACGATTTATTACATATTCCCTTAATTATGTACCCAAAACAAGATTTTGTAGGCTTGGAATTACTTTGGTTTCCCAAACATGTGCCTTGGACCTATAACAACACAACCACCTACGTGTTTTTGATAAAATATGTAAAACTCACCTTTCACCATGATAAATCCTACAAAATTGATTTCTATCTCTCATAGATATTTTCCTACAACATCAAGAAAACTATCCTCTTTCTAAATATATGTTTCCAATTTTTTTCTAGCTATTCTAAGGTTTCCATTTATATTTATTTTAAACTATGTCTTTTATACCTCTATTTTTACTTATTGTAAATGCTTATCTTTTTCATGTATCTTTTGTTTCACTTCTCCAAAGTGAAAAAAATAATATACAATAAAAAACTATGACTAATTCTATACATATTAAAAAAATCAATTTTTTGAGGTAGTTAGGGGCCACAATATTATTCGTTATTTTTTATTTTCAAAATATTTCAACTTGAAAAATCACAAAAAAATAAATACTTAATAAAAAATATTTTTAAAATTCTATCATAAACTAGATGCTCCTATGTATCCTTCTACCAAAGGGTTTTTAAAAATACTAAATAGCACTAAAAACGGGGGGCCAGCATGAACGACTATCTACTATGTTTTCTTTTTAAAACAGGAGCACCTATTGACATTTTCAAATTTTTAACCACTTACACTTAACCATTTTCAAAAAAACATTAGTAGTTTAAAAACTAAACTTGAAATGCTACAATTCTTGTTCTTATAACATATTCAAATTTTGAGTGTAACTATCTCAAATAACACGTACAAGTTGAAGTTTTTATTTTCCATAGTAAAAGTGTCCACTTAAGACCACCTTTTGACCCTAATTTCCATGCACTAACTCCATAAGAGAACTAATCACCTATACTAGACATGGCAACCACTTGGAGGTAGGGAAATGGAAAGGGAAAGGGAAAGAATACCGAGCCCGGGGGGAGCCCTGAACTATCTATATGGCGAGATAAGATATAAAGAGAGGGGGGTTCTCCCCCTGATCTCCTTCCTATATATTGAGAGGGGGAGGAATCTCGACTCTCTATATGTTATGCTCCGTTGGTCGGGCGCCATATAGAGAGTTTGTGCTCCCATCCCAAACCGAACTATCTTATCTTCTGACCCGACCCTGCACCTACAATGAGTATTTTGAGGCTTATCCCCACATCCACTAGTGGCAGAGGTTTGGGGTTTTTCCTAAATGGGCTCCAAGCCATTGGTCCATTGTTTCTCTTCCTCTTCTTCATTATAGTGGCAGGGAGAAATATTAAGTGCCAATTGCAATAATTTCCCTTACCTAGATGTAGGATATCCATTACTCCAAATGCCACCAACATAGTCAAATATGCCTCCAATGTGATCATGCGAAGCATTATGGATCTATGAAAAGAGTTACAAATATGGGGAGAGAAGCTCCACTAACTAGTAGAATGACATTTGCAAAAATCCTTAACCATTACGTTGAGTAGGATAATGGTAGTGTGGAAAGTTTCAAGGAACCCAAATAACAATAGATGGGGCATTACCCTGATGCACGAGCATAGATTTTAGATTCTCTACCTCTAATTGGAATTTCTCCTCTTGGAAAATTTAGATCTTATTATCAACTAATTTTGACTTTACAAAATTATTTACCATGAAAATTTTGATTCTTTTTTTTAAAAATTATTCTTTTGCGTGTTTTATCACCCTCATTGTAATCATCTTGTTCTTGTGATCGTTTCGGTCTTTGTTTCATTCATTTCGCAGAACACCTCCCGTCATGTTATAAACTACATTAATAATTAATTAATTACTTTATTACCCTTTATTTGATAAAATCAATTTTATTAATTTTTGGGGTTTTAATTAAATAAATATTAATATAATTAAAAATCAATCGACAAGTTTTATTTTTTATTTCTAGGGAGGCCAAATTGGCTTCCCGTACCTAGATTTCCCCTTTTCTAGAAAATTCGTCTTATTTCCCTACTTGTGGGATTTCTTCTACTGATTGCCAATTCAACCAATTGGAAAATGGGCAAAAAATCCCCAATCTCCCATATGGGGAAATAGGATGGGCATTGCCACCTACCTTGACATTTCCACTGGCAAATGAATGATATTTGTTCCCTTTTTCCTGGCAATTAATGCCCCTACCCGAAGGAAGAGGATTCAGTTATTTCAATAGGAAGGGGAAACGGTTATGGGGAAGCTTCCTTAATTCCCATAGTCATTTCCCCATTAAACTAGTTGGAAGAAGTTTTGTTTCTTATTTCTTTTAGGGGAACGAGAGTAATTGAGTTTTCAGTTAAGGAAGTTTCCATACTCGATTTAATTGATCTTCTCATGCTATTGCTAAACTTGTTTTTGCATTTCAATACAAAGAAACAAAGAATAACAGTCCACTGTGAACGCATTAATTACAACAGCCCACACATTCACCAACACGAGCCACACACTACTATGAGAGAACAAATTTTACGCTCATGGAGGTAATACATGTACCATCTATTTTCAAATACCATGCATTGGCCACACACATGCTATGAAAAGCACAAGATAACAGCTAAAATAGTCACAATCCACGCATACAAGTGTGAATGCAGTCAAGATCCGTCCACACTGCTGCATGTCAGAGGAAAAATAAAAGCCACACACTCACCTGTCAGTTTATGTTTCATGAAGGTGGTTGTGGAGAAACCCATGCAAGAGTGAAGGGAAAGGAATATGCCACCCTAAGGAATAAGAAAATAGTCCATGTTGGGTAAAGAAAAGACATTCCACATAACCAAAGGGAGATTTTCCCACACAAACAATAAAGAAATTTCCACGCCAAGATAGGATCTTCCACGCATCAGTCCAAGGATATAAAACCACACATTTCCAAGAAAGAACACTACGTAAGGGAAAATAATATTGTCCACGCGTGAGGAAGAGCAAGGAAATCTACGCAGATTTTGAATGCATCAAAATTTCAATGCATTTGTAAGGAAGGGAAGCTTGTCCATGCATTGCCAAACAAGAATATAAAAAAAATAGATTTCAATGCATTCATCAAGTTTCAATGCATTTATCAATTTTTCCATTCATTAAAATCTCCACGCATATGAAAAGAAGGGCAGTAAAGTTAAAGCAACGTCTACACAAGTGAGTGAAAGAAATAACATTGAAATGCATAGGTGTCAGAGAACAAAGGCTATGCAGTCCAAGAACCAAACATGCCACACATGTTAGAAGGAAAGAAATATCTGTTCAAAAGGCCATGTATTTTTAAGAGCATTGTTCACGCATTTACTAATAAAAAAATTAGAAGATCCACATAGCACATATACATTCAAAGATCAAGGAGAATCATCCACGCAGAGGGTAAAGAGAAGCAACTCAATTCAGGCAACACGAAGAGGTGGAGAATTAAATAATTCAAATCGATTCTACACGAAGCCATTATAATCGAGAATAATATTTTTTTAAAATATATTTTAACCCGAATTGTAATTTCAGCTTAGTCTTGATATTTTTCTCATGTTAGTATTTTTTAAAAATATTTTAACCCGGTTTGTAATTTGAGCTTAGCCTTGATATTTTTTTCATGTTAGTATTTTTAAAAAATGCTAACCCGAGCTTGATTATTATTATTATTTTTAAATAATAATAATTAAAACGAGCTATATTCCTCTTACATTGACGGTGGTTCAAAGACTAAGACCCGACACCATTTACATTGTTTTACGAGCCTGAGTCATTTTTCTATAAAATTCATAATGGCCAAAAATCCAATAAATATGCACGAGAATCAAGGAAACAAGTGAGAAAACAAATAAATCCATGCTCAAGTACAAATTCCAAGGAATCGTCCCTCCTAGTTCTATCAATTCTGCATTCAACAATATCACTTATACAAATTTTGGTCACATCAATGTGCAACAATTTTGTGATCAAGTGAAAGCTGAAGGCAAACCCATATTCTCAGATAGGCTCTACCACAACGGTCTACCCCAAGCAATGACATTTCCGGTCTCGGTGTAATTCTTGAGCTAGTTATCACTTGCATGAGCATTATGATCTCGAGAGACAAGTAATTTATAAATATAATCAAGCCCTTCCTCTTAATAACACAAGAGCACATTGAGTAGTTTCAAAGCATACCTGACTTCACTGTGAATGTTAACATCACTCAAAAGTCAACACAAGAATTTTGGGATGAAGAACCCCTCAAGTGGAGCAAGATTGTTAATAACAACTTGTTAGTGACCAAGAGGCCTCGAGTTGACCGACTTCCTAAGGAACTATACCACGTTGAGTTCATGGAGGAAATCGGGGACATGATCACTCTCCTAAGTCGAGTCTTTGGTCTACCCTCTGCCAAGATTTTCCACCCATCGATGTATCAGCTAGCGATATCATCCTTACTAAGAGAGAGTTTTTGGATTGGGCCACTATCACCAGTGATACTCTTCACAAACAATTGATCGAAGTGAAGATGACTGGATGTTTCTACATGACATCATACCTAACTTATGTAGTGGCTAAAAGGAAGCTATTTTTGGGCCTCGAAATGAAGGGAGTCATGGGTCCATCAAATAATGTCTTCTATTATTATCTACAACTAAGTTTCAAAAATAGATAACATCATTTCAGAAGAGTTGATGATGCATTCACCTTCCACTTGATTCGAAACCTGAATTGGAATATAGAGGAAAGATTCTCCAAAGAGGCCATGGATGTCATTTCCCAATGGGGAACATGGTTTATTCAATTTTCATCCTTTTCCTATATTCACGTGAGCAGCTTTACGGGTACTCCATGGAACCTTCCTAAGTACGTCAGTGACAAGTGGTCATTAATGGAGCTTGCGAAAAACTATTCCAAATTCAATGTCTTCTCAGTGACAAGCATCGTTCAGGAATTCATTTCCTAATCCAAATTATGGAGTACCAATGTCCAAATCTCTTCAGTGCACAACTCATGGAGAAATATTTTTCCCTCATCATTATTCATCCATATGTGAAGAGATTCTAGTTTGATATCAATGGATATATGCAGAATATTCTTGGAGTAAACTATTAACACAACCCTACCATGGAAAATTTCTGGGCTACCTATTCAAAAAAATATGAAGTGAGAAGGAGAGAGTTTTCCCACCTAACCCTTTCTCAGATCAAGGCCTTTCACATTAGAAACCCTCAACATTCATTAGTGGATGATGATGAATATTTTATTGATCCCTCATATGATGCAGTTGCATTTAGCCCATTTCCATGAATTGATTGGACCAAAACAGATGATTTTTCTCTTGATAGCAAGAATCAACCGATTCTCAAAAGAAGTATATCCTGTTATTAAAGAGAACTTGCAAATTTACCATAAATCCAAATTCATATCTCAGGATTATAGAAATTTTCAACTCGAGGAGGTCTCTAGTCAACCAAATCTTCTCCTCAATTAACCTACATGCCATCTAGTCATACACATCAAGCAAGAAAGTAGTGGTAGCCAAAATATAATTCACCAAAGAAGGTGTCGCAAGGTGAAAAATCTAAGGGTCCTAACCCTAGTGAAGGAAGGGAGTGTGTAAAAGGATTTTCTACTTCAATTAGAGATTCTTCTACTCATATTGCTGATAGTTCATAGAATCTCATAGCAAACAATCCTCAGTCATGCCTTGCACAAGAGACCACTCAAGTAAATTTATTCCAGATATCGAACGCTTCTGAACATACAGTTCAGAAACAAATTCCTCAAAATCTCCCTAATGTTCAAGAGGTAGATATTGAGGTTATTTCTTCAAAAATTGAGGTCTTGGAAAGGATTCTTATATACTCTAATGATGTTGAGAACAATGAGAATGTTACTTCAAACTCCAGGCTTCTATATGCAGAAGTGGTGAAGGATACTCCTTTTGGGTTGATTGTGAAATAAGGAAAAGGAAGAGGGTTGTCAAGGCAATTGACATTGACTTCGATGCCATTTTCAAGCTTTTGAATGACTTCAATCACAAGAAACCTAAAGTTCTCTCTGAATAATGGTGGATGATGACGAAAATAGATTTGTGGATCTTGCCATCCCACAAGTTGACAAGGAACGTGATGCCATGACATATGCTTATTTATTAAGTTTCCAGACTTGGACTTGGGAAGTCCACATTAGAAAGTGACATGGCAATGGCTCAGGATTCAATATATATCGTGCTAAAGAGGCTTGAGAAATATATGTCTCAGAACTCTCAGCTCAAGGTTGAAAAGAATCAATTGGTGGATTATGTTATAAATCTAATAAATCCCATATCATCCACTTTCCCAAAGACTTGATGCGATGTCTACCCCCTTGATAAAGAAACTCTCAGTTTGTCAAAATAAATAAACCCATTGGGCCATGTCACTAAATCTTGGATTTCAAGATATTCTTGTTTTTGGTAAAGAGACGATTAAAACATCCGTTAAGCTCCATGAAGATATTAGTGCATATCTTGATCCAATTTTTTATTTCAAGGAAACTTTTGTTTCTAACATATCAAAATTGGATGAGATATTGCCTTGTCTACAGGAGATGACATGTATGGAGCCTTCAATTTTAGCCATTGAAGGAATTCTTGAATTTGAATGTCAAGGGACACACTTTTTTTGTGTCTACATCTCAAATAAAGAAAAAACTTCTTGAGGATTCTATGATCCATTATAAGAGCGTATGCAATGAAGCCTTCACTTCAGTCACCTTGATTCAGGATTTCATTAGCTGAGACCCCTTGTGGTCTTGTAAATGATAAAAATCATAGGTATTCATGAGGACATGTGGAGGAGCAATTTTCACAATTGTTTAAGGACATGTATACTCCCGCCATCAATTTATCTTCAGCTTCAATGGAACATTGCATCAAATTAAAGAACTTGTTAGAGAATTTTCAATCAAAGATAGTCAATCTAAATGATATGCTAGGTAGGATCTTTGAATTGTAGTTATTTTTGAGGCTATTCTTCAACCAAATGAACCTCCTAAGAAGAAAATATGTTCGTAACATTGGGGAGGTTCAAATCCTTTCAATTGGTGAAGGCGATAGATCCTAACTTCACCGATGCGATAAGGAGATATTTTTCCTGTATCTAATGAAGTGGGAGAGTCCATCTCTCATACAATGAGATAGGTGGACCCCATTTCAATGGATAAGGCACTGGTTTTTGTCGTATCTTTTAAAAGTGGTATTTTAAAATGGTGTTATTATGGAACTCACTTTTGGAAAACTTTGGATAACTTAAGTGATTTCTATTTTTTTTTTTTAATAAAGTTGGTTGAGAAAATCAAAGTGACTTAAGATGCCTATTTAATGTTCATGTAAAACCCTAACTACTTTGTAACCAACTTTTGGGTTATAAAAGGAAGTTAGGGGCTCATTTGTAAAGGGGACTTTAAGAGAGGAGAAGAAAATAATTTTTTATGCAGGCTTTACTTCAAAGAAAGAAACTTTTTTTCTTTTGAGAAGACAATTTGGATTTAATGAAATATGAACGTTTGTCCCATTCATTGTCTCTTATAGTATTTGATGTTCTTATGTTCATTAGATGTTAGTGTTTGAATCTTGCATGCAAATATTCTCTTAGATATCTTATTGTCAACACTACTAATATGTTGTTATAGTTCACAGTGATCAAGCTCTGATTATTTACTTCCTCACGTGTATTCCCTTTTACTCATTCTCATTTAGCTGATGCAAACTCTATTTTACTTGTGTTAGTTATTTAGTGTTCTTCTCCATGCAATATCAGGCTCTACTTTTACCTAACTCTTTCATGATCTTTCATTCATTCCTTCCTTTCCTTCATTCCATTCCATCTCCCTTATTAACTTTTCTTTCCATTGATGTTCCAAAACACCCCCACATACACTTTTGAATGTACAAATGTAAATATAGTTTTGGTTTTCAATAAAGGAAACATCACCTTCATTGAGGAGGGAATTCGTTCCCACACTGTTGCATGTCATTTGCATGCATGAAAATCCATATGCTAACAATTTTTGTGACTCTACTGGGGATTTAGGAATCGTTAACCAATGCTTGGTTTAATCTTTAGGACTATCCCCTGTACACAAGCTCCAGCCTCCTTATCTAAATCTTGTGCCCAATGAATATTTTCAAGGAGACATTGTTGTTAACCTTAAGATAGTAGCTTACAAAAACCATGAAATCTTGTAGAAATTTGTGGCTGTTGATAGAGCCATTGATATAGAAATATACATTAAAGACCTTAAAAAAATAGCACCCACACTTGTGGTGAGGAGACCTCTTGGACACATATTGATCGTAGTGCACCGACGCTGCCCTCTTCCACCAAGGCAATAATATGTATGACTATTATAGGTAACTCACCTATCTTGCAACCAAATCTTCTTTTTACAGATACTCAAGAAGACATATCATCATATTTGAGGAAAGCTATTTGGGAAAAGTGCACACGAAAACTATGATTTTCATCTTGCCGCATCATTACTAGATAATGAAGAAGATCAAGCTGTGAGAGTTAACAAATCAATTTAGGCCCTAAGATCCCAAGAAAGAGAGCAAAGAGAAAAGGAAAGAGTTGATCAGAACATACCAGTGATCCTTTCACAATAAATATTTCAAACTGGTAGGAAAGAGGTTTACACGAGGAGAAAAATCTAAAGGTCAATCAGATCCCATTTTTGAATTTCAAGGAAATTTTGGTTTCAAGTTATCTCCTCCAAGGAGGAACACACCCCATAGATTTGTAAGCCTTGCATCAAGTCCTGAAAGAGCAAGCAAGGAAGGAATCACTACAAGTCAAGCACTTGTTCTTTCTCATGTTATTTTTCCTTCACATACCACCTTTCCCAAGATGGAAGTTAACATACCATGGGGAAATGTCATAGGCCCATTGGCCTTACCAGCTCGACATGGCCTCCCACGAGGATCGAGGAAGATTCTTGCCAAGTTTGATGGAGATGGGAAGACATCACTAGATGACCACATTTCTACCTTCTTTACATGTGCAATTTTTTCAGTGGAATATGAAGATGTTGTTATTCACCATTTCATTGAAACATTGGATGACGTTTCCGCATATTGGTTTCATCATCTGCCAAGTGGATGCATTACAAACTGGAATGATACGAAAACTAAGTTTCAAGTTTGATTCAAGATGGTAGAAGATGAACATGCCCTTCTTTCCCAACTATCTCAGGTGAAGAAAGAGCCAACAAAACACATAAGGAATTACGTGGCTAAGTTCAACAAAATGGTGAAAAAAGTTCCTGCCGAGATTCATCTAAACCCTAACAGATTTTTTTTCCTTATTAACACACAACAACCAGAAGTGTGATATCAATTAAGAATGGATAGAGTGGCTACTTTTGAACTTGTTGAATCCTTGGCCATAGAAATTGAGGATGACTTAATCATGGTGGGAAAATTCAAGAAAACTTCCCTCGAGGGAAAGAGTTAAGAAAACCTCAATGCTTCAGAGGCTATACTCACTAAATTGGATAATGATGTACTAGATTTGAAAAATCAAGTTGCTCAAAGTAGTAAACCTGCTCCTTACAAATATATCCCAAGAAAAGGCTACATTCCCATTAAATCCAAAAATGCAGGTGCTTTGATGAGGCTTGCTATTGAATCAGCTCCCACAACTAACTCAAAATGTGACATTGTTGAAGAAAGTGATGATGAATTTGAGGTCATTGAGGTTGACGAAGAAGAGCCAAACTCTAGAACATCTGAACCTAAAATTAAAGATCCTAAAGGAGAAAGTAATAATCATTTCTTTGAGTATCATTCAGAAGAAGAAGATGAATATGAAGAAATTATAGAAGATATGAATAGTCAATCTTTCATTGTCTTCACACGCTCTCAGGAAATAGAGCAGAGTACCACTAAGGTGGAAGTTAAAAATATCTCTAAGGAGGTTCCTAAAGAATATAAAACTAAAGAAGCTTCCAAAGAATACAAGAAAATGAGACTCCTAAAGAGTCCAAGGTGACTGGGTTTCCAAGGTTAAAATTATCCTAAAGAAAGGGGGACCTTTTTCAATTCAATCATTTGATAAATTAGCTACGAAGGAAGTTTCTTCTTCCACATCAGTATCAACCAAACTTGAAGCAAAGGTCAGAAGTGTTCCATCATCAAGTTCGAAAGAACTAGTATCTGAGACATCAAGTACGGTCATTTTGTCCAAATTTGATATCATTGATCACATCAATAAAACAAAAATTTCTATGTCACACACAGAATACTTGAAGTCCAATAAGGATCAATTCGAGAATTGGTTGGTCTAGTTTATCAAAAGTGAATCTACTATTCATTCCTCTAAAGGAATTCTAAAAAATCCCAAATATGGGAAGTCTCAAAATATTGTGGCAGCCACTACACCTTCGAATGAAAATATTACACCTTTCTTTGTCTTTTACATCAGGTACAAATTAACATTCGGATCCAAAAGGGTTGTTACTCAATGGAGACAAGACAAGTTTCTCTGATTGGGAAGATTAAAGATGCTCAAATGGTTTTAGCTCAATTTCCTCAAAAGTGAGTCAAGGTAACCATTCTAGTTGCCGACATTCCTACTTCATATGGTATGTTGTTGAGAAGGAAATTTTGCATGGATCTAGGTGGTGAGATTCAAATTGTTCATGTCTCATGTTATGATCCCTATCAGTGGATAAATGAAGAAGCTAATGCCATAAACTAAGGAAAAGTTCACCATAACGAAAATGATGCCCTCGTGGACATGTCCTATTTCAAAAGTCAAGTATGGGTAATTATATGATGATTGCAAAGGTTCATGCACCTGAGGTCACTTGCCAAGATCCCAATGAATTTTGGGTTCTTGAGTTTGATGGAATTTTTTTCTCAATAGGTTCCAGTGTAGGAGTGGTGCTCATATCTCCGAATGGTAAAATATTTCATTTTTCTTACAAACTCTAATTTTCAAATACTAACAAAACTACATAATATGAGGAATTAATCCTTGGACTCCAAGTTGCATAAGAGAAAGGGATCAAGAATTTGAAATTCTTTGGAGATGCAGAGTTGATCGTAAAACAAGTAAAAAATCAATTTCATGTAAAGAATGATGGTTTGAGACACTATAGAAATAAAGTATGGGACGTGATAGAGATCTTTGATGCTTTTTCATATAATATTTCCCTCGTGAAAAGAATGAAAAAGAAGATTCTCTAGTAATCTCAGCTTCATTAATGATCCCTCATTCAGAGTTTGATCAAGCTAAATACACCATTGAAATGGTTTTTAGGCCATGTGCTCCTGCAAATGCAAAATTTGGAAAGTATTCAATGATGATCAACAAATTATTTCCTTCTTAGAAAAGAGAGATAATTTTGAATAGTTGTACTTTAAAGGAAGTGATTCTACATTTCGTGAATCAACAACCTCACCCATTCAAGAAGGAGTTGAGAATGAATATCCTAGTGATGGCATCATTCAACTCAAAGGAAATAAAATTCCAAAAGGATTGGTTTCAATTGAAGAATTTTTTGATAAGCACGAAATATTTATCAAAGAGAAAGAGTAGGAAGGACCTACGAATTATGCTGACTATGAGCAAGTTAACATTAGTACCAAGGACAAACCTCACCTAGTCAAAATTGGTAAGTGTTGCTCACTTGAGGAGTGCAAGGAATTTGTAAGCCTCCTTACCAAATATTCTAACATCGTAGCTTACTCAAATGAATATTTGAAGTCTTTCCAACCTAGGGAAATGGAACATGCCATACCCTTGAAACCTAGTGTAACTCCATTCAGGTAGAAGAAAAGATAGTATAATCCCAATATAGCAAGGACAATATTATATGAGGTTCAAAATATTTTAGATGCACGAATAGTTTTTCCTATTCGAAATTCAACTTGGATAGCTAATATTGTACCAGTTCACAATAAAAATGGGGAAATTGGGATTTGCATGGATTTACACAATCTTAATCAAGAATCCTGGAAGGATAACTATCCATTTCTGGTCATGGACCATATTCTACAAGCAATAACTGGATTAGAAATGCTATCTATGCTAGATGGTTTTTCTTGTTATAATCAGATTGAAGTAGCTAGAAAAGATCAACATAAAACCATGTTCACCACCCCTTGGGGTGCATTCGCATAGAAGAATGCCTTTTCGTTTGATCAATTTCGGCTCTACTTTTCAAAGGGCTATGGATATGACGTTCATAGATTATAAAGACAAGATCATCCTGATATACATAGATGAATTGATATTGTTCTCAAAGAAGTGAGAAGATCACCTAAGAGATTTAGAGAAAATATTGCAAAGGTGAAGAATATATAAGATCTCCCTAAATCCAAATAAGTCTTTGTTTGGAGTTACGGAAGGGAAACTCCTAGGTCATATTTTTTCTAAAGAAGGAACTAAGATCGATCCTGAGCATGTTCAAGCTATCAAGAACCTTTCCTTGCCTACAAGTAAGCCAGGAGTCCACTCATTTTTTGGGAAGGTGAAATTTTTGAGAAGGTTCATGCCATATTTCACCGAGTTGGCCAAACAAATCATTGACATGATGAAAATAAAGAATCCTTCAAATGGTTGAAGGAAGGTAGAGAAGCATTTGAACAAATCAAGGGTGCTATTGCAAAAGCTCCTACATTGGTGTGTCTCGATTTTAAAAAGGATTTCATAATCTATTGTTATGCTTCACCGCACATGATCTCTGCCATCCTGACTCAACACAATCAAGAGGGAATCAAATCTCCTATTGCATTCATGAGTTCTAGATTCAAGAAACATGAACTCAATTACACTCCCCTTGAGAGGCATGCGTACGCGGTGGTTAGAGCCTTGAAACATTTCAGATACTACATATTGAATTCTCACACTAAAGTCTTAGTTCCGGATACCACAGTTAAATCAATGTTGACACAACATGAACCATGATCTAAAAGAGGTAATTGGGTCTCTAAGATCCAAGAATATGACTTGGACATCAAGCCTACCAAGTTAGTTTGAGGAAGAGGACTTTTCCAACTCATCGCAGAGAATGAGCCATAAGATGACTCTAAAGAAGAACCAGTTGAAGAAAGTTTACCATTGGTAGTTTTCATCAGTACCACAGATGAATGGTATTTTGATATATCCTACATTCTCACATATGGTGAATGTCCTAGAATCTGACAACTAAGGAAAAGAGAGTTATCAAATTGAGAGTCAGGTATGTTATTTGGGACAACAAATTTTTCAAGAAAGGAATTGATGGCATGTTCCTCAGATGTGTTGATAAGGAACAACAACCCAGGTTGCTTGAAGCCTTTCATAATCATGCTTTCGGTGGTCATTTCTCTAGCCCAATGACAGCTCATAAAATTTTCCAAGCACATTATTACTGGCCCACTATGTTTTCCGATGCTCAGAAATGGGTAGAAAAATGTGAAGCTTGTCACCAATTTTTTGGACAAGCTAAATTGGTGGCTTTTCCTTTAAATCAAGTTGTCATTGAAGAACCCTTTCAACAATGGGGTTTAAATTTCATTAGGGTATTGAATCCTAATTATAGTGCTAGTCATACTCATGTGCTCAATGCAACTTACTACTTTACAAAGTGGGTAGAGGTTATTCTGGTGAAACAAACATTTACTGCGTAATTTGTGACTTCATCAAAGAGAATATATTGATTCATTACAGAATTCCACAAAAGATCGTGATATAAAATGCCAAAAATTTTTCTTCTACAAATATGATAGGTTTTTGCTATAGATATGGGATATCTTTATCTCATTTGTCAAATTACTACCCTCAGGGAAATGGTCAAGCAGAATCCAGTAACAAAAACATCATTATTATCATGCATAAGTTAGTTGAAGAAATCAAAGAACTTGGCACAATAATTTATATGATTCATTGTGGGCTGACCACATAACTCCCAAAAGAGCAATTGGAATGTCTCCATTCCAACTCTTATATGGAACCGATGATGAAATTCCCATCACTTTGGAGTTACTAGCATTACAATTGGCTCAAGCAGTTGATCATGAATGCTTCGCTAATGCATTGGATAAAAGGATCATGTTCCTAAGAAAGCTTAAAGAAAAAGAAGTCAAATGGAAAACATGATCAAGGAACACCAATCAAAAGTAAAGAAATTTTTCGATAGAAAAACTAAGGAGAGACAATTTCAAATCAATGACTTAGTTCTTCTTTAGGACAAGAGACGTGAACCGAAAGGAAAGCACGGGAAGTTTGATTCACTATGGTTGGGCCCTTTCAAAATTAGGAATTTCTGTGGAGATAACACCTATTACTTGGCGTATCCTAATGGATATATTTTTCCTTTACCCTATAGCATACAATATCTCAAGCACTATCAAAATTAAAAATGGGTTGTCCCTCGTATGTACATAGGTAATTAGGATTTTTTTTTTTTTTTTTTCCTATTTTTGGTTTCCTCTCTTTTATCATCCCATTTTTTGCATCATTTCCTGTGAGATCATGTTCATTAAATTTTTTATTTGGGTCATTGTTGCATCATTCATGAATTCCTTGTCCCTAATTAAAGCCAACTATTATTAATTAATTTTGACTTCACAAAATTAGTTAGCATGAAAATTTTGAGTTTTTTAAAGTATTATTTTTCTTGTTTTAACACCCTAATTATGATCGTCTCATTCTTGTGATCATTCTGGTCTTTGTTTCATTCATTTCAAGTGAAAATCCTCTCGCCATGTCATAAACTGCATTAATAATTAATTAATTAATATTTAATCAATATATTAACCTTTATTTGATAACATCAATTTTAATAATTTTTGGGGTTTTCAATTAAATAAACATTAATATAATTAAAAATCAATTGACAAGTTTTATTTTTATTGTTGGGGAAAATAAAGCTTTCATTTCCAATTATCGGGAGACCAAATTGGTTTCCCGTACATGGATTTCCCCTTTTCCTCGAAAATTCTTCTTATTTCCCCACTTGTGGGATTTCTTCTTCTGATTGCCAATTCAACCGGTTGCAAAATGAGAAAAAAATCTCCGATCTCCCATACGGGGAAATAGGATGGGGATTGTCAACCTACCTTGTCATTTCACTGGCAAATGACTGATATTCTTTCCCTTTTTCCTAGCAATTAATGCCACTACCCGAAGGAAGAGGAGTCAATTATTTCAACGGGAAGGGGAAATGGTTACGGGGAATCTTCTTTAATTCCCGTAACCATTTCCTCGTGAAAATAGTTGGAAGAATTTTTGTTTCTTATTTATTTTAGGGGAACAAGAGTAATTGATTTTTCAGTGAAGGAAGTTTCCATACTCGATTTAATTGATCCGCTTGTGCTTATTGCTAATTTTTTTTTGCATTTCAATATAATGAAACAAAGAATAACATTCCACTATGAATGCATTGATTAGAGGAGCCCACACATTCACCAACATAGGCCATGCATAGTTGTGAGAGAACAAAGTTTATGCTCAAGGAGGTAATACACCTACCGGTTGTTTTCAAATACCACACATTGGCCGTGCACATGCCAGGAAAAGGACAAGATAACAACTAAAATAGCCATAGTCCACATCCACTGTGAACGCATGTCAAGGGTAGTCAAAGCTACACATGTCAGAGGTAAAATAAAAGCCACGCACTCACTTGTCAGTTCATTTTCATGTTTCATTCACTTGTCAGGTGGATGTGGAGCAACCCATGCAAGAGTGAAGGGAAAGTAATATGCCACACTAAGGAAGAAGAAAACAGTCCACGCCGAGTAAAGAAAAGACATTCCACACAGCCAAAGGGATATTTTCCCATGTAGACAATAATTAAATTTCCATGCCAAGATAGGATCTTCCACGCATCAGTCCAAGGATATAAAACTTCACATTTCCAAGAAAAAACACTACGCATGGGAAAATAATATTGTCCACATGTGAGGAAGAACAAGGCCCAGTCTACGCATGTTTTTAAAGCATCAAAATTTCAACACATTGGTAAGGAAGGGAAATATGTCCACACATTGCCAAACAAGAATATTAAAAAATAGATTTCAATGAATTCATCAAGTTTCAATGCATTTATCAAGTTTTCCATTCTTTAAAATCTCCACGCATATGCAAAGAAGGACAGTAAAGTTAAAGAAAATTCTACACAAGTGAGTGAAAGAAATAACATTGACATGCATAGTTGTCGAGAACAAAGGCTATGCAGTCCAAGAACCAAACATGCCACGCAAGGTAGAAGGAAAGAAATAGCTGTTCAAAAGGCCACACATTTTTAAGAGCATTGTTCACGTATTTGCTGATAAAAAAATCATAAGTTCCACAAAACACATACACATTCAAAGATCAAGGATAATCATCCACGCAGAGGGAAAAGAGGAGCAACTCAAATCCACTAACACAAGAGGTGGAGAATTAAATAATTCAAATCATTTTTCACGAAGCCATTACAATCGGGAATAATATTTTAAAAAGTATATTTTAACCCAGTTTGTAATTCGAGCTTAGTCTCGATATTTTTCTCATGTTAGTATTTTTTTAAAAATTAACCCGGTTTGTAATTCAAGCTTAGTCTCGATATTTTGCTCATGTTAGTATTTTAAAAAAAATTGTAACTCGGGGTTGATTATTATTATTATTTTTAAATAATAATAATAATAATTAAAACGAGCTATATTCCTCTTACATTTACGGTGGTTTGGAGATTGAGACCTGACACCATTTACATTGTTTTGTGATACTAGAGTTATTTTTCTGTAAAATTCATAATGGCCGAAAAATCCTATAAATCTACACGAGAATTGAGGAAGCTAATGGAGAAATAAAATAAGTTCACACTCAAGTACGAATTCCAAGGAATCATCCCTCCCATTTCTATCAAGTCTGCATACGATAATATCACTTATACAAATCTTTGTCACATCAATGTGCAACAATTTTGTGATCAAGTGAATGCTGAAGGCAAAACCATATTCTTGGATAGGCTCTACCATAGTGGTCTACCCCAAGAAGTGGCATTTTTTTCTCGGTGCAATACCTAGAGCTGGTTATCACTTGCGTGGAGCATTATGATCCTGAGAGACGAGGAATTTATAAACATAATCGAGATCCTTTCCTCTTAGAAACACCAAAGAACATTGAGGAGTTGCTCAACATACCTGACTTCCCTGAGAATGTTGACATCACTCAAAATTTAGCACAATAATTTTGGTATGAAGAACCCCTCAAGTGGAGCAACATGGTTAATAACAACTGTTAGTGACCAAGAGGCCTTGAGTTGACCGGCTTCCTAAGGAACTATACCACATTGATTTCGTGGAGGAAATCAGGGACATGATCACTCTCCTGAGTGGAGTCTTCTGGTCTACCCTCTGCCAAGATTTTCCACCCATGGATGTATCATTTTATCGGTATCATCCTTTCCAAGAGGGAGTTTTTGGATTGGGCCACTATAATCAGTGATACTCTTCACAAATAATTGATCAATGTCAAGATGACTAGATGTTTCTACATGACATAGTACTTAAATTATGCAGTAGCTAGAAGGAAGTTATTTTTGGGGCTCGAAATGAAGGGAGTCATAGGTCCATCAAATAATGTCTTTCATTATTATCCGTAACTAAGTTTCAAAAATATCTCTCATAATTTCAAAAGAGTTAATGATGCATTCACCTTCCGCATGATTCGAAACCTAAATTAGAATATAGAGGAAATATTATCCAAAGAGGCCATGGATGTCATTTCCGAATGGGGAACATGGTTTATTCAATTTTCATCCTTTTCCTATATTCACGTGAGAAAGATTTGTGGGTACTCCATGGAACCTTCCTAAGTACGTCAGTGACAAGTGGGCATTAATGGAGCTTGCACGACAACTATTCCAAGTTTACTATCTTCCCAGTGACAAGCATCATTTATGAATTCATTTCCCAATCCAAATTGGGGAATACCAATGTCAAATCTCTTCAGTGCACAACTTATGGAAAAGTGTTTTCCCTCATCACTATTCATCCATATGTGAAGAGATTCTAGTTTGATATCAATGGATATATACAAAAGATTCTTGGAGCAAAGTATCAACACAACCCTACCATGGAAGATTTTTGGCTGCCTGTTTAGATGAATATGAAGTGAGAAGGTGAGAGTTTTCCCACCTAACCCTTTCTCAGATCAAGGCCTTTCACATTAGAAACCCTCAACATTCATTGGTGGATGATGATGAAGATTTTATTGATCCCTCATATGATGTAGTTGCATTTATCTTGTACCACAAATTTATTGGACCAAAATAAATGATTTTTCTCTTGATAGCAAGAATCAACCGATTCTCAAAATAAGAATATCCTGGTACGAAAGAGAAATTACAAATTTACCATCAATCCAAAATCATACCTCAGCTTACAAAAATTGTCAACTCGAGGAGGTCTCCAGTCAACCAAATCTTCTTCTCAATCAACCTATATGCCATCTAGTCATACACATCAAGTGATAAAGTAGTGGTTGCCAAAATACAATTCACCAAAGAAGGTGTCGCAAGGTGAAAAATCTAAGATCCCATATCCTAGTGAAGGAATGGAGCATATATAAGTATTTTCTACTTCATGTAGAGATTCTTCTATTCATATTGCTGATAGTTCACAGAAGCTCATAAAAACAATCCTCAGGCGCATGCCTTGCACAAGAGTCCACTCAAGTGCAAGTAGTCTAGATATTGACGCTTCTGAACCTACAGTTCACAAAGTGATTTCTCAAAATCTCCCTAATGTTCAAGAGGTACATATTGAGCTTATTTCTCAAAAATTGAGGTCATGGAAAGGATTCTTTTAGAATCTAATGATGTTGAGAACAATGTGAATGTTACTTCGGACTCCAAGATTTTGTATGCGGAAGTGGTGAAGGATACTCCTTTTGGGTTGATTGTGAAATCAAGAAAAGGAAGAGGGTTGTCAAGGCAATTGACATTGACTTCAATTCCCTTTTCAAGATTTCAAATGATGTCATTCCCAAGAAACCTAAAGTGCCCTCCCGAATAATGGTGGATGATGATGGAAACAAATTTATGGATCTTACAATCCTACAAGTTGATAAGGAACGTGATTCCATGACATCTATGATTATGAGGTTTCTAGAATTGAACTTGGGAAGTCCACATTAGAAAGTGACATGGAAATGGCTTGGGAATCAATAGATATCATTCTAAAGAGGCTTGAGAAATATAAGTCTCAGAAATCTCAGCTCAAAGCTGAAAAGAATCAATTGGTGGATTATGTTCAACATCTGATAAATCCCATATCATCCACTTTCCCAATACTCGATGCAATGGCTGCCCCTGATGAAGAAACTCTCAATTTTTCAAAATAAATAATCACATTGGGCCATGTTGTTAAATTTTAGTAAAGAGACGATCAAAACAACCGTTAAGCTCCATGAAGATATTAGTGCATATCTTGATCCAATTATTTCTTTCAAGGTAATGTTTGTTTCTAACATATTAAAATTGGATGAGATATTGCCTAGTATACATGAGATGACAAGTATGGAGTCTTCAACTTTAGCCATTGAAGGAATTCTCAAATTTGAATGTCGAGGGACACGCTTTTTTTGGTGTCTGCATCTCAAATCAAGAAAGACACTACTCGAGGATTTTATGATCTATTACGAGAGCGTATGCAATGAAGCCTTCACTTCACTCACCTTGATTCAAGAGTTCATAGCTAAGATCCCTTGCAGTATTGTAAATGATCAAAATTGGAGGTATTCATTAGGACATGTGGAGGAGCAATTTTCACAATCATTTAAGGATATGTATACTCCCACCATCAATTTCTCTTCAGCTTCAATGGAACATTGCATCAAATTAAAGAACTTGTTTGAGAATGTTCAATCAAAGATGGTCAATCTAAATGATATGTCAAGTAGGATCTTGGAATTCTAGGTATTTTGTGAGGCTATTCTTCGACCAAATGAACCTCTTGAAGAAGAAAATATGTTCGTAACATTGGGGAGGTTTAGATCCTTTCGATTGGCGAAGGCAAGATCCTAATTTCACCGATGGGACGAGGAGATAGTTTTCCGGGTATCTAACGAAGTGGGAGAGTCCATTTCTCATACGATTGAAATAGGCGGACAACATTTCAATGGCTAAGGAACTGGTTTTTGTCGTATGTTTTAAAAGTGGTATTTTAAAATGGTGTTATTATTGAACTCACTTTTGGAAAACTTTGGATAACTTAAGTGATTTCTATTTTTAGTTGCTTTTAATAAAGTTGGTTGAGAAATTCAAAGTCACTTAAGATGCCCTATTTAATGTTCATGTAAAACCCTAACTACTTTGTAACCAACTTTTGGGTTATAAAAGGAAGTCAGGGGCTCATTTGTAAAGGGGACGTTAAGAGAGGAGAAGAAAATACTTTTGTATGCAAGCTTTACTTCAAAGAAAGAAACTTTATGTTCTTTTGAGAAGACATTTTGGAGTCAATGAAATATGAACTTTGTGTCTCATTCATTGTCTCTTATAGTATTTGATGTTCTTATGTTCATTAGATGTTAGTGTTTGAATCTTGCATGCAAATATTCTCTTGGATCTTATTTTCAATGCTACTAATATGGTGTTCTAGTTCACAGTGATCAATCTCTGATTATTTACTTTCTCATGTGTATTCCCTTTTACTCATTCTCATTTAGTTGATGCAAACTCTATTTTACTTGTGTTAGTTATTTATTGTTCTTCTCCATACAATCTTAGGCTTGTTTTTACTTAACTCTTGCATGTTCCTTCTATTCATTCCTTTCCTTCATTCCATTCCATCTCCCTCATTCACTTTTCTTTCCATTAATGTTCCATAACACCCCCACATACAATTTTTAATGTACAATGTAAATAGAGTTTTAGTTTTCAATAAAGGCAGCCTCACCTTCATTGAGGAGGGAATTCATTCCCACACTATTGCATGTCATTTGCATGCATGAAAATCCATATCCTAACAGATCTAAATCAATAGATTGGATATCATAGTAACTTTATTAGTCACAAAGAAATCTCTATCTATAAATGTGTTGTTAAAAAAATTTAAAAATATATATTTTCATATATGAAAAAGAATATTAACATGAAAATTTTGTCATTAGATTACATGGTCAAATCCCCATATAAAACTATTTCTCAAGTGATCAATAATATCTTTGCCTAGGAGTATGATAAATATTAATCAGTAGTTTTGTTAGTATCTATTTTACTCTAGAGCTTTAAAAAACATCATAGTTAAATTATGGATGGTATAAGTATGTTGCCACAACATTATCTTATAAGGTATGGAATTTAAGAGATACCAAAAGGGTTGATACTTGGTTCAAGTACGGTATGAATTTGCGTAATGGATACCCTCACAATGAACTAAGCTAAGGAAAGTTGATTAATCATGCATATGATATTGCTCAATGTTGAACTATTAGAATAATTTAGATTTTGATTCTTCAATAAAAGAAATAAAAAATTGGATAAATAATAGGTGAAAAATATTATGCTTAGATCAATCAATTTGAAATTATTGTTGATGCTTAGTTAATTCTAATTAGGTCATTTGCATTGCAACTACTAAACCAATTACCCTCAATACCAATTATAGACTTGGTGCACATGAACATATAAACTCAATATACCATGATTGCTAATGTAAATGAGGAGATACAATAATGAAAGTGGTCCTTCCACTACCGTAATGGTCGATTGTTTGTAGAATGAGTGTGCTTTCTTGCTTGATAAGTTTTCATATCCTCTTTTATGTTTCCTAATTAAAATACATATTCAAATATGTTTGCATATAAGTTTTACTACACGATCGTAAATATGTTGATTTAGTGCATCTTGAAACCACTTGTATAAAAATTTTATTCAATTTAAATCCAACATTTGATTTGGTCCAAAAACCCAAATAAATCTAAAAGATCATGTATTTTTATAGTGCTTTTAAACTTGGTTACAATTTTGATTAAATTTTCGACTTGTGCAAGTAAATTCATGGTGAAAGCGGAAAGCCAAAACCTTGATTGACGATGGAACAACTCGGAAATTCATGGTGAAAGGGAAGATCTTCCTTTCTTTATTTATACGAGATAGATAAGCATAACTAGACATTAACAAATATAACTAGAGTGACATTGTGAACTAAAATTTGGCAAAAGCCAGAACCTTGAGCCAGGAAGGGCGAGAAGAGATAGTTTCCCACCATGCATTGACATGGGGTCTAGAGGTGATGAGGTGTCCCTCTCCAGCCATTTTAATGAGGTAATGTGTATACGAGAGATGTGAAAGATCCGCAACGCTGAAGAAATCCCCAACCAGGAACTTTCTCTTTGAAATCATCTCGTTGTATACATCCAACACCTTGCTCATATTTTTGACGCTACTTTACACTATGCCTTTGTCTATCTTCCCTCCCATCATTGGAGCGAACACTTTCTAAACAATAATGACAGTCACTGCGTAGGATTGTATGACTACGATTACACCTGAGACCACTACTCCACCAATGCCTACTTGGTCAATGTACTCCCCATAGATTTCTTCATAATCTAGATTTTGAATCCATGTAAAATCCCTGACTTTGAGCTCCATTGTGGCTGGGAAATCGTCATCATATCCATATCCACTAAAATACGAGCATAAGTGGTATGATCGAAAGATTTTGTCCTAGTATCAACATCAAGAAATTTACCCAAAACATTCCCCATAGATCTGAAACACTCCTCACTCCAGAAATGCAAAGGTAAGTAAGGCATCCTTACCCACACAATTCGACAAGTAAAATTTTTAAGTAATCGGGTTAAAGCTTGGAAACCATGGCTTCATAAGAAGATGGTGTGACTGAAAATCCCATATCTTTCCAAAAATCTTGTCCTTGTCATCTGAAACCTCAAAGACAACAATGAATATACCATGGGCTATGGGATAAATATTAACTTTACCTTCCATAAAGGGCCTCCAACGTTCAGTTATCCATTTGTGCAGGGCCGGAAGGCCAAGACAGACACTACTGAATCTACAGATCAGGCCCCATTTTTGGAAGAAAACCATAGTATCTGAGACATCCTCACCAAAGGAGACCACTGGAATAGATTTTGTGAACCATGGGTTTAGCAGGAGCCTTAGCACCAAATCTGGCCACCTCCAGAAAAGAGGGCTTTCCCCTCTCTGGTTCTGCTTTCTAAGAAGAACTTGCTCTTCACCAAGCAATGAACACAAACAGGAGAGATCGCACCAGCAGACCCACTGCCTACATCATCATAAACAAGACCTATGAGGTTAAGGCCGTCACCCCTATCATCACCACTGCATTGTGCTTGGGAGGCTCCGCCATTACCATCCTGATGGAAAATTGCAACATGAGTTGCAATTCAAGGATAAGATTATGGAAAATTTACAAACTAGTGGAAAAGTGGAGGAGAAAAATATGTCCAGGATGCAAAAGGGACACCCCTCTACCAAAATTGTGTATACTGATGATGTATGCACTATAATTGAATCACTAGGTTCTATTTCTTGCCATCTATATGTAGATTCTTCTTTTAGTGGATTTGAGAAGTATACTAAGGGTTATATTGGTTATAAGTTGCTATCTAAGATGGGTTATGATGAAAAGGTCTTGGGAATCAATGTCCAAGAACTTCTAATCCCATAAAAGTTGAGTAAAGGCTTTGATATATAGGTTTTGGATAAAGTGGTGTTCATAATGAGGATGGAGAGTGCTCCAAAATGGCTTAAGCAATATGCACTTCAAGAGAGGAACATACACCACCATAAACAACCCATGAAAGGTAATGAAAAGTTATGTTTTTTCAAACCTACTAATCAAAATATTGTTTCTAGGAATAAATGATAGGCATCTCATAATAATAGTGAAAATGATTGCAAGTTAAAATCAAAGGAGAAACCTTCCAATCTTGGATAAAACATTGAAATAAAATGTAATTCATCTCTAAAGAAAGGTGGAATTCCCAAAAGAGAAGGTAAAACAATTTCCCTTCATCATGTTTGCAATAACTTATTCCTAAAAGAAATGGAAAACATAAATATTCCAACGTTCATTTTAATAATTCGAAGAATGGTTTGGATACAAAGAGTTCATGGTATGCATTTCCATGTACATTTTTTAGATTGTATAACCATTGTGTTGCCAAGTATTAGAAGAGGAAATATTAAGTAAATAGGATTTCTATAAACTGTTCTCCAAGGCAGAGTTCAGAGATGTTAGGAATTTACTATTTACATAGTTATGGATTATTTAACATAAGGTAAATATAACTTATGGTTATATGGTTATGTAGTAAGTTAGTAGAACATATTATTAATGGTAGAGGTGTGGTTTTTGTCCTAGATGGGCTCCAAGCCATTGGTTTATTTTTGTTCTTCCTCTTATTCATTATAGTGGTAGGGAGAAATATCAATGGCCAACCGCAATAATTTCCCTTACTAGAATGTAGGCTATCCATTGTTACCAATGCAACCAAGATAGTCAAATATGCCTCCAATGTGATCATATAAAGCATGATGGATCTACAAAAAGAATTATAGATATGGGGAGAGAAGGTCCACTAACTGCTAGAATGGCATTTTCATAACCCTTAGCCATTACCTTGAGTAGGAGAATGGTGGTGTGGTAAGTTTGGAGGAACCCAAATAACAATAGAGGGGACATTAGCCTAATGCATGAGCATAGATTGCAGATGCTCTACCTCTAAGTGGACTTTCTCCTCTTGGACTCAGATCTAAAGCAACAAATTGAAAATCATATTAACTTTATTAGTCACAAAAACCTCTATATCTAAAAATATATTGTTAAAAATAGAAAAAATATTTCCATATATAAAAAATAATATTAACATGAAAAACGTGTCATTAGATTAATACATGGTCAAATCCCTAAACATTAAAACTACACTTCATCAATTATATCTTTGTCTAGAAGTATCATAAATATTAATAATATAGTTTTCTTAATATCTATTTTACTATGGGGTGAAGATTTTTAATATATATTTATTTAAAAAAGATATGTTAAGAAGTGTGAAGGCATTAAAAATTTAGGATTTAAGAATAATGAGTCAAATTTTGCATAAAAATGAATCAAGTAGTAGTTAAGTATGCATATGATAGTATAAGTGTGTTGCCACACCATTATCTTATCATAAGAAATACCAATTTAAGGGTTGAGACTTGGTTCAAGTCCGGTGTGAATTAGGTAGAATGGATACTCTCATAATGCATTAAGCTAAGGAAAGTTGATTAATCATGCATATGACACTACTCAATGTTGAACCATTAGACTTATTTGGATGTTGATCCTTCAATAAAGGAAATAAAAATTTGGATAAATAATAGGTGAAACAGATCATCCTTAGATCAAATAATTTGAAATTATTGTTGTATTGTGATTCTTAGTTAATTCTAGTTAGGTCATTTGCATTGCAACTAGTAAACCATTTACCCTCAATATTAATTGTAGGCTTGGTGCACATGAACATATAAACTCAATATACTATGATCGTTAATGCAAATAAAGAGATACTAAAATGAAAGTGACCCTTACATTAACATAATGGTTGATTGATTGTAGAATGAGTGTAATTTCTTGCTTGATAGGATTTCCTCTCCAAATTAAAATTCTTGTTCAAATACATCTACATATAAGTTTGAATACTCCATCTCAAATATGTTGATTTATTGCATTAAAAATCACTTGTACAACATTTTCATTCAATTTAATTCTGCATTAATTGGTAAATTTGGTTCACAAACCCATATAAATCCAATACATCATGTACAAAGATGTTCAAAATTGTGCCCTTCACAACCCATCAAAAGGCTTCTAAACGGTAGAAAAGTGCAAGGCAGAATTTACCCATAAAAAAATCAAAATGTAAAAACTATTTGACAATTAATAAGGTCCATGTTTATTTAAAATTGTCATATGAAGGGAAACATATAAAAACTGCCAGTCAGCTGACTCAGCAATAATGTTATAGAAAAACTTGCATCATATTAAATTTTAATCGTATCTTTAGGCGCAATATCTGGTAGTAGTGGGAGTGTGGGTGAAACATATTTTAGAAATTTATTTATGTGAGTTGTAACTGTAAGTTGTAACGTATGACCCAGTCTCCCACTATCCACCTCCTCCACACTCCCGCTCCCATCTTCCACGGTTCACATAAACATTAACTACAGTCTGCATGAGTATCCAATGTGCAAATGAATAAAAAAATGGTTTTAATTGGACATTTAGCACAGACTATTGAATGCCAATAGAGGAGTCTAGATGCTCATTGCTCACGCAACTGGAAATTTGGAAAAATGTAGCTTACAGCACTGGACTCAAACTGTTCCTTGCTTGATATTTTTTTCCCTAACATAGTGCATTGGAAACTTTGTACATTAATTCAGACTGCAGCACTAGATGGTGAAACTGATATGAAGACACGAATTATACCTCTTCCTTGTGTTGGCCTATCTCCAGATTTGTTGCATAAAATCAAGGCAATTATCTATCTCACTCTAAGTATATTGCTTCTGAATTTTTTATTTCTTATTTGGAGGATCTTGATAATGAAGGATTGTATTTTCCTTGCAGGGTGTCATCGAGTGTCCGGGTCTGGATAAAGATATAAGAATATTTGATGCAAATCTAAGACTATTTCCACCATTCATTGATAATGATTTAAGTCCCTTAACCATCAACAACACATTGCGACAATCCTGTTATCTCAGGAACACAGAATGGGCTTGTGGAGTAGCTGTTTACACTGGTATGCATGTTTGTAGATCTTATTTACAAACTGAGATACACTTTTTACACTTGTCGAATAGATTTATATTTCTATAATTCGTTATTGGAGTGGGTTGCAACTTGCATGGGTATAAATTGGTGTGGAATTTATCTTAGACAAGCTCAAATACAACATAAAAAGAGAAACTTCCTATGTTTATCTTCTCTTTATAGTAAATTCCATATCCATCGCTTTATAAGGAAAAATATTGGAACATGAAGGATGTGGAATTGTTCTGTAATTATAAGTTCCACTTGCTCCATTGTTTAGCTGCTGACATCTTTAGGGCTGTGATTTCTTAGCTGGTTCGCATCTGCATGGCAACAAAGAGTTTTGTTGTCCATTTGTACATATATTCTCTTATGTTTGTCTCTGTACCTATAAAAAAATTCAAGGCATGTATTTGTTTACTATTGCTTATATTTTCCTTTATGTTCTGTATATATATATATATATTTTATTTTGGAGGTGATGATTTGGTATCTGGTATTTGGATTATGGGAAAGTAAGCCTTCATTCAAAATGTATTACACAATAACCATTGCAATGAGATCTAAATCAAAAGCATAATTGCATAGAAAAATTATTATTGGCAATGCCACATTGTGAGTACTGCATAGTAAATAAAAAAATAGATGATTGATAAGGCGCCTGACTCTGAGCCTCAATGAATTTTGCTAAAAGACCAGTTATGATTATTCTTTTGACAATTGTTTCACAAAAATCGGGTGCAGACTCAGACTCCACATTAGTTTGATTTGAGTTTAAAATAGTAATACATACGGCTACACATTAAAAATCACATTTGGATTGTGGAACTGGAGAGGGCCTGGATGTTGTATGAGTTATTCTTTGCAAGGAAAATAACTATTTCATCATTTTCAGATTTCTATTCAGGGCTGAGGGGAAAATGCTTCATGCAAATTAAGGTACATAATCAGAGGGACCAGTTGGGGCCTTGCCTTCATCTTGCTTCAAATGTTGAAGTAGGCACACTTGTGAGTCACCTTATACTTGAGAAATAGAATAAACTCTGCACAGTTCATATTTTCATTACTGAAAGAATTGAGTAAGCACTTCTCCATCTTAAAATTAAATATTCTTGTAGCTATTGAATGATTTTTTGGTTTTGTATTATGTGATTGATGAAAGTAAAAATTCAGGAGTATGCTATTGCATTTAACATTCAATTGCACTTTTGGAAAACAAATAAGTGGCAGAATTATTTGCCACTTCAAAATTGTCTTTGCTTTAACATCTCTGCAAGAGGTTTTTATTGTTGTTTTTATTTTTATGAAAGAAGTTTATTTTTATTTTTTTATTATAAGCCCTACTCAACTGTGCTTTCATAATATATTTTCTAAAAATGGACAGAAAACTTATTTGGTGTTGAACATTGAACTTTGAGGGAGTGGATGCTTTAACGAGGAGTAGTTCACCAAGCGTGAAGAGGTAAGGAATATGAATCCATGACCCTTTGTTAGTGCAATCTTATATTTGAGATTTTAGTGTTGCATGATTATACAAATTATTCTAAATTATTTCTTAAATATTCTCTAATCTCTAATTCTAAATTGTCAAAATAATACACAAAAATTCATGTGAAAACACTATTTTGATTTTTTTATAATTATTTCATTGGAATAGGTGACAAGTATCATGTAAGTTGTGTGAGAAAATGGCTTCCATTGGTCGTCCAAAGAAGGATAAAAAACAATTGTCACTTGCTGATGCGTTTGGCATCTCTCGGCATTCTAGTCAACCATGTGATTCTCAAAATGAAGAATTTGATATTCTTGCACAAGAAGAACACGAGTTAGATGGAGCAAGATCTTGTGGAAGAGGAACACCCATCAAAGAAACCTAAAAGGACATTCAAGGCCAAATGGAAAACAAGATTTCCATGGGCTTATGCTATAAAAGACTGCAATGGTGTAGAAAGGATAAAATGTTCTTGGTGTGTCAAATATAAGAGAGATACTCCATTTGCTAAAGATGGAAGCACCACCCTTCAAGCTAGTGGCCTTCTTACCCATGCAGAATCAGAGCCTCATAAATTTGCATCACAACGTTTGCAAGGAGAAAATAAAAAATGTAGCATTCCAATCACTAAACACATAGAACTCATGGTAGATGCTGAGAAGGAGAGAATCATATCAGTGATGGAAAATATGTATTTTTTTGCCATACATGATTTATCTTTGGAGCTCTATAAGATGATTTTTGACTTGAACAGGTATAAAGGAACTCCACACATGCCTCTCATAGATGAATATTCTGCATATACAAATACAACATCTGGAAAAGAGTTTTTACAAGCTGCTAAGGAGGTTTACTGGAAAAATTTGAAAGATGAGATATTTCATATTCCATTTTACTCTATTTTAGTTGATGAAAGCACTGATCGTACTATGGAACAACATTTGATTGTTTATATTACATACTTGACAAATGGAGGCAGAGGTCAATGTGTAACAAAATTTATACGGCTCCTTGAAATAAAGGATGGAATAGCTCAAGCTATGTATGATGTCGTGATCACTCTTTTGACAAAGATGAATTTATCCTTAATGAGCTTAGTTGGATTTGGATCTGATGGGGCGTCTGCCATGAGGGGAGTTCGTGAAGGTTTGTCCACAAAGCTTCATCGAGATGCTCCTCATTTATTAGATATTCATTGCATAGCTCATCGAGAAGCATTAGCAACAAATGATGCTTCATCTTATTTTCCAGAGTTGCAATTTATTGATAAATTTGCAAATAAAATATATTCATGGCTTGGAAAATCTACTAAAAGACATGGAGCATTAAGAGAGTTGATGGAGTCATTTCAAATCAATAGGTTGGAGGTGTTACAAATTCATCAAATTAGGTGGCTTTCTAGAGGAAAGGTCATGGAAAGACTTGTCAAACTCATGCCTGCTTTGTTGAAAGAATGGGAATTAGAGGAGAAAAAATGTATGATTTGGCAACAATATTTCAAGTACAATTTTGCATCCATTTACTTGCAGATGTGCTTACTTGAGTTAAATAAGTTGAATAAAAAATTTCAAGAGGATCATATTGACATTACTTCCATTGGGACTACATTAGATATCACAATTGACATGCTTCGTAGGAGATTTCAAAGAGGCATATTTGGGGCGGTACTCTACATACATCATCTTTTCTAACCAGGGCACAAGGAGGATCTCTTGAGTTTGCAGAGCAGAACAAGTACATTACATGTACATGCATTGAGATTTGAGAGCTTTCCTAAGTCACAAAGATCAGGGATGCTAGATGATTGCATTGAATTGGGAAAAAGCTTTATAGTTAAGGTAATTGATTCTCTTGATACAAGATTCACAGATTTACCTATATTTAATGTTGCTAAATTTTTCAGTCCTCGTAATTACTACGAGGAGACAGAAGATAGAGATCGTCAAACAAAAAGATGGTTAACATCTTTATGTGACAAATTTAGTGTTGGAAACTCACCTATTGTGGACAGTGTTAAATGTTTGGGTGAGATGGATGAATTTATTTGTACTATTTATAGATCATACCCAAAAAAACATATGTTTGGAGCATGGGATCTATGTGGCGGTGAACCTGAATGGTTTGAAGGGTTTCCATGTTTGATGCAACTTTGGCAAGCTATTCTTGTAATTCCAGCAAGCACAACCGTATGTGAAAGAGGGTTTTCAAAGTTAAATAGGATAAAGAATGATGATAGATCCAGGCTTTCTCTGAGCACATTGGATATGTTAATGTTTCTATCTCTTTGTGCACCTCATGCTCTAAATGAGGTAGATTGGAATGCTATTTATGATGCATGGAAGAATAAAAAGGCTCGAAAACCGCTTCCATAGGACAAATAGATGGTGAGTTTTTGGAAATTCTTTATATAAAACCGCTTCCATTGGACAAATAGATGGTGAGTTTTTGGAAATTAGAGAGTTTAATTTTAAATTTTTTACTAGATCTCACAATATAACTTATTCATTACATTATTTATGAAATGGAATTTATTATATTTGAAGGGGAGACACTCTTATTAGATATGATACATTGACATTTTTAATTTGTAAATTCACCCATTTTTGAAAAAAAAAAAAAAAAAATCTCTTTGTAAAAAGTGTTCAATTTTTGTGACATGTATGATTGATTTACTCTTTTCATATGAAATGTAAAATGATTATACTACTTTTCATCATTGAAGGGTTGGTCCAATATTTACCCTTCACAATGAAATTGGGACTAGACCTTCAAATTTGATCACTGATCGTGTATAATTATATTGTTTTTAAACGACGTTAGAATTTTGATTCAAATATTCTTCTTTTGCAAGTAAATTCACGCGGAAAACCACATTCGTCCATTTATTTATCATTCAAGAGATGCAAAAGGCAGCTACAGCGAGGGAACAATTAAAATTTGGCCAAATACGGAACAACTCGGAAATTCATGGTGAAAGGGAAGACCTGCCTTTCTTTATTTATACGAGATAGATAAGCATAACTAGACATTAACGAATATAACTAGAGTGACATTGTCAACTAAAATTTGGCAAAAGCCAGAACCTTGAGCCAGGAAGGGCGAGAAGAGATAGTTTCCCACCATGCTTTGACATGGGGTCTGGAGGTGATGAGGTGTCCCTCTCCAGCCATTTTAATGAGGTAATGTGTATACGAGAGATGTGGAAGATCCGCAATGCTGAAGAAATCCCCAGCCAGGAACTTGCTCTTTGACAGCCTCTCCTCGTATACATCCAACACCTTGCTCAGCTTTTCGACGCTGCTCTGCACTATGCCTTCGTCTGTCTTCCCTCCCATCATTGGAGCGAACACTTTCTGAACAATAATGGCAGTCACTGCAGGATTGTACGACTGCGATTCCACCTGAGACCACTGCTCCACCAGTGCCTGCTCGCGCAATGTACTCCCCCACAGATTGCTTCCCTTTCCATCGTTCTTCTTCGCCAAATACTTTATAATTGCTCTGGACTCTGTGCATTGAAAACCCCATTAAATCACATCCATAGAAACAGAAGATTACATTTATTCAAACCAGTTAAGGGAAGTGTCAGTTTCTGTACCAAATAAGGTGAGATCGCCATCCTGAATGACTGGCAATTGACCCAATGGCTGCATCCACACAACATCGAATGTTAATTAAATGAAATTAACAAAATCAATGAGTAGAAGTGGAAGAAGTTTGGTTGGGTTTACTTACATTGAGAGCGAGGAAAGAGGGTTGTTTGTGGGCACCAGTAAGCATATCCACTGTCACAAACTCGTAATCGATTTCCTTCTCATGAATACAGGCCAACACATTTGTAGTGCACGTCGACTGGGGATAACCGTGTAATTTGATGGCCGCCATTCTTACTTTCTGCAACAGATAACAAATAATAACAGAGGAAAAGAAAAGAGTAGAGAGGAAAGCGTGTAATTGTTTCTCTACAAACAAGCCGTTTTATAGGCGCTAAATTTGCCAGACCACTCCCTAGAGCGTTATCAAAGAAATGAGACCGCCCTGCGTAGCTTCCGATAAAATACAATATTCGTTGCCGACTATTGTGAAAATTCAGTTTTGCTTGACCTTCCAGATGCATCGAAAACTCTCACCCACTTCAATGCCCGCGCCGTGCATGACTTAGCTAGTTTGAACCGACTTCCAAATTTGACTATGGAATCAAAATAACAAACTATAGTTGACTTTTGCTCTTCCATTATTAAGCCCGCGGGTATCACTATCTATAGAGAGGGGGAGATGCTTCTTGTCGGTTCCCCCTCTTACATGAATAACGAAACTTGAGTTATGACAGTCCTAGGGAATTCGTTTGGTGCCTCGGAATTGTCTCTCTCCCCATTCATGATTGTCGCTGCTTCTATAGGACATGCACTACCTCGGGGTCAAATGAGCTTTTGGGGAGCTAGGGTGATTACAAGCTCAGCGAGTGCTATATAATGGTTTTCCATTAAGAAAATACTATGTTAATACTCACATGAGTGTGTAAATATACTAACAATCGCACGTGAAATGTGTGATGTGAATGCCAAAGGAGCAATCTAAGGTGAGGTTGATTTTGAGTGAGAAAAACATAAAATGTGGAAGAGGGTGGATAAGCAATCGGGAGAGGATAATATTGGGTAGAACCATTTAGTTAAAGCCATCTTTCGTAGGGCAAGGGAACCAATAACATGTGTATTTTGTGTCAAATGTTCGAAAGAGAAAGAGGATACATTGTGCAAGGCATCATGGTAATATAAGCCGAGATATGTTAGAAGGAAAGACATTGTCAATGAACACTTGAAAGGAAACCTTGCATTGTTTTGTTTAATCTAGAAGTCAACATATGTTAAAAATTGCAAATTCGCATTAACGATTCATTATTTTGTCAATTTCATGCTCATTTATGATTATGGTTTCTATGTATCAATTATGAATGCGATTAAGGTTTTCCCTCATAATTATTCATGTTGAGCCGCACAATACGTGCGGGACATGATAAAAGAAGTGTAGAGTATCATCAGTCAATAAAATAAAAAATGGTATTGACCTTATGGATAGGGGTGTATTGTGTTAATATTAAGCCACATAGAGGGGTGATTTAGTCAATGCCGTTATTTTGTCAATAAGTTATATGGCACATAGAACCGGCTGTATGCAACTAAACACAATGAAATATTTAATTTTTAAGATAATCTTTAAAAAATGAATAATATAAGCTTTTATTTTAGGCACTTGTATTATCAAAGTTCGAAAGAGCATCATAGCTCAACCTGTGCCTCCACAAATTGTTCAATGCAAACGCCCATTCATTCAAGAGGGTGACGGTTGTCATGCCATGTCCTATCAGTTTGAGAGCTAACGAAAGGCATCCACACTCCATGTACACACACCTCACTTATTCGTGGTCGATGCTCATGGGTTAAATTCCATGAAACCTATGTGGAAAAACATAGAATCAAAACCACTTCCAGCTATCATCTTTCTGCAACTGTTCCAATTGGACAGTGGATGCATCTAGAAATCCCAACTATTCGAGCATGTTGTTACTTCTGGAAGTGGAAATGATGAGGTTTGAGTTGCTGTGTGGAGAGATCAAAGGCATGCACATCTCGGTTAGCAAGAAGTTTGCACTATTTTACCAAACATCATCTTAAAAAAACACCTTATTTTCATTCAATCTCCCACTTTGCCATATTTCTTATTAAACTTGGAATATATGAAATTATTTTGATAATATTTAATAAGGAAATCAAGAAAAAAATTCCAACCCGTGTTTCAAAAAGTTTCATGTAGGAGCTTCTGTTTGGAGATGATGCATTTGCTTTTGAATCTGTGGGTTTCTCACCGCTAATGTTTTGTTTTAGTAGACGACATTCATGCGTGATTGGCCTTTTTACATAGAGAACTACGCATTAAATTTATATTGTAGAACATTGAAAAATAAGGGCTACGTTGCAGTACCATTACTTTTCATGAATGTGGTACGCGAATGGTGGATTACTATTCAAGAAGTACAGAAAATGTTTTTTTCCTTTGGAGAGGTTAAAGTGTTTATCAAAGAAATGTGTACACAGTTGAACCCCAAAAAATCTATACAAGTTCAATTAAAACCTAGGCAAATAGAAAATCAAACTCCAAGAAACCTTGCATGACATTGGTGAAGTCATTCTTCTCATGAGAGCATACGACGATGGAATCTTAAAATACAAATGCTAAATTATAACCTGGATGTGCATGAAACTTTCACAGCTAAGAAGTATGAAGATAATCAAATAGCTTAGTTTCTTCTTTTCTTGATAATCATATAGATTCTTTTCTTCGTGTAACTGAATCTCACACATACATTTTTAATGGGAATATCTTGTTTTAGATGTAACATAGAAGATAGTTTAGAAAGAAACTTCACAAAATTTTTTTGGCTCAAACATATTTCAAGTATTTTTAAACCTTTCAAATTTCATTTCTTTTTTAGCATGACCACAATCACTGAGACTATAGAACATAGATGAATTATAAGTCAATATGAAATGGTGTGCCTATGAGATACAAATTACACTCCAAAATTTCAAACGCAAAATAAAAGAATGTTCAGAGCATATCCCATATATAAACAACTTAGTGTTGACCAAAGGTGATGCCTCATTGAATCTGATTACATTTTCCAAGACTTGAACTCAAACAATACAACTATTTACTTGTAAAATAAGTTATAGCCTACAAAATCTAACATCATGGACTCTGAATAAAACACAACAATACAAGTAGGACCAAACAATCTGAGCCACAATATTAAATGCCTTCCTTCATGTCATTAAAAAGCTATGGAAACTTGAAAGCATAAAGATACTAACTGAGAACTATTCATGCACGCCTAAGATAAAATACATTTGAAGAATTGACAGTTAGCAGTGTATGCATAGAAAGGAATAAATTCTAAAATTGGAAGTCTGAACTAAAATCATTAACCCTCATTAAAGAGGTTGGTTTGTTTTGTAGGCATCACAACCTATATTTGTTGTCTTGTTGTTTGAGAAGGTGGCCAAACTCACATAAATTTTATTCACTAAATCTATGTTGTTTGATTTGGATTGTTTCTTCAAGTAATTGGCAAGCCCTTAGGACTAAGAAACTAAATTTGGATGACACTATAAACAATCCCATAACAATTAAAACCATAGATGGGTGCAAGATAGAAAACAATCTAGAAATAAACTTTTGACACAAAATTGAGATTGGAAGATCATGTTTATAAAATTACAGCTAAGAGCATAGTAGTAAAAAAGATTTAAATGCAAACAAACTTGATTTTAAGCCATATGTAAAGAACACACCTTTTTTGAAGAGAGTCAGCCAAAGCTGATATGGTCACTCTAACCTTAATGGACCAAAACAAAACATTGAATGCGTGAAGAAAACTATGCATGCTCAAGGAAATTTACATGGATAGAATTATGGCTCACACATAGTTCAATTATTTTAAACCTCTCGTATTTCATTTTTTTCTGAGCATGACCACCATGGTTGAGACATAAGAACATAGATTAATTATTAGGGAATATGAAAGGGTGTGCCTATAAGATACATATTGGACTCCAAAATTTCAAACACAGAACGAAAGAATACATTTTTCCAAGACATGAACTCAAACAATACAAATATTTACTTGTTAAATAAGTTATATCCTATAGAATTTGGCATCATGGATAATGAATCAAACACAACAATAAAGTAGTACCAAGAAATCTCAACCAAAATCTAAAATTCCTTTTGTCATGTCATTAACAAGTTCTCTAGAAACTTGAAAGCATGAAGAATACTAACTAAGAGTTTTTCATGCATGCCTAAGAGAAAATACATGTGAAGCATTGACAATTAGCAAACTATGCATAAAAAGCAATTTATATTCTAAAATTGGAAGTCCGAACTAAAAGTTGTAACCCTCATTTCAATATTCGATAAGGAATAGGGTATCAATGTGTTTGGTTTCTTTGTATGAGTAGTAACCTATATTTGTTTCCTAAGAAGGTTTCCAAACTGACAAAAAATTTCCACTAAATCTATGTAGTCTTAACGACATGTCAAATACTTGAAGAACCAATCCATATGATGGTGAGAACAAGCCCTCCATAAAAACATATAACCATTCACCAATTCCAAAATGTTTAGGAAAATAGATGTTACACATTTTCATTAGCTAAACTAATTAAATGATTTTACTACGTTCGTATTAAAAGATCAAAATAGTAAATAAAATGATGAAATAATTGACTCTTGTGAGTACATGGTATTCTAGAGTTAAATGTATTATTAGAAAACACACTCAAACTCTACTAAATAGGCATCTAAATGCCTAAATCCTAAAGGATTTAACAATTTATGAAACCTATTTTTTGAAATAATACTTCAAAAATACTACATACTTAGTTAGGGAAATGTTTTGGGAAACCTAGTTTACAAGAGTGGTGCTAGAAATGGTTGGGATTTACAATACAAATAGTTAAGTGGGTATGTCATGCCATGGGATTTCTTGAATACACGAGTATCAAAAAATGATAGTGTTTAAATTTGAAGTTTTTGTGTTTTGGGTGTTTTATTTTCCCCCAAATCCCTTTGCATCTACATCTAGAGTGGCATTCTATATCTCTAATTGATGATAAAAAAATTTAAATGGATTTTGTGTGTTGTATGTATAATGCGTATTCTGACTTCGGGTATTATAGATTTCGGTGTTGTTGCTAGAGAAGCTAACATCCAAAGGATTCAGACCTTCCAAATTGCTAATTCTTACACTGTGGGGCAAGCGCTAAACCTAAAAACATATTAATGATAATGAATCCTACAACTATACAAATCAAGGAAATATAGAATTAGCTTTGTTGGGTGTTCTTTTTTGTTAGACTTTGCACAAAATATGGTAATGTCAATGCCCATTCACCCCTTTTCATTTTTGCATATGAATATAATTGAATCTTGAAAACTGATTTTCTATTTTGTTAACTCTACCACAGAGTATTCATGTTGCATTTATTCCAAATCTCATAAAGGTACCTAATAAAAACATGGTTTTACCACTGAAAAAAAAACCATGATGTCCTACGTTCACCATTACAAGATAAAGAAACTCAGATCTTTTCTGAAGCATCCATTTACCCACAAGAAAATAACCATGAGGAAAGTGTGCTTTAGTGCAATCCACTTGCCACAATCACCGTCATAGACCCTACAACCATAACCCTGCTGAGAAAATGAATATGTGTCAAACCCTTGAAACCATGCATAGAACCTAAACCAATAAAACTGGGACAAAGTAAGAAAAAAAATTTATTGCGTTACGAGCGTCTGCACCTTTGCATACGTCCTCCTCACAAATTCTTCTGCTCCTCAAAGCAACATGTGTGCAAACTATCACCAAGCACACTAGATGGGCATTTTGACCTTGTAGACTCCAAATTGACCATGCACAAAGTAAATTAAAAACAAAAGGTGGAAAAAAAAAAAAAATGGAGTAAAGATGAATCCCATATCTTCTCTATTATGCCTTGACAAGTTGTCTCATTCTTTAATCACCTCGATAGGCTTTATCTCACCTAGATTGACCCCTACTACTCCTTACCTTTTTCCTATGTAGCTTTAACCCATTTTAACCACACACCTTAGCTCAGAGGCAATACTTTTTTAGCTCGAATGATTTCAATTAGGGTTAAAACCTTAATAGAGCATTTGTTTTTTAATTTTTTCCCTTTTCTTAAAGGAAAATATAAAAATTATTTTCCTCCAAAATTGGCGTTGTATCAACTTACAAAGGATAGTTAAAGTCTCCTTATTTATAGTTGTGAGGTCATGGGTTCAAATATAGGTGATTTTTACTCCCAAATCACCCTATCTAGCCAATTGACCTTCCATGTTCACCTCCAACTTACCCTCTTGCTTTGAAGTCTAGCCTGGACCTTGAGCTTTCCCTTCAACTCGGTGGGCCACTCTTGCAACACACCTTTTCTTAAGAGGTATACAAATTTTTAGAGGGTTTTTTAAACGAAGTATTATCATTGAAGGTATAAAAGTATTTTTAAAGTACTTTTTTTGGGTACCATATTCAAAACTATTATTGTTTTCAAGGGTTCCCCGATCAAAATTTTTAGGAGTAGAGCCTCCTCTTATGTTCCCGCAAACATAATTGACATACATTTGTTTGAAAAATTGTTATCAGTGAATCACAACACCCTTATATTTTCACAAGTGTGTGTGCTTGAGCTCACGGCATGACCGGATAACATGGTTACTATCTCCAAGTTGTGGGACTTGCCACTTGAGATAGACATTTAGAGAAAGTTGGTTCTTTATCCTAAACTACCTGCCACAATCTACTCTAATGCAGGAAAAACTATCTTATCCTAATCCAAATTTACAAGGGACCAAAGAGAGAGTGCATGAAAACAAAGCCTACACTAAAGTGGTGATAAACCAGAAAAGGAGGGAATGAGAATATCTTTCCAATGTGTGAAATATGGAAGCAAAGTACATACTAGAGAGGGTGATAACAATTCTCCAGTCTAGAAACTCGTATTCACAACAATATTTCATACACACATAATGGTAATGAATCCTGAAGAGCATAAAATAGACACAATATATTTGCAATAAGGTTGAAAGGACAAGGAGAATGCAAACAAACAGAGCATGGGAAGATACATCCAAAACTTGCATCTATTGCTTTATGATATGCACAGTTCAATATGTTTCAAAATAAGGGCCTGGATCACCATGCAAAGATTCCACTACAAGGACCTACAGCACATTGGATTCACAAAGCAAATTTGAAAGAGTTTTTACCTAAAAACTATATTTTTATAATGATCCCAACACTCTAATTTATAGAATTCTTAGAGGAGAGAGAGAGAGAGAGAAATGAAAATCCTAAAATTTTACTTCCCATAACTTGCAAGAGGTAATAAATTAAGTGAAATGATGGTATGTTGCTTACAAAAGGCTTCCATACTATCCCATAACTTGCAGCAGTGAAAAATGTATGCCCATACTTCATTAAATGTTCTCACAACCACCAATAAAATCATTGCTCTGAACCTGGCCACATTTTCAGAAAACTCATCATCTAAACTTCTTCAATTTTTTCATTTCTTGATTTTTGTGATTTTTTGATTGGAATCATGATTCCAACGAGACTAATTTTACAAAAATCCATTGAGAATTGCAAAATTTATGGTCTTCTAAGTGCGAGCATCTATTTTGGGCTTGTAGACACCCTAATTTCACATATGTCCTAAATCAATTAATTCCCCTTCCTCATTTCCCACAAAAATACACTTCGAATTAATCAAATATAATTTGATTAATTATCCATTTCAAAATCCAAAAAATAACCCAATTCTCACCACATGTCATTATTCTCCATGTTTTTCTCTTTGTTGAATTAAAAATTTAAATTCAAATCCTCACCCACCCTTCATGGTCCCCACTCACGTAAAATCTTCCACTTATGAATTAAAATATAATTCAAATCCTCGTCCATTCTTCATGGCCCCCACTACTCTAATCTTGCCCACATTTTCAAACCACTCACTAATTCTTGCCCACATTTTGAAACCATGATTACTTAAATTACTCATGAACTTAATCACTCACTTCCCAGGGCATAAATACAACCTTACCCCTCCCCTCTAAGGAAACAAAGAATCAACTTGAATGCCATATCTAATTTCTTGCATCCTTTGAGAAAAGAACATCCTTTTGCTTCGCCTTAATGCCCAAATTACCTCATAATCCTTTTTCTCATCGGTGTAAAGTAAGAGGATCGTTGTTACGGGAAGGTCTTGCTCCGTCTTGAAGAAAAGCACCTACATATCACACATCGGGCTCAATCCAAGTTTCCTAGCCCATTCCAAGGTTTGCTACATGGAACACAAAGAAGGAGGTAATATTTTTGGTATTTTACTTCCTTTATAGTAGTGTATTTTTCCTAGCTTACATTCTAGCACGCCCGGTTACTTTCGATCTGTTACCATTAATTTCCCAATTAGTGGTTTTATCTGTTCTTTGTTTATTATTATTCGTTATTATTTCTTTTTCTGTTCCTTATGGCCTTCTTTGGTTAACCTTCATGCTTTGGGTAGTGTTTTTGTTGTGTGGTGTCTTGTGGTGTATCTGCAGGTTATAACAACAATGAAACTATGAAGCTCATCATGTCTTTGATCTCCTCGGTGCTTGGTGTTTAGTTCCTAGTTCTGATTTTTCTATTCACTCGTAATCTATAGAAACACATGAACTAGTCATTAGTTTATCATCTTACTGTCATGGGACAACCAATCCAGAAAATGCATTTATTTATTTACTTTTGCTAAAATAACTGCTTTGTAGGAAGTTATTTTTTTTTTTTATTTTAGTCAATCATTTTGTGATCTAACTCTTTATTTCTGTTTATTATTATTTTTTAACCTTGATGTCAAAATTTTAGCTTCTCAGGTGAAGTACATAAGTCAGAAAATAAAAAAATAGCTCTCGGGACGTTTTTCTCACGTTTAAAATTTTCATTCAGAGTGCTACCATAGCCCATCTTCCGGAAGCCATAACTTTTGCTCGAAACTTGGAATGACTTCATTTTTTTAACGGAAAGGTATCAAAAAGATGTATACAATGGAAAAATAATTTTTTGATTTAGACTTACAGAAAAAATTTGGTTTCATTTCTTCTAACACCTGTCTTTTTAACAAAAAACAACAAAATTATAGTTTTTTTTTTTTATTTTTTATTTTATTTCACATAACAACCTCACATGTATGCTCTTTCCTCACACTTCAAAATTGATCTTGGAAATAAGAAATGTGAGGCCACTGGCTCTGCAAAACAATTTTTATTTTTATTTTTTAATTTTTTGCCTTACATTTCAATTTTCCACGACAACACTTCTAGGTAACGTTTTCACACTCTTCTTTCATCGTTTTTCTTTTTTGTGAAAATAATCATTATCGCTATTTCGTAATCATAATTAATTGTAATAATTATTAACATTTAAAAAAATAAAAAAATCTATTTCAATTGTATCCATGTATGCTCTTTTCTTGCGCCTTTGAGCGATCTGGAAAATCAGAAACGGTCACAATTTTTTAGTTTCTTGTTCTAACATTACAGGATCCTCTAGCTTTGTTTTCCAATTGTCATTTCAATAATTATTTTCCTTTGTCATATTATTAATATTTGTTTGGTCATTGGTTGTGTATGCTCTTTTCTTGCGCCTTCGAGCGATATGGAAAATCAAAAATAGCCACGATCACTTTTCTAACACTTCGTTTGTAGGATAACTACTAATTTATTTTCTATAGAACCACGTTGCTAGAATATTGTCAAAAACAAAAAAAAAAACAACAAAAATCCCACAAAATATACCATTCAAAGAAAATTGCTGAAACCAAAAAAAAAGAATACGCTTCCGGGTACGTAATTATTTTTTGCTAGTGAATTATTTCAAGTTGGAAAGAACCATGCATTTAATCACTTTATCATTTTGTTTTTACACATAGACAGGTGGATTTCATCACCACCAAAGCTACACCGGTGACGTGGACTTGACTACCATGCACCAACAACATTTGCATTTGCATTGCACTTTGAGACCTAGTCTCATCATAGCGTTCGGTATTTACCTCACCCCTGCTCTTCACTTACAGGTAATGCTATCGTGCAACGCATGCGAGTCACGCCTAAATAGCTATAACAATGAAGCTTGGGCATCATCCCTATAAATCTTCAAGGAGTTATAAGGACACCATACACATTCATCCCTCCATCACCTTCCACCTTTTCACAAAACTTGTTCTGGACGTGGTGATTCACTCAAACAAGCAAGTAAGAATTGGTGAGTCTCCTCCAGTGCTCTAAGGGCTCCTCGTACCAATTCTATCCCCATATAGAATTAGGTATATCAGGACTAGGGTATATCGGAGGATGCATCTTTTTTTGGAGTAATAAGATCCTGCATCCATCAGTCCACAACATACTTGTATGATTGCATGAAACAATGATCATTCCTAAAGAATTTACCTCATAAGCCAAAACAATTGGATCCACATGATTGCTTGTTGTTTGAAAAAAAATAGTTTAGCTTTATTTTATCATAAAACTTAGGCTGATATCAATGTGTTCATTGTAAAAGTTCAAACCCTAGTTGTGTTAAAAAAATCAGTTCTCGACCAATTCAATACCAAGTGAAAACATCCAAACAATCCAACAACACAGACCAAAACATCGCACCAATTTCATTAGCTCGCTTCAGCCAACATTACATCTACCATAGCTTGTCCTTGGCTATATCCAACTGATATTGAGTGACTAGCATTCACTCCCCATATCATCAATTGTCAAAACATCCTTCATAGCTTGTTTCCAGCTATATCAAACTAATATTGGGTGACTTGCTTGAGTTCACTCATTATTTTATTTATTTATTTATTTTTCCACCATCACGTTTATCCAAATCATAGCCAACACAAATCCTTTCATGACTCATTTTGAGTTATATAACAACCATATTGAGATTAACCTATTCAGGTTACTTTCCCTGTCAACAATCTCGAGCTTGTTTAAGCCAAACCAATCAACATCTTCATCATAGCTTATTTGGGTTGTATCCCATTTGTATCGAGTACCTTGTTTGAGTGTAATCCTTACATTGTCTTCTGATAATCTTGTTTAAGCCAAATCTAAACCATTTTCATTATAGATTGTTCGAGCTATCGCATATTTCTCCCGAGTATCTTATTTAAGCTTACTCCTTATAACCTTACTTGTTAACTCGATTGAGCCAAAAAAAGATCACAATCAATAGGTTGAGTTCTTCATTGCACCTTTCTTTGTTCTCCCTCTCTTTCAACCATGATGAATTCACAAAAAACATCACACAATGAGCTATTAGAACAAATTAATAAGATGACAACACAACTCTCTCATATGGCTACCCAAATCAGTGAACGATCACCCAAAATGCCAATCATACAACCTCATGAAGACATCAGTTCGCATAAAGTATAATGTTAGTTTACCCCCTTGGAGAAAGGCTCTTTAGTGTTTTTCATCAACTAAAAGAGGTTAAACTGATAAGATATCTAATTACAAAACCATTTTTCAAAGGGGAAGCTAAACCATGTTGGTACAAACCTAACACATATTGTGACTTTTATCGCATTGATGGTCATCACATAGATAAATGTGTGTGATTTAAGAATTATTTCCAAGACTTAATTGATGATGATGTCATCTCTGTAGAACTTGATGACAACGCTCTTGCAACCAATGTCACATCCAATACCAAAACTTTCCATGAAGATATGACTACTATCGAAACTCCTATATATACTGAAATTCTACGAGATCATGATGAAAACAATCAAGCCTCTCTAATTCCAAACCAATCCATATCTTCTTCAAATTTCCTTCCATTAGTTCAAACATACATTGAACCTGTTTTGGACAACAACATTCTTCCAACATCTATTGAGCACTTGAACTTATTTCAAGACTCTCTTTCAACCCAAACATACATTGAACTTGTTTTGGACAACAACATTCTTCCAACATCTACTGAGCACTTGAACTTATTTCAAGACTCTCTTTTAACCCAAACATATATTGAACCTGTTTTGGGTGACAACATTCTTCCAACATCTAACGAGACCTTGACCTCATTTCAAGACTCCCTTTCAAACCTTGATATTACTGTAGACACTACAGAAGAGGTTCCATCAATAGGTACCATTAAGTTTGATTCTATTATTCCAATATTGGCTCCTATGCCTAACATCTCTAGCCTTGTTGTCGAAACACAACCACATCGAGTTTGGACACTTGCAACAATGCAACCTATCATGTCCATCATGCTTTCAATGATCGATCTTATAGGCATCTCATCACTAATGATTCTCACCTATCAAGACTTCTACGTGCATACATTCTATGAGGTACGTATACCCAGGAATATCTTTACACCACCTTTTCCATCTTTAATCGTGAATCTATCCTCAAATCAATCAATTAATGGACAAATAGAAGCAACAAACTAAATAATACAAACCATCATTGTTAACACACATAGAAGCTATTGGCTTAACCAAATCTATCCCACTCTTTGGGCTTACCGCACATCTTATCACACACCTACTGGAGCCACTCCCTTCTCCTTTGTTTATGGTTGGGAAGCTATTTTACATGTCAAGGTTGAATTTCCATCCTTCAGAATATCCCTCAAAGATGTAATCAATCAAGATTATTATCGACACTCACGCCTTAATGAACTTGAGCTTCTTGATGAAAAACAACTTAATGCCCTAGATCATCTTCCATTCTATCAAAATTGGCTATGACATAGCTACCATAAAAAATTCAAACCTAGAAAATTTAAGGTCAATGATCTCATTCTCAAATAAAATCGAAAGAACACACCCAAAGAACGAGACAAACAAAAAAAAATTGAGCCCAACGAAATCATAGATAGTTTTGGGTTTGGAGCTTATAAATTGGCCATTGACACAGGCCAATATCTTGATGAACCAATGAATGTAGTTCATTTAAAGAAATTTTATCCTTGAGATGTTCACTATTCTGGGAAACAACGTGTACATTGTTCCTTTTTCTTTTTCTTATCTTCGAATAATTTAAATTTATTCATTTCCATTAGTAGATATGTTCTTTATCATAATCACATCTTCATATTTATCATCATGAGACAAGTGCTAATATAAATCTTGTTAAGTTTGTTAGCATCATACTTCTTATCATATCTTCTATTTTCAGGTCATTTTCATCTATGGTCATACCTAGAAGCTTACTGATGGTAATATATTCCCTTAAAAGACATTCTCTCTTTCATAAAAAAGCTCTAAAATTCATTACCCGATTCGTTTGGTTGTCCATCTCATTCTTCGGTGTTTATTGGTTCTTGTGTTGCATTATTAGTTATAAATTATTAATTGCTTTCTTGTATCTTGATATATTACAGGGGCATCTTAATTTTATGTATCCCGGTGTTCTCTAATATTCTTATGTTATCTCGATTGCATGTCGTCTCGGGGCATCATACTTTCTTGATGGCCTCTGTCTATGCTCTCTTCCATTTGCATATTGTATTGGGGCATCATACCTTTTTGATGGCCCCTGTCTATGCTAACACGCATATTACAGATCTAGTCATCCTAATATTTTATATCACGATGCATCTTGTTATGTGCTAAATTAAAATTAAGATAATTTTCGTCACGTGAGTATCTTCTGCATGATCAACATCTTACTTTGCACCCCATCCATTCAGCCATACTAATACATTCCCAGGTTTGGGAATCCTACTTGATCACTATTGCGGTTTTGCAAATCCTACTTGACTATCTTTCTCAAGTAGAATTCACTATCCAAAGAGCTCTTTATCCCCCACCATGATCACCATGTATTTGATCCATTCATCCTCACTCCTCATTTTTACTCCTCCACCACTTATACCCATATTACCCTTCTCACCATTCATGTCCCCTCTCACCCATTTGTATTCTTTCCTTTCCCCCTTCTACTTCCCGCTTGACAATCTTACTTAATAACCCCTTCTATATGGGATCCTCGGTGGAGGTTTACTCTCTCCCTAAGATCTTCCTGCTATAGAAGCTTCTTCACCACCTCCCCTCTCATCAAACAACAATCACCACCAAACACATCTTCCCATTCCACCTCTTCTACTTCTCATTCTCGCATCATTACTCTCACCATGCGGGCATCCCAATTAAGGATTCCCCTCACACTCTCCACCCTCCACTACATATATTCCTTCATCCATTCATGTTACACTCCTTTGTTTCCTTTCTTTCTTGTTATCACCTCATCTCATATCATATACCACTCAGGCATACCTCACTCACTCTTTTCTCATCCTTCCCCAAATCCATCTTATGCTTGGTCATCCTACTTACACACTCTCATAGTATGGAAAATTCACTTGACGGTTCCCCTTCAGTCCATTTTTTCATACCCTATTCCCACCAACTCTATCATCACCCTCTTCTTCTTCATCTTGGTGATCTTACATAACCATTCCGGCCGCATGGAAATATTATTTAATACTTCCACTTAAGGTTGATCTACCCTATGGCCTTACCCCATCCCATCATATTTCTCCCACCTCTCATCGCGATCATCTTCCTCAACCTACCATTCCACCCCTATCCCCATTATCATCTTGTCTTTATCCTTACATATCATCCCTGTCGGTTAGGTGATCTTATGAAACCTCTCTGTAGCATGATGATCTTACTTAAGAGATTCTCTTAAGCATGACATGTCATCTTACACTCGCCCATCACTCTACAATCTCACCATCCATCTTTCCTCTTCATTCCCCATCATCACATCTTTTTACCACCACTATCACCCTCCTTTGCTTGGCAATCTTACTTAACCACTCACCCGGCATGGCGATCTCACTTAAGAGTCCCTCTTAAGGATGATCTATCTCCTTTCCTTTCCCCATCACTACACACCCTTCACCCTTCACTTTTTCTTAACATTCCCCATTATCACATCCTTTCACCTCCTTTTCGATTCTCACAAACACCACTTCTCACTTGACCACTTGTCATCTCCAATTTCGCTCGCTTGGAAATCTTACTTAACCACTTCCGTCACATGACAATCTTATGTCAGGGTCCTCCCTACACTTAACTTGTCATCGTGAACTTCTCCCCCACCTCATTCTTCATTCACTTTGTTGATCACTTCTTCCACCTGGTATCTCCTACTACCCACTTTTTCCTCCTACTATTATCCTTTCTCCACATATCCTCTTACAACATACATCTAATCTCTTCCACCTACAATCACGTTCTTTTCCCCCATTTTCCCCTTCTTGATCCATCATCCTTCATACCATTTCTTCCCATTATTTTCATGTCTTGGTTCTTCATCCTCACCTTGTTCATCCTCATCACCCGCATCCTCTCCTCACTTTCACCTAGTCCCAACTCATCCCTCCCATTTTCTTTACTCTTTCCACTTCATCTTCTCAAATTCCCCCACACCCACACATGCATTTGCCATTATTGTTAACATTCATCTATCATTCTTTCATCATCATCTTCTATTCCCGCTAATAATTGTAAATGGGATTTCCCTAAAAATCATCAATCCTCATTCCGCATGACCTCATTCACTCCCTTGGACCTTCTAGAGTTTCCCTTCATTCCTTCCCTCCTCTAAGCCCACCACTCATTGTAAAAGGGCTTTCCCTAACGTCCCTTTGTTGGCATTACCCTTTCCAATCCTCATTAGCTTTCTCCTTTTCTTCATTTTTTCTCTCACCCTTCCCCACCACTCATTGTAAGGGGGATTTCCCTAATGTCCCCTCATTGGCATTGCCTCTTCTATCCCCATTCTTTTTTTCTCTCCTATTCTTTTCCCTTAATCCCACCCTTTCTTGTCACTTCTTACCCATCTCTCCATCTTCTCTTCGCCCTCTTCAATATCTTTACTATCTTCATCATACATCCTTTTTCTATTTTCTCATCATCCTAGTATCCTCATTTCATGCATCTCTGCATCTTTTCCAATCGATGTCATTCCTCCCCTCTTTCTTCTCTGAACATTCCTTATATTGTTCCCTTTCCACTTATTACCCCCTTTCTGTATTCCCTTCCTTATACATCATTTTCTTTGTTATCCTCTTCTCTCTCCCACCCCTCATCTTATTTCCCTTCCCCTGTATCATCTTCTTCCCCTTTTTCCATCACGTTTCCTCCTTACTTCCCCATCGATAACCTAGCTCTTCAGCGTTGTCATGTCTTTTTTATCATACCACCCTCCACATGCATCTCCATACGGTCTGTTCCATATTCTTTGCCTTGGTCTTCCTCACAATGACACGATTCCTTCAATCTTCTCCCTATATTCACTCTATCTTTCTTTCCTCTCCCCTAATTTTCACGTTTCTTGACCACTTCTCATTTTCTCTACCTCCCTACCTTTTCGTTCATTCTATATATATTTCTTTTCTTTTCTTTTTTCTTTTTGACACTTTCCTCGCCCCTCGTAGTTTTTTTTTTTCTTCTTCTACTTCTTTCATCCTCTTTCCATTTTCATCCATTTCACCCCCTACTCCCACCTCGTTTTCTCATTCTTATTTATCCTTTCCCGTTTCCTTCTTTTCTCAGCTCTATCATTTCTTTCAATTTCACGCATCCCTCTTTACTATCTCTTTTCCTTCATTTTACACATCTCTCTATTTTATCCGTTTACCCTCTACTCTGTCATTTTCTGTTTTTGCCTAGATTTTCCTTCATCATTCCCTTCTTCCCTATCATCCCTCTCTCTTATTTCTACCTCTTTCATTCTTTTTTTCCCTCCCCTATCTCCCTTACTCTTCTCGTAATCAACCCCCAATCCTATCCATTCCTTTTCTCTTTCCCACACACCCTCACACCTAGCATTCAAGGTTGATTGGATCCTTTCTCCATTTGTGTCATGTGGTCATTCTAGTCTCTTCCACACCATTATCGTCCTCTTCTCCACAAAATTCATTTCTCTTTTTTTCAAGAGTTCTGTCAGTATATTCCATTCTCGTCAGTCCTCTCGAGGGGCATCACCACATCTATCCATAATCACATCTTCTCATGACATTTTTGTCTTGGAGGATACTATGACATCCATCACTCACCACTTTCTATTCTCCCCAACAAAAATTCACTCTACCTTTTGCTTTAAAAAAAGTAGATTGAATTCTTCCCCCATACCATCTACTTTCTTTGAAAGGACACTACTTTCATAGTACCCTTCCAAAGAGGGGAAAATGTAGACACCCTAATTTCACATCTATCCTAAATCAATTAATTCCCCTTCCTCATTTCCCACAAAAATACACTTCGAATTAATCAAATATAATTTGATTAATTATCCATTTCAAAATCCAAAAAATAACCCAATCCTCACCACATGTCATTATTCTCCATGTTTTTCTACTATTGAATTAAAAATTCAAATTCAAATCCTCACCCACCCTTCGTGGTCCCCACTCACCTAAAATCCTCCACTTATGAATTAAAAATATAATTCAAATCCTCACCCATTCTTCGTGGCCCCCACTCATCTAATCTTTCCCACATTTTCAAACCACTCACCTAATCTTGCCCACATTTTCAAACCATGATTACTTAAATTAATCTAAGTTAATCACTCCCCCAGGCTATAAATACAACCTTACCCCTCCCCTAAGGATACGAGAGAATCAACTTGAATGTCATATCTAAGTTCTTGCATCCTTTGAGAAAAGAACATCCTTTTGCCTCGTCTTAATGCCCAAATAGCCTCATAATCCTTTTTCCCATCTGGTGCAAAGTAAGAGGATCGTTGTTGTAGGAAGGTCTTGCTCCGTCTTGAAAAAAAACACCTACATATCACACAATTAGGGCTCAATCCAAGTTTCCTAGCCCATTCTGAGGTTTTCTATGGAACACGAAGGAGGAGGTATGATTATTGGTATTTTACTTTCTCTAATAGTAGTGTATTTTTATTAGCTTACATTCTAGTATTTTACTTCCTTGTTAGTAGTGTATTTTCCTAGCTTACGGGGCTTACCAGGGATTTCTTGCATTTGACGGGATTGAGAATTTAACATTTTGGAGTTAGAGATGTTTATTTCTTTTCACCCATTTTAGCTTCCAGGGGTTTCATTAGACCACTTCCTTTTGTATTGCGGAGATTTCAGGTTTTTGGGGAACTCATGTCCAAGCTTTACTTGGACCGCATGGGCCACCTATCTCTGCATCACCCGATTTGGTCTTTACTATCCTCGTGCGTTAGCTATTGATGAGCTAGGTGGTCATTGAATCTGACATATCTACACCTTACAGACCTATGACTATTTCTGATTTTGGGTCCCGACTATTATGGACATATTTTTCTGCGTTAACCGCATTACACATGGTCGTGGTTATTTTAATTTTTTTGAGCTTGACTATTCTAAACATATTTTTCCGCCTTAATCTTTGCATTGGAAATGGCCATGGCTATTTCAGATTTTTAGAAATTTCAGGTACTTTTGTCCAAGTTGTCCCGTGAACCACATGTGATATTTTTATCTACTTTTGCTGCATTCTACTACCTCTTTAGAATTTCGGGCCTGAAATCGTACGATAAACCCTACTACGATCCACATTGGTTCCATCTGTATTCCCTGGACCCAATTTGCACTAAAATATGACCTTGACTTCATTCTTTCAAATTTTTGTAAATTTTCACTATCTCCTTGGATTTTTCTTTGGATAGGAAAGTTAGAGAAAAGCCAAGGGATCCCTCAAAACCTAATTTTGGGCCTCGAACCACTTTTTCTTGCTCAAGCTTGAAGAAATTGTTTAAGTTATCAAACTTACCTTGAGGTGTATTTTTGATAGCAATAACTAAATTAGAAAAACTATCATACTAATAAACTAAAAATGGAACATTCCCTCAAATAACGGGTTCCTCGATTATGATCAAAGATTCCATACCTACCTTTACCAATGAAAAATACAAGTATGGGTATATTTCCAAGTAAAATGAAGCTCAGGGCTCATTTCACCAAAGGTTATAGATAGTCTTTAGTTCCAAATTGGTGCTGCCAAGTCCTTGAAAAAAGTATGGAATAAATTTGAAGTTTATTTGGAAAGATAAATGAGTTTACACCATCGTAACAAGAAATGGAATTGACATCATGTTCACCTTCAAAATTTCCTTCCATTGAATATTTTTTTACAAATTTTAAGGAACTTGAGAATCACTTAAAATATGATGGTAGAGATAAAGATAAGTGATGAATGTATTTACTTATTTATGTCAAAACCGAAAGTTCATTTTACTGTATTTACATCTAATTTGTTTTCCAAAATAGATGCTCTTGGAGATCAGTTTAATATGTCATCATTAGAGGTATTTTTTCATAGGTTATCTCATGAATAAACAAAGTTAATGTCACTTTCTGCCTTGCAAAGATCAAATTAGGAATTGGTAGTAAATTCTCATAAGGATAAATGGAAACTTAAGTAGAAACACATACCTAAACCTATAAAATCTCCAAAATCATCTACTACCATCACTAACTCTCCTAAAAATATTGGTGCTCCTAAACCTTCTAGTCTTGGTAAAGCAAAAAAGTCTTTTAGAAAGGTGTACGATCTATGTTCGTACTATAGCAAGACAATCACCATGAGTCTAGATGTTTTGTGAGAATTGAAGCACTAGAAAAGACTTTGAAATAGAAAAATATTTTAGTACCTCCTCCTTCATCATCTTCCAACATTCGTAAACGGAAATTTCTATCCTCTCAGGTCTTCTCTTTGTTGAAAGATAAGAAGGTTTTTTATTTTGGTCTTACACATCATCTAACTCAATCTTAAAAAATTGAGTTAATTTTGTACTTACACCACTTCATATATTATGATAGGAAAATATACCTCAATTTATGTTTTGAGAGTTGGCACTATTAATATGCATAGTGGATTTATAAAACAAGTTCTTTATGTTCCTAAAATCTCATTAAATTTGTTGTCTTTTATCAAATTTATTATTCTGGTGTTGGGAAAATTATTGAATACTCACCAATTGTTGTTGTAATTATGAAATTGAATGACTCTAATGATATTGTAGTTATAGGAGTGGTAATTCATTATTCTATATTGTATCTCTTTGGACAATTTGAGACTTCTATAGGATTTGTATTGTTTTCCACTCTTGATTTTGTGAGTAAACTATGCAATAATAGGTTTTTTCAGCTCAACTAAATATATATGGAATGAATTTCATCTTACAACATGGTTATTATTCTTACAAAAATGTATTCTAGTGATGGTTTTTGTATAGGATGCATGCTTGGTAAGAAACATCAATATCTCTTTCCAAAGGGACCAGACATTAGAACAAAAGCTCCTCTTGAGTTAGTACATAACGATATTATGAATTTTCTTTCATGGTGATTTTCTGGTGGTATGTACTAACATTCAATGATGATTTCACTAGAAGAATTTGGGTGTATTTCTTCAAATGTAAAGTGATGTATTTGATAATTTCAAGGATTTTAAATCCTTTATTTACAAGCGGTCATGAATGTCACTTAAAAATATCTATACTTATAATGGGTGGAGATATTAGTAATGCATTTAGATATTTTTGTAATTACCATGGAATTTTATATCAGTGTACAGTTCCTTCATTCCTTTGCAGAATGGTGTTGCGGAAAAAAATATGACACTCAAGTAGATGACTAACTATATGATTTATTCTAAAAATGTACCAACATAATTATGGTTTGAAACAATGATTTTTCTAACTACATTCATAATATAATTCCTCACAAAGGAGTTTAAGGGATCACTCTAGAGTAAGTATTCTTAAGCAAGAAACTTGGTGTATATAATTTTTGAGTTTTCAGAAGCAACGCATGAGCCTTTGTTCCTATCAACAGGATTTTATGTATGGAGAAAAAGAGCACTGAACTTATATTTTGTGGACATTTTCAACATGTGAAGGCATACATTCTTCTATATCCTTTTACACATGAAGTTTTCTATAGGAGAGGTTTTTTTTTATGAAATAGACAATCCTTAAAATAATTATGCTCCATATTCTCCTCTTCCTTCAACTGAATTTGGCTCATAGGACATTTTTATTGATTCTCATAATGATGTGGAGCAATATCTTCCAACTCCACCTCCAACACCTCCTCTTGCACAAAAATCCCCAAACGACTTCAATCCACTCTACAGTCGAATGGCGACTTAGTTGGAGATCTAAGTCATTCACATTGTACCAAATCTCAAACTTCTATCATTTTTTATTTTTGTTGCACTCACTCAATTCCTTCTTGAATTTCTCTAATCAGTTAAGCTATTTCACCCAATCCAATTATCTTTATTAAGGCTAATGGTAAATCTAAAATAGATGAAGTAATGTAGGATGAATATTCTTCTTTGTTTAAAAATAATACTTGGGAATTAGCGCTTCTTCCTAAGGTAAGAAAACCTTTAAAATGTAAGTGGTTCTATAAGACCAAAAATACATTTGACGATTTTTGTTGAAAAGTACAAAGATCACCTTATTGCTAAGGGTTTTTTTTTATCAAGTTGAAGGAGTAGATTACTCTAAAACATATCTCCTATGGAAAAAAATATTTTGTATGCCTTATTTTTTCCCTCAATTCATATCATAGATGATGAGTATATCAAATGCACATGAATAATGTATTCCTACATAATGATCTTCATGAAAATATTTATATGGAGCAATCTCAAAGTTTTGTGCAGGATAAGTATTTGGTTTACAATTTTTTATTGATCTCTTTATTGTATCAAACAAGCTCCATGACCTAGGTATGATAAAATGGATGTCTTTATGTTGAGTGTTATAATTCATCATAGTGAGATTCACCATAATATGTATATTCTAAAAAGTGGTCATGATTTTCTAATCTTGGTTATATTTTTTTGATGATCAAATCCTTGTTGGAAGCTATAATTCCTTGGTTCATGAGATACAACAAAAGTTGAAGCCAAAATTTGATATGAAATGTTTTATTCTATTGCATTGCTTCCTTGGTCTCTAATTTCATCAATCTCCCAAGGGTATTTCCATTAGTAAATGCAAATATGCAACAAATATTCTTAAAAAAATTCACATGGCCATTTGTAAGCGTTCACCTACTCCATATCAATTGGGTATTCAAATGATTAATTATTTTAAAAATGAGTTAGGTGATCCAACTTTTTTCAGATAGTTGGTAGGTAGTTTTTTATATTTGACACATACTCATCTGATATAACATTTTTTATTAACCTCATCTCTCAGTTTTCACATGAACCTCACTAGAGTTACTTTGGAAAGTAGCTAGGCATATTATTTGTTACATTCATGGGACTTTGAGTTATGGATTTCACTATTCTCTCCAATGTTATTCTATTGTGGATGGGTTCATAATTTTATAGTAGGGTGGATGTCTTGATACACAAGAATCTACTTTAGGATTCTTTTTTCACCTTGGTTTAGGACTAGTTAATTGGGCATGTAAGAAATATGCAGATGTGGCTTTATCTTCTACTGAGGAAGAATTAAAAAGGGCATTAAAAGTTGTTTAGGAAGATCTTTGGCTTCAATGGATACTTGATGATTTTTATTTTCATAGGATTTCCCTACTTTGATATGGTTTGATAATTAAAGTGCCATTTAAATTGATAAAAATACTATCGAGCATCAAAGGACCAAACACATTGATATTCACATGGATTGTATTCACAAGAAAATTCACGATGCTATTGTTCATATCGAGTTTGTTCCCATTTTCTACTAAAATTTCTAATCTTTTTACAAAACCGCTATAGTTTCCTCATTTTCAACATTTAAAAGAATTGTTGGGGGTTAAAGAAATTTTACTTGAGGGGTATAGATAAATTATTCCTTCTATTTTTTATTGGGTACCTTATTTAGCGTAGTATTCGGGACCCCTACTTTTTATTTTCATTTCAAAGACTTTTCTTAAGGGAGGGTGTTGTTTTAGGTGTGGACACATGAACTAGGTTTAGGGATATTTAACTTCTACCTTTTGTGTGATTTTTTTCATTGATAGAGACATTTGGGAATGAGTTCCTAAGGATTGACTTTCGATATATTTTTATCTTCAAACATAGGTTGTCCCTCCTATTTCTAAGGTGAGGACAATCTTGTGTTCCTCATATTTATTCAATTGCTCTTAGATGTGGGAATGTGATATTTTTTTATAAATAATAATTTTTTGGATGTTGTGTGTGTGTAATTGATTAACTAAAATGAATTATCGTAGTGTAATTTAATGCTATAGAAATCACTAAATAACAACTAAATAAATAAAGGAAATGACTCAAGCAACTAAGTAAATAGAAATGAGAAACCCTAATGTGCAATACAGGGTTGAGAAGTCTTGGGCTAATTCAAAGAAGGTGTGAGGCTATGTCGTAGTGCAAAGAAAGTGAACATGAGGAGAAAATGACCACACAGAAGCCTGAAAAATTACATATTTGAGCTCTCTAACTAGACTAGGGCACCTAGAAAGGGATACGAGCACTGTAAGCACCATGGTTTGAGATCTAGGTGCCATGGTCTACGGAAATGGCCTAAAACCCTCTTTTGAAGTGTTGTTAAGTGATTACCTTCCTTTTTACCTGTCATATGAATGTCGTTGAACTACACTAGATGTCATTGTAAATCAGAGATGAAGAAAACACCTACAAAACCCTAGACAAAACATCAAAACCCTAAAAATGAAAGATGCATATGGAGGAGTCGAATATCCTCAGCAGCCACAATGGTGGACTTACTAACTGAGGGCTGCACTACATCTCAAAACCAATTTATTTGTAGTTGTTTTTGTGCAAATCATGCCTAGGTTTCTCTTCTTTCAGTCACACTCTTTGAAGTAGTGAGAAAATAACTAGATGTAGAATGTAGTAAATGTGTGCATGGAAATAATAAACTCCCCTCCTATGAAGTGTGATGTAGATGAACCAACCTCATGTGCCTTGTGATGGAGCTAGATGGATGTGAATGTACCTTTAGGTGCCTATGATGGATGTAACTCTAGATGGTGATAGTAGATTCTTAGTGCTTGGTCCCTCATTATGGTCTCGTAACTTTATCTTTTTATGGTTCTCTTGTTCTAATTTTGTAATTAACCTAAAAAGGGCTAACCACTAAAAATATAGAAAGATCAAAAGGCTTGAAATTTCCTAAAATATGGTATTAAAGTAAAAAGAGGATCAAGGTGCCCAAAGGGGACCAGGGTGCCTAGGGCATCCCAGTCAAGAATAGGAATAATGCAGAATGACAAAACAAACTGAGAAAGTATGGTCAAAGAATTAGAAGTGATGACATAAAGAAAAGTAAAAAAGTTGAAGGACATGGGTTAATTAGTACTTTCTTCACTCAAAAACCATATGAATAGTAGTATGAGACTAGTACTAAATATTGAATCAAAGTGCATGATTTAGTGACTACATTTTCCCTGAGTTTATGTCAGTGACCAAAATGCTCAGTAACATAAAGTAGATAGAGATACGTACCTAATATCCATGTAGAGTGATGTAGAAAACACACTAAAGGACTAGACAAAGTGTAAAGTGATAAAAATATGGAGCGTGGAGAGTAAAGATGAAAAATGTAAAAGTGGTGAGAGTGAACCTAGGGAAAAAACATTTGTGTAGATGCCAATGTGTATAGTGTACCTTATTTGGTTAGTATCGTGTGTGTGATGTTCTCTCTATGTCTGTGTTATTTTTGAATGATTTTTTCACATACAGAGGGACTTACGAAAGAAAAGATGATCAAATTAGTAAAATATGTTGGGATAATATGGGACAATGGAATAGTGCTATGATTTAATAACAAAAAAATCATGCACATAGGATCCAAACAATTCCCCACAAAATCTACAGTAGTGGTAGTATAAACTAGAATAATCCAAATCATAGAAAATTACATACACATAACAAGCATGTACAGTGGTTCACCCTATGTGGGCTACGTCCACCTAAAATAGAGATCTCATATATATATATATATATATATAATATAGCAAGAGATTCCAAACCAACTCTTCTACACAAGAGTATATGTATCTTTACAAGAGTATCTCCTCCTCCTAGATCCCCAATAGGATCTACCTGAGTACACCAAACCGTGCCTCCATACCACCACTTGTGTCTCTCCAAATCTCTAACCAGATCTACCTGAGTGCACTATAACCATGCCTCTCAAACATAACAAGATCTCACATACCTGAAGCTACCTTACATCTGCCTCTATGTAGCTAAGATCTCACTGTATTGTGAATCTGCAAACAAGACCTCTACAATATCTAGATCTACATGGATCAATAATACAATACGTCATGGATCTAAAATGCAAGACTAGATCTACATAGATCTATAATAAAATATCACCAACATGTGGATCTACAAGATGAAATGTTATGTGCTTTGCCTGCATACTATGCAAGCCATTACAATGAGACAATAAATATACAAAGGAAATACAACAACTTGTTATTTCCTTTTGTCCATCTCCTCTCCATGCCGTATTTGTCTTCATGTAACCTATTCCTTTTTCCTCTTCTTCTTCTTCGTCTTCATTCTCTCGGTCTAGGAGAGAATCGAGGATCTAATGCGATCCCTCTTTTAACTCTACTACTGAACCCTAACTTTCACGCTTATATATAAATATATAAACTTAGAGCTTCTTATCTATGCAATTACATCCAATAGATTTTCTTTAAATAAAATCTATATTTAAATCCCGTGACTAAAAATAAAACACATCGCACAGGTAATTAACTCTAGTTAGACCTAACCGTGCCCAGTTCCCACTTGCTTTGAACGATGTCTATCCGTATGACCGATGATGGGTCATGGTATTTCCAGTCACTTTCCATTACATGCTAAATGTGAAGCAATCTAGCTCCATAACCTAACAATCTCCCACTTGGAGATAAATTTCTGAACCTCTCGTACTGTACTTGTACATCATCGTCTTCTACACACCGTGAAGACTATCTATTCTTTCCTTCAACAATTCTCTCAGAAATAAAACCTGGAAGATCAAAATATCTTCTCAAAACCAAAGAAGATAAAACCATGACTTACCAAACCTACATGAAGCTATAACTGATCTGTGACACCAAGCCTCAAGCTCCCACTGAATCGTAACACCAAGCCTCTCATGCAGCCAAGCCATCATGACTAACACACCTGCAAGAGCTCCCACTCAAACTAAATTTTTGAGCCTCAATCACATCCGTAGCCATACCTATAAAACCAACCATGTTCTCCATCCATCTATCCATGTCTCCATGCAACCACCAATGCAACTGACCAAGACAAGTCAAACTGAATATGCGAAAGCAAAACAAGATCCTGGGTAAAGAAAACTCAAATGAGTTCTACCTACAACAGTGGGTGATCAATCCACAAACCTACCTAACTCAAATAATTCAAACACTACAATCTGCAAATCCAACCTGCATAAACAACTAGCATGTCCAATATAATCATTTGTATATAACATCTGTTCAAGGAGTAACATAGTAATAAGAGGAAATACAAACATCCCCTACTCATTCTCAAGGCATCCATGTCCAAATCAAACATTTGCATCATCATAGACTCATAAAACTAAATCTATCCAACATGTACAAACTCACCATGTACATCCATCCATATCACCAGCTCTCCAGAAGCTGCAAGTATGCCACCGACTAACTCCAAAGACAAATATGAATCCTGTGCTCATCAATGTTAATAACATCTATTCTAAACCATGCCACTAATACCAAGTGTAAATACCAACAAACATGTCATCAACATACTCTACACAAACCAACCAAGATGAAAGTAAAAACAAGGGCACCATCTAAAAATGGTAAATAAACACTATTGTTAAACTCTGTGACCAAACCGACCACGGTTTCAACTCACGACCACCATGGTTAACCAGATGAATGAACATGGTTAATCCTAATCGACACCGGTCTCTGTAACACTCATATTTTCTCTTTTAACCCTTAAAACTCTAAAAATTACTCTATCATCTTCACCCAGCTGAATCTAACCATCAACTGTAATCCCATAGGGATATCCAGGCACCACAAAATAAACTAGAAGTGACATCACAAAGCAATAAACTCAATATACCTGCAAATCCGTGACTGTCCTCCAAAAGTAACTAGTCACTTGGAATATTAGCAATCTCCTCTCACTTTGCATGTGCATCATGTATTCAATCCTGTAATTCCAATAACCATGGATTTCTCCCACTGAACATGAAATCCCCTGCACTTCCTACTAATACGTCAGTAAGAAATAAAACTAGATGAAAGATAATATAAAAGGATTCCCTTCTTGTCAAAGAATACTTCTACATCACAAAAGTTTGGACTTCTTGTGAAGTAGGTGAATCAACTTCTTTCCATCTATATGTAGTGAACATCTCTCGTTACCTAAAACTATTTCTAACCATGAATTTTTATTGAGGATCTCATCCTTAGAATAGAAACCCTTTTCCTCAAGATTCCACACAACCAGGAAATAAAAGTCAAACAACACCAAGAAACCATGGTGTAAATTTGTGCACAACGTCCAAACATAATATCAGTTGCTCCAAATGAAAGAAATAAAACATGAACCATATAGAGATACCTAACTCAAAGTATCAATGGACTAACCGAGCCAACTCCATCCTCTTTCTGATCCAAACATTAAAGTGATCAACATGGTTTCTTCTGTACATGATCGTGCCCGAAATCTGATCCTCTAAAACAGACACCGAACCAACAATCCTCTCTTGCTGCAAAAAACCCTATATAGATAAGTTGCCATAAAGACCAACCATGGTCATCCCTTAACCAACCATGGTTAGCTGACCAGTATCAGTTCCTCTGTGACCAACCTCGGTTCTCAAACCAATGTCAATGCTACTGGAACGAACCCAACACCACATAATTTGGCATAGCACACCACACTAGGTGCCTACTTCGATTGAAGCCGATAGTTAGACTGAGAAAGTCATTTCAAGAAGCATCCAAATCTCGTACAAAGAACAATACAAAAAATCCATGCAATAAATTGCATCAAGATGAAATACATCACCTTACCAGCACCAAGACACTCAACCGCATCTTCAACTGAAGTACATGCTTCTCTGATGGAAGCCCCATCTTCGTTCTGTGCTACTACCTCTCTACCAAATCCCATGCATCTAACTACACCAAAGGATGCATAACTGCTCCTTTTCTCATTCTCAGATCTAGATCTGCAGTCCCAAATATGCATGTGCAACCAAAATAATATAAGCACTGCAATACCGAGATAAAACCATACCTCAATAACCGGATCTGCAATCTGACCAACATGCTTATGCCTCCAAGAACTAGGGACACCTCGAAAACAAGATACATTCTATGTATCTTTCCATTTCTTCAGATTTGTGATTTTCTGTTTATAACCAAGCTGCTAGGTAACCAACCACGATCACCTCTGCCAATGCCGGTTGCCACTTAACCTACACCGGTCACTGTAATTTCAAACAACCTTACTCATCCAGCTCCCACTTGAGATTAAATATCTTCCTGTGATCTTCTCATCAGGAAAAACAAATGCTGATCTGATACCAGCTATTAGGATAATACGAGACAATGAAAATAGTGTTATGATTTAATAACAAACAAAATCATGCACATAATCCAAACAATTCCCCACAAAATCTACAGCAGTGGAAGTATAAACTAAAATAATCCAAATCACACAAAAGTACATACACATAACAAGCATGTACCATGGTTCACCTAATGTGGGCTACATCCACCTAAAATAGAGATCTCATATATATATAATATAACAAGAGATTACAAACCAACTCTTCTACACAAGAGTACATGTATCTCTACAAGAGTATCTCCTCCTCCCAGATCCCCAACCGATCTTCTGGAGTACACTAAACCATGCCTCCATACCACCACTTATGTCTCCTCCAAATATCTAACCAGATCTACCTGAGTGCACTACAACCGTGCCTCTCAAACATAACCAGATCTCACATACCCGAAGCTACCCTGCATCTACCATTGTGCAACCAAGCTCTCACTATATTGTGAATCTACAAATGAGACCTCTACAATATCTAGATCTACATGGATCAATAATACAAGATCTCATGGATCTACAATGCAATACTAGATCTACATAGATCTATAATACAATATCTCACCAAAATGTGGATCTACAAGAAGAAATGCTATGTGCTTTGCATACTATGTAAGCCATTACAATGAAACAATAAATATACAAATGAAGTACAAAACCTGCTATTTCCTTCTATCTAGCTCCCCTCCATGGAGTCTTTGTCTTCATGTAACCTATTCCTTTTCCTCTTCTTCTTCTTCATCTTCATTCTCTCGGTCTAGAAGAGAATCAAGGATCTAATGTGATCCCTCTTTTGACTCTACTTCAGAACCCTAACTTTCACACTTATATATAAACTATAAACTTAGGGCTCCTTAGCTATGTAATTACATCTAATAGATTTGCTTTAAACAAAATCTATATTTAAATCCCATGACTAAAAATAAAACACATCACACAGGTAACTAGTGCCGGTTAGACCTAACCACAGCCGGTTCCCACTTGCTCGATCGATGTTTGTCCATCTGAATAATGACGGGTCGTAGTATTTCCAATCACTTTCAATTGCATGTTAACTATGAAGCAATATAGCTCCACAACCTAACAAAATACACATGTATATGTGTAAAAATCCAAAGAAACATGTAAAAATATAACAAAAATTCCAATACAAAAGGAACATGTGCACCTAATCTATGATGAGACAAGAGGGTCTAGAAAGTATATTTTGTAACTGTTGGTGAAGTGTGATTTTTTTGGGTGATCTCACGCCACTATGGCCAAATAAGTTTATGGAGAAAGTTATGTTATTCTCTAACTAGTAATTGCTTCCCTAAGATTATTGAAGATATATTTGTATTGTCTGGTTTTTTGGGTGATCCGATGCCACTGGATGAAGTAGTGTAGGGAGACGAGTTTGTTGTATTCTCTAACCTTTAACTACTCCTAGAATGTTAAGGAAAATTTTCCTATAAAATCCAATATGTATGGGGTTCATAGACTATTTGAACCCACTCGCTATAAACTAAATTGTGTCATGGAAGATGATTATAGACTTGGCTATAGATTGAACTATACTGGTACCATTTGTAAACCCCAAATGGTGACCCCCCACTTTGGAGGCACATGAAACATCATGGATAGGAGAATGCAGGCCCAAAAGAGGACCAACCACATATACTAAAACTCTACCCTACAGGGGGAAAGGGAATGTGCTTGGTAAAGACCAAGGAACACACAAACAAGTGGTTAGAAAACAAATGTTAGTACTAACAAGCATGCATGTAGAGAAAAGAATAATGTGTAAGCTAGAACATAAGATGACAGTGTAAACACCTAGGAAAATAATCATAGACATGGAAAAGAGGGTTGAAAACATGGGACACCACTCACGATGTTGCAATACACTCAAGGCAATCATGGCCGTAAAAATCAAGTGTGTACACACAACAAAGGGCAAGGCCAACAAACGATAATAAGCAATAGAAAATAACAAACAAGTATGGAATAAAATATCTTGGCATAAGAATGTTGCACATGAAGCACCCGTTAGCATGCTATAAAAATAACAAGTATGTCAAAACATTTATAACATAATAATGGAAAGTGATAAGTACAAAATGCAACAATAGCACCTATAGTGTACAAATGTGGATGCCCCCAGTAGGTAGTGTGTCAAGCATAAGTGTTGCATGTAGAAGATTTGTATCTGCGATCACAACTAGAAAAGGACGTGAACGTGCATGTGTGTATGGTAAATATAATGACATACAAGAGATTTATCTAATATGTGTAGTAAAGTTAACATGTAAAGACAAGTGCAAACAAGAGTAAATACAACCATAAA